>CM062817.1:559186051-559786051 GCA_031772625.1 Pinus tabuliformis
CCACTGATAGAAATAACCAGACCACAAAGACATAATTTTCAAGGATTTGTGGGTAAATGATATCATGATTAATATAATAACTTCTAGCTAGTTATGTTGTATTTAAGATGATATTTCTTTGTAATATTTTATGATAATGGTCAAGGGATGGACTCCCTTACATCCATTGAGTGAGGGGTGAACACCCTCATGAGACGTTTAATAAAATTAAACGTTTTTTGGTTTTTCCCTACAAGGTTTCCAGGGTATATCGAAGTTTAATGATGTGTTTTCCTTTTGTGTCATTCTAATGATGTTGCTTCCTTGCATGACAATTAACATTTACATCATCAAATATGTGAATAACTAGCCTATGTAAATGAATGATGAAAATGACATAAGATTACAACAGAGAGCGTTATGTTAATATGTTGCTACAATGGTTGTTTGTTATGTAACTTTCTATTCCATTTATAAAGTTAATTTATGTAATGACAATAATTTTATCTAATGGTCAGTGAAGGAGTATGGATTAAGTAATTCATAACGTTACATGCTAGTAAATTATGTGAAATTTTTCTAATCCTATGTGTTTTTACACGAGGTTTACTGAGGGATGTTACAAGTGGTATTAGAGAAAAAGATTGCAACATTGGTGCCTTTTGGAAATCCGTAAGGGAAAAATAAGTAGAGGTATGATACTAATGAGCATCGACTCAAGTATGATTCTAAGAAATTACATAATGATATATGTAGTAGACTACATTCGACATTAAATGCATGATGAATTTTAATAACCGTATTGAAGAATGGTAAGTGATGATGTCTGCTTTAAAATTATGCTCATGACATTCGAATCTTTATGTGAATAAAAGATAATAAAGATTATGTTGCATTTATGGACAATCCTGAGCACTCACTAGTGATCGTGTAGATTAACTACCAACCTTTGCATGCATACTCCTATAATAATGTTTAACGGTGCATTTAGATAAAAGTTACTAAATTTACAATGCACTGCTTATAAAGAATGAACGCCATGTATCATTCAGTGTGATAATGAAAGAATGAAAAGGTGGGGAGTTGTTCTTGAAGAGGACAATCAAATGTTTTAAAAGATATTGAAAGAACCCCTTTGGATGTTTAAAATAAACAACGAGTCAAGTGGTAGGACTTGACATTAATAACTAATTGACCATTGAGTCTTGCCATGGATTTGGATTGAATTAAGATTGTTGGTTTGAATAATTATTAAAATTATATGCATGAATCTATTTTTATTGAATATTATTACAAATTGTAAACAAGGTGATTATGGTATTTCACTTCTTGTTATTGGTCTATTGGTGACACTACATTGTTGGATTTGAGTTTGATTGAATTGTTACCATAATTGTTATTGAAAATTACTTACTAATGATAAATCAATGTTTTTGTATGATCAAAGTTTTGTAGAAGCTTTTACACATAATACTATCATATGCAATAAACTGCAATTATTGCGAAAATTGATACTTGTTTAACAATGCATACACATGATTGTAATTTCTTGTATGATACAAAGAACTTAGATCATGATACAGTAGTGTCGTTAAAGTGATTTATTTAATGTATTGTTATGCCATTAATAAAATGGAAACGAAAAAGGGTCGTGTCTTTTCAAATGAACATACATAAATAATAATTGGTAGGATGAGAGCAGCTAAGATTATTTGATAGTATTATAATGAACTAAAATGCATGAGATGAAATAGATTATTTATGTTCTACCAACTTAATGATAGAACTAGTAGTAATATGATTTCGATGATTACATTTCTTGTTCAAACTTCAAAACTTTACAAATTGATGATTCAATGATGATGTTAGTTGGTATGCATTCTACATCTAACAAATATGTTAATTTCATCCTTTAGAAACTCATCAAATGTGTGTGAATATTGTGGTTACATTACATTAAATCTAATCAATTAAGTCTAGTGTGTTGTGGACATGTGGTGTCTTCGTTGTAATCACTAAACAAAAATAGGGATGGCATTTTGAACTTATCAACATTATTGATTTGTTTAACAAAGAAAGGTTTGTGTGATTGACTTGAATTTGGTAATGTTGCATAATGACTATTGATTAGATACATATGCGTAAATGAAGTGTCATTTTAGTGACTACTAATTGTTGTTGGAAAAACAACTTCATGAAAACTTTGTCTTAAAGTTCCTTGGATGTAGCATCTAGAAGATGTATCCTGATTGTTATGCTTATTTTTAATGCATAAAACTGGTTTATGAAATGTGGATAGGACAATACCTTTCTACATTGTTGAAATATTGAATTCACAATATATTTTGTAAATAATAGTATTTTGTAGAAGGTATGCTTTTATCAAAAGCAGTAATGACTAATGTTTCTAGTGTGATTAAGCAAGGGTAACTTAATGGTAGCATATCGATGTTTCAATAACGTGGAACATAAGAAAGAGTGAAAGTTAAAAAATTGCAATGTGATTTACAACTGTAAATGAGAAGGTATAATGTTATGATATGCAAGATATGGTAATGCTTTTCTAAATTGCATGATGGTTATTATGTGGAAAATTTGGAATGAATATCACATGTATGATATGATATGTCAGTTATGAATTCCTATCAAATTTAATTTTACAGATTATGGGACCCATGCTGAGGGTCAACTATGAATTCATGATGTACATAAATGTTCCTATGTTTTAATGTTAATGTGCATATGGCCAGTTATGTAAATTACAATGGGAAAAGGTGCTAAAAGAGAATTTCACATGCTAGAAAGTGATGGGATGGTTGTGAAAGCCCGAAGGAGGCTATGGGTTGATGGAAGTGTCTTGTCAAGATTTCCTCTCTAGATAGATGATATCAGTATGGGAAAAGAGTTGGCCAAGATGGTGAGAGGGAAAATTTTTTGAGGAAAATCTATTAGTTTTGCAACCTGTTGGAGGAGGCCCAAAGAGTTAGTTCTTGAGCTTTAAATTTCTCATAGACATGACATTGTTGGAGGAATAGGTAGGACACTGCCAAGAGGAACCCTGTATTAGACCCTATGTGGTATGTGGAATTTCCAAGCTAAACCTATTATGGTCAATGGAATTCCAGACTGAACCCTATGTGGTTTGTGAAGTCCTAGTCTAGACTTGGTGTGGTCGGAGAGCCCTGGGTCGACCTGGTATGGTTTGTGTCAAAGAATTGTTCTAGATGTGAAATGGGCTCAACCTAGCCATGGAAACTATTTCCCATTGGTTGGGAGGAGCATTCTTTTGCCCACTATGGTTATCATAGTTGAACAAGTTAATTAATCATATAAGTGATGTGTTAAAATTTACTTTTCTATATGATTGTGTAAGAATTTTATGTACATATTGACAAGAAAGGAGCCTAGTGCTTGGAAATGAATTACGGGAAGTGTAGTTCCTCTATTGTATTACCAATCTTGTAAATGTCTTTAGTAGGGGTGAAAACATTATGTAGTTGGTGTAGTTATTGATCATTTGATGATTAGAGAGCTATGTGATTTCTAAGTACTTGTAGAAGTAATATGATCAAAATATCACTTGACATTGCATAAACAATGAATGATTGAAAATGTTGTGATTATTATGGTTATATTGAATTTGTTGATCATACATTACATGGTGCTTTCTATTGGGCTATCAAACCTTAGAGTGCTTGCCAAAGCTAAGAAACCACCTATAGCTAAAAAAATTACATAAAGTGACCATGATTTCCAAAAATAATTTGCATGTAACAGCAATTAGGTATAGAGAAATTTTTCGTTTCTACGAAACTAAATGATGGCTAAGTGATTGTAAGTAAAAATTGAATATTTTTGTAGATGTAAGTGCTTATGATTATTGATAAAACATTATTGTTTTTTCTTATTGGTCTTTCCTAGAAATTAAAGCATTTGTTTTGAAGGGGAGGGATTCCCTTTTGGTTGTTTTGATTGTTATGACATGAGTAAAAGTTAATAATGAACATCAAGGACGATGTTATGTTTAAGGGTGAAAAGTATGTAATATACCAACCCATAAATCTCATTTATTTACATATGGTAAAACATTAATAATTTATTTCATTTTTCCATCAAGAATTTGTTGTGAAACTAATTTTAACATATGTGGAAATGGAATGACTAAAGAAAAAGATTTGGAGGAGGAAAGGGGTCCACTTTTTGGTAGGAAAACTTTTCTTTGGCTTTTGAAGGAAATGAAGAAAAGACACTTTGCACAACTTGGAAATAAAAATTCATGTGGAACCTAGAGGATCCACATGCATTGTACTGCTAAAATGAATAGAAAACTACAACAGATGAAGTGGAGTGTAATCGCTTCAATTAATGATGAATGTAAAGGAGAGAAAGTGCAAATGAATTGTTAGGTCCCTATAATACTAGAGTGTACCCCTTATTGTTATTGTTAGTGTAGCCCCCTATTGTTATTGTTGTGCCCATGTATCCTCCATATTGTTATTGTTGTTCCCTTAGGCTCTGATTATATTGCGACCTCTTAGAATCCTATGTATACCAAGGAGGTTGTATCATTTGTATCATCCAAGAATTTTTAGTTTATGTAATATAAAGGAGGTTTCCCCCTCGGAGAGGATAATTTTTAAGTCATTGATCTATCTTTTCTTCAGTTTTGTGAGTTGGTTGCATAACATTTTGTTTTAGAGCTTCAGATTCTAGGGTTTCACTACTTCAAACAAGTCATCTTGGAATTTTCACTATAACCTTTTTTCGATGTGGCTTGAGAAGATAAAATTTCAACCACATAGAGTATAAATCTCAGTGAACTTTATGTAAAAATTTCAAATCTTGGTTCACTATATTTTAGTTAGGGTTTCCACACGATCCAAAATTCAAACTCAACCAGGTGACCTAGGGAAAATTGAAATAACTTCTTCTCTGAAAATCAAATTTAAATTTCATAAAAATTTCCTAAAATTGCATGAACTATGTTTTTCTTTGAATCATTTTTAGGGCCAAAAGTCAAAACAATGACACGTGGGATTCCATACAAGTTCACTCTATTGAATCAGTCTATAATCAGGTCATTGTGGTATATTGGGCATAACTCTTTATTAAAGAGTCTAATCTTGGTATAACTTGTGGGGTTGGAAAGAAAACTCAGAGGGCTACCATAAGATGAAATTTCAGATCTTGGAGATATGAAATTGCATATATACAATAGTTTCAATATGGAGATCCTTAAAAGCAAGAAAAATGTGTGTATTTTTAAAATTTTTCATAACTTTTGTTTGAAAAATCAGTTTGAAGTGATTCAAAGGGAATAGTGAAACATAGATATCATTGTTTGATTCCATGAAACAAAAAAATGGACACACATAGTAAGCAACCATAAATCTATTCTATGACACATGAAGAAGAGGAAGAAATGTAGCATGATATATCAAAATTATGAGACCAAGTGCAACAAATTTCGCTCTTGCAAAAAGTAACAAAAAACGAATTAGAAGCCATGACGAATGTTAAGATAGATGGTATAAAAAGGGACATCGGAGTTTTGAATGAAGGTTTAAAATAATACATGGAAGCAATGATGAATGTCAAAATAGAAGGGTTGAAGGAAAGTTTGGCAAAATTGCTAGAAGGAAGGCTTCCCAATGGTGACAAGGTAATCCATGAAAATCATGATAAGGAAGAAGGAATATGAATTATGATTTTAGAAACTCCAATGTTTGGTTTAAGAACCACCACGTTCCAAAGATCGATATGAGGAAGTTTGATGGAAAGGATCCGGTAACATTGATACTACATATGGAGCAATATTTTGATCTCCATGATGTGCAACGCAGACAAAATATACACATTGCATCTTTATATTTAGAACTTGATCAATTTTTATGGTATTGATGGCTTTGTTCTCATAAACCACTTGTCACTTGGTCTATTTTCACATATTAAATGATAACACATTATGAGGATCTACAAAGTGAAACACCTTCTTTAGCCAATTGATAAATATCATACTAAAGGGTCCAATGGCAAAGCACATTGAGGACTTCCAAAAATTTAATATCAGGGTAACTGATATTCCAAAATAGCATAGGATTGATGTATTCATAGGGACTTTAAATAATAACATCCAACGTGAGATTCACCTTTGGGAACCTGATTCATTGGAGAAGTCATTCGTGGTGACAAGAAAAGTTGAAAGCAAAAGTATGGCAACAAGGAAGTCTACCACTCACAACTATAAAGATGGAAGTGTTGTTTCTCCTAGCCTTTCACAAACCACAAGGTTGACACTACAAAAATTGGAGGAAAAAGAGCAAAATGGCTTTGTTACAATTGGGATAGAAAATCCACCAAAATTCATAAATGTGTTGAGAAGAAATTATTCTACATAGATTGTGAAGAGGAGGAAGAAAAGGAACAAGAAACATCAAAAGAGGATAATATACACCAGGAACCAACCCCAGAGAATGAAGAAATCAATCCAACCATATCTTATAATGCATTGGAAATAATTACCAGTGCTCAAACTCTCAAGATAGAAGGATATATCAAGAAGAAAAAGGTAATAGTGTTGATTGATTCAGGAAGTACCCATAATTTTATTCATTGTAATATAGCCAAGAAATTGAATTACTTCCTATATCTAGCACCGAAATTTCAAGTGATGGTTGTGAATGAAGGAACTATAAATTACTTTGGAAAGTGCCATAATATCAAGCTAACCATGGGGGAATATGTACTTAATATTCCAATGCTTTCCATTCCAATGGGTGGTCCTGATGTTGTATTAGGAGTCCAATGGTTACAATCTTTGGGGATGATATCTTTTAATTTTCAAGAACTTTTCTTGAAATTTGTTTGGGAAGGAAAGGAAGTTGAATTAAGGGATATCACAGGGAAACCAGTAAAGTTAATCATCTCTACTGGAATGACAAATCTTTTGAAGAAAGAGAAAAGAAGAATAATTTCATAATTATGCTCACTAGAGGTTCAAACATCGAAATAATATATTTCTCCATATCTCCAAAAAGTCTTGGACAATAATTCCATGGTATTTGAGACTCCCAAAGGTCTCCCATGTATTCATGATCATGATCATGCTATTCATTTGATTCCAGGAAGTTTTCCTCCAAACATCAGGCCTTACATATATCCATATGCCCAAAAGAGTGAAATTGAATGTATGGTTGCAGAAATGCTATCTAGGCAAGTATAATTCAACCTAGTCAAAATTATTTCTCTACTCCAGTAGTATTGGTGCACAATAAGGATGAATCATGGTATATGTGTCTGGATTATAGGGAGCTCAACAAGCTCACTATTAAAGGTAAAATTCTCATTTTTGTCATTGATGAATTGTTGGATGAACTACATGGAGCAATTTACTTCACAAAGTTGGATCTTCATTTAGGATATCATCAAATTAGAATAAAGACAGAATACATTCTGAAAACAACATTCAGAACTCATGAGGGTCAGTATGAATTTTTGGTCATGCATTTTGGTCTTACTAATGCACCTTCCACATTTCAAGGTTTGATGAATTCCATTTTCAAAATCTTCCTTAGAAAAATTGTGTTAGTATTTTTTGATGATATACTAATCTACAACAAGTCTTGGAAGGATCATGTTCAACATGTTAAAAGGGTGCTCAAACTATTGCAAGAGATAATTATATGAAAAAACCTCCAAATGTTTCTTTGGAGTATAGGAGGTGGAATATTTGGGTCATATTGTATCTCATGATTGTATTAAGTTAGACCCTAACAAAATTAAAGCCATTAAGGAATGAAAATGCTCCACAACCATAAAGAATCTTCGAGGATTTCTCGGGTTGACAGGTATTATCACATGTTTGTTAAAAATTATGGGAGAATAAAAACACCTCTAACAACATTACTGGATAAAAATCCAATTTCTTTGACTCCAGAAGAAACTAAGGCCTTTGAACATCTTAAAGAGGAAATGTGTCAAATACCGAGCTTAGCTATGCCAGACTTCACAAAACCTTTATTATGGAATTTGATGTCTCAGGAAATGGAATTGGTGTTGTTTTAATGCAAGAAGGAAGACCCTTTGCTTTTGAACGTCGTCCAATGAAAGGAAAGTATTTACACAAACTAATTTATGAGAAGGAATTGCTGGAAATAATACATGCACTAAAGCAAGGATGGCCTTACCTAATGGGAAGATACTTCAAGGTAAAAACAGATTATGATAGTCTTAAATACTTTTTGGAACAAAGATTACCTTCAAAAGAGCATCCAAAATGGGTCACAAAGATGGTGGGTTATGAATTTGAAATCATCTACAAAAAAGGGAAGTAAAATGTTGTTGCAGATGCATTATCAAGAAAGGATGATGATGTGGAAGCATTGATTTGTGACATTTCTATTATCCAACCTAATTGGATAACTGAAGCAATGGATGAATGGAAGAATGATGAAGAGGTGTGGACACTCATTCAAAAGTTGAAGTGTTATCCTTGTACATCTGATACATTTAGTTGGAAAAATGATTCATTGTGGTACAAATATCGCTTATATCTTTGTAATAATTCCCAACTCAAGAAAAATATTATTTTGGAATTACGTACCTCCTCGTTAGGAGGGCACTCAAGATTTTTAAAACTTACCACAAGGTCAAGAGGGAAATTTTTTTTGGGATGGCCTTAAATCTCATATTCAAAAGTTTGTGGCAGAATGTTTTATTTTCTAGAAAAATAAAGTTGAGACAATTAAGACCTAGGTCTATTACAACCTTTATCCATTCCATGTCAGCGTTGGGAGGAGGTCTCAATGGATTATATTGTAGATTTACCCAAGTCTGAAGGAAATAATGTCATCATAGTGGTTGTTGATAGACTTACCAAGTATGCACATTTTTGTGCATTATCTCATCCTTTTAAATCCAACACAGTTGTTACTGCATTTATGGAAACAATTCAAAAGCTACTTGGAAACCCAAATATTATTGTAAGTAACAAAGATACCATTTTCACTAGAAATTTTTGGATGAAATTATTTTCTTGTCTTGGTACTCAATTAGTTCATAACTCATCTTATCATCCTCAATCTGATTAGAAAACTGAGATAGTGAACAATTTTTTTGGAAGGATATCTTCGTTGCTTTGTATCTGATAAACAAACATAAAGGGTCAAGTGGTTACTTCTAGCTAAATGGTGCTATAACACTTCCTTCCATACTGCAACAAAAATAACCTCATTTTATGGAACTTTTTGGATATCATCCACCATCCATCACATCATCTTTAAGAGAAAATTCTAAGGTTCAAACAGTGGAAGATCACATCAAGCATCAACAACAAGTTCTCCAACTCTTAAATGATAACCTCACTTTGGTGTGTAATCGAATGAAACAATAAGTAGATCAACATCACAATGAAATAAGTTTTGATGTAGGCGACTAGGTATTTTTACAGCTACAACAATACAAACAAATTTCCCTCAAGCAAGCTAAGAAGGATAATAAATTATCACTCAAGTCCTATGGTCCTTACAAGGTGTTGCAAAAAGATTGTACTATGGCATACAAATTGGAGTTGCCTGCATCTTCCTGAGTACACCCTATTTTCCATGTTTCATACTTAAAGAAGGTTATCGATGACATGCTCCCAATTCAAACAATGTTTCCAGAACTTGACGAAGAAGGAAAAATCATATTTGAGCCTAAAGAAGTCACAAAAATAAGAACCCAACAACTACTAAATAGAATAATTTCAAAGTATCTCATTAAGTGGAAAAACTTACCCATTGAAGATTTCACATGGGAGGATGATAATTTTATACAGAAGCATCCTGAACTACTCAAGCGTTGAGGAAAACACTGAAGGAGAGGGGCATGTTAGGTCCCTATAATACTATATCCCATTTATTTTTTATTGTTAGTGTATCCCCCTATTGTTATTGTTATGTCCATGCATCCCCCATATTGTTATTGTTGTGCCCTATAGAAGCCCACTATTATTATTGTTTTGCCCTTACATTATTATTGCTATGTAGGCTCTAATTATATTGTGACCCTTTAGATTCCTATATATACCAAGGAGGTCTTATAATTTGTATCATTCAAGAATTTTTCATTTGTGTAATGTAAAAAAGGTTTCCCCCTCGAAGAGGATAATTTTTAAGTCATAGATCTACATTTTCTTTTGTTTTTTGAGTTGGTTGCGTAACATGAATTTACAAAGACACCATCTACATATAACTAAATATAGAGGTGGAAGATAAGGGAACAAAGGGTGTATTCTTCAAGTAAAACATAAGTGATATGTGACTTGAATACTTGAAATATTTCATGGCTAGATTAATGGTGTTAATTGCATGGTTTTGTGTGTGAAAGTTAAGTTAACCTTATTATTGTTTAAAAAATGGTTTTCCTAGTTCTGATGCATAAAAAGATGGATTAATTATGAATTTTTCTTGAAAAGAGAATCTATGAGAACCTTGCATGTAAAATATAAAGAAGCCATCATATTCCTTCTGAAAATAATGCATGTGAACTATGCACATAAAAGACAAAAATTCATGTCATATCTTGGAAAAAAATTGTCATTGTATAAACAAATAGAATATCAAAGGTGTAGTTGCATGCAAAATTAATAGCTATTATGTTAGTTTCTTTTGGAAAATATTATTTGTTCATATGCAGAAGAATAATAGCTATGGTGTTAAACACCTCAAAGTGGAATATGTATTTACTTTTTATAGACTTATTGAGGAAGAAATAGGCATTGCATGGAAAGAATAACTATTATGTTTAGTTGTTTCCTTTTAAGAACAAGAACATGCTTTTGCATGCACGAAAATAATAAGTATTGAGTTTGATTTCTTGAAAAGAATATGTGATTATTTTTATAGTTTCTTGAAAAATAACATGTGTTTATATGCATAAATAATACTTATTTTGCTAAGTTTCTTGGAAAATAATATGTGTTGAGGTGCATATAAACAATAGTGATTATGTTTGTTGTTCTTGAAGAGAATATGTGTTTACGTATATAAAATGATTAGCTAATGTGTTATTGTTATTAGAAAATAACATGTGCTTATGCATAGAAGTAATGGTTGTTGTGTTAAATTTCGTAGGAAAGAAATGTATATTGCATGCACAAGAGAATCACTATTGAGAGATAAGTATTTATATGAATAAGGATAATGGTTGTGAGGCTAGTCTCTTTTGAAAAGAATATGAATTTAAATGCACAAAGTTCATAGTTAATGTGCTAGTTTCTTTTAAAATATGATAGTAGCAATGGTTGCTCTTTTGAAGAGAATGTGTCCTATGCAAGAAATAATAGTTAATGTGGCAATTAACTCTAGAAATAATTCCATTTTATTGTGTGAAGAGGTGGGGATAACCATGAAAGTTCTTTTAAATATTACTGTGTTCTTGGACATAGAAGTAGAATGTAATTGTTTCCCTTTCTCAAGATACATGTGAAGTAGGGACATTTGAGCATGCCTTGGTAATATTTATGTATTTTACCTTATGCAGGTAAGATATGAATGGACCGACATGTGTAATAAGCATACACATGTAAATATAAACATAAATATTTTGGTAGTTATGTACTTTTAATTAATGCATGCGCAGTGTTAATAAAGAGGCATGTCTCAATACTTTGTATGCATTTTAATTATGCACATGAAAATATGCTTGACGCATAAGTAAAATATTTACTATTTGGATGTCATAGTTTGCTGACACTGGTAATTGTGGGAAAGGATTGTAACTCTTGCAAAAGACGGGCTATATTTAACATTATAGAAGGGAAAAAATTAGTGGTCCATGTAGATTAAAGGAGGATAATCCACTTATGGAAACATCCAGACCACAAAAACATAATGTTCGAGGATTTGCGAGTAAATGACATCATGATTAATGTAATAGCTTCTAGCTAGTTATGTTGTATTTAACATGATATTTCTTATAATAGTTTGTAACAATGGTCAATGGATGGACTTCCTTACAACCATTGAGTGAGGGGTGAACACCCTCACGAGACGTTTAATAAAATTAAACCTTTACTGGTTTTTATCTATGGGGTTTCCAAGGTATATCAATGTCCAATTATATGTTTTCCTATGTGCCATTCTAATGATGGTGTTTTATTTCATGGCGATTGACACTTACATAATCAAATATGTGAATAACCATCCTAAGTAAATAAACAATGAAAAATGATGTAAGTGATGAGGCTCATCAATAGGTAAGCTATATGGGTCACAATGCCCCTCTCCATCTTATTAAATTGACTTTTCTCACATTTATTTACATATTTTGTTATATTTTTCTTAGTGAGAAGGGTAAAGGTGAGCTACTATGTCATGTGGCCTTATGTGTGTTAAATGCAAGAATTGGAGCAGTTTTGGGTTGACTTAAGTGCAGGAATTCGGAGTAGGTAAACAAGAGAGATTTTAGGAGTTGGTATCCCTCCTTAACTCCTCAAATCATTCGAAGATTCCTCCACTCTATCTCATCAACTCGGTGTCACTAACAGCCAAGCAAGCTGAGTTCATTGGCAACCAAGCCAGTGACAGTCAAGGAAGAGTTATTCTCGAGTTAGGGAGCCAAGTATCCCTATTTTCTAGGGAGTTGTTGGTAGCTCCAATTTTGTATAAATAAGAGAGCCAAGGGACTCATTAGGATTCGATTTTTTGTTGTAGCCAAGAGGCCATTTTGAGATAAAACATTATGATTGTTATTGTTATGATGTACTTGACTTTTTTATCATAATAAAAAAATATGTTTTGATCAAGCATTGAGTTGACTCAGAGGGTTGAAGCCCTTGGGTTAGGGACCAACCCTAGCAGCAGAAGTTCCTCTTTTGTAGCTGTATTCTTAGCTTAGAATGATATTTAGCTGTTGAAGTTTTTTTATGTTTTTCTTTTTAGCTTAGAAAATTACTTAAATTGTTGCATCTTGTTTCCATTAGTTTAAGGAGGTAGATTAGTATTGCAGTTTAGTGAAGGAAATTATCCTAGAAAAAATTGTGACAGTGGTCCCTATCTCATCTCCCTCATGGGATCATGATTAGAGGACCCCACTCTCACAGCCCCAAAAATAGAGTTTGTCTTTTGTTTATTGCATATATTAAGTTTCATTCTTAGCTAGATTATTGTTTATGATTTCTTGGAAGAATATGAATTTTTTATCTTGTTTTCTTAAGGCTTATATAGCCTAAAAGGAAATCCATTTCATAGATCTAGTCCTTAATAGTAGATAGATTAGCTTCCTCAAATTCAACTCATCTTTTCCATGTGGACATGTAGTGATTTATAAATCAAAACAGAAATATGTTTTATTGTAGGGATTGTTGATCTACAGGAAGGGACTCCTCCAACCAGCTTCACCTAAGTCTTCTCCACCTTCAATCGAGGCATACTAGACCATAGTATGAACCTTTGTTTTCTAACCACCGTGAGCAAGCTACCTTAGGCAAATCCGACCTCCTTGAGGTGTTGGGTTTGGCCTTGGGTGATGTTTACCTTCCCTACACCTTCTACTACTGTCATGCACCCCTCCAACACCTCATCTCACTATTATTACCCTCCAAAACCTCTCAGCTGAGACAAATCAAGTAGCTGGGCGGTCTTACGAACACCAGAGTTGCGCACGTTCTGTTGGGGTTTCTCCACCGCCCGTACGAGAATAGGCGACCACCACTTCTGTTTTGCGGACGGACGTTTGTTGGAGGGGTTCCATGGATTTAGAGATGACTGACAGACGAGAGTCTTGGGCACTATCGATTTCACAGAGAAAAGAGTGCAGTCACCAGAAGCAGTAGCTGGAATTTCGCTTGTATTCCCAAACCAGATATGTCTGGGATTTCTAGAATGAAATGCTGGAGCATGAGATAAAGAAATGTACGTTGATTAAATCATGGCGAGAGCGAATATTTCCGATTCGAGCACGGGATTCAGTTAAGCAGAGGGAAATTTAAGAGGAGATTGACCATGTGTCGGAGTTGATTTCCTGGAATAAATAGACTCTAATCTTGAAGAACGAGCACGGTTTGACCAATTCACGGCTGAAGTAGCTGTTTATATGAAAAATTGGGTGACCAAGCATGATGGCATTGATTTTTTATAAAGCAGAGATCGCAATCTGAAAGAGAGAGAACGGCCTCAAATTGAAGGTCAAAGCTGTTGTTTCAGAGGAAAAAATGTAATTAATGTGAACGCCTTAGCTCGCTGTTCCGGGCCAACATGTAATGGTGGGGTTTTGGGGATTATGGCAGTGTCATAAATTGCCGCGTAATCTTCCGGATTCTGGGTAGCCGCAGTGTCATGTATTGCCTAATGTACCATGTTGAACGGACAATGAATTATAGGTTACATGCGAAATCTTCCGGATTCTGGGTAGCCGCAGTGTCATGTATTGCCTAATGTACCATGTTGAACAGACAATGAATTATAGGTTACATGCGAAAACATGAATTTGGTTTCATTTGAAGGTCAAGTAAATTCGTTTCGTTTCACATCTTGTGCATTTTGAAATTGTCACCCGTCACCGTTCATCTGCAGAATATCCGCAGTTATGCGTTGAGTGCTTTAAACAGAAAGACATTCAAATGACTCATTCTAGCCTTCTAATAAAATCAACAATGAGGGAGCGTAGTCCTTCATAGATATCAGATTTGCATGAAATTGAATGAATTTTAATGACATCTATGAGATCTAGTTATCTAAGCGATCTATATTCTAAACTAAACAAAACATCACCCACTCAACACCGTCTCAGGTTTTCTTTAAACAACTTTTTTCCCATGAATTTTAATAAACAAATTGGCATTTTTGTGAAACTCCTGTTTCCTCAAACAATGTATTCAAACTGTCTATTTTTAGATTATTTTCAAACTAATTACTAATGTTCTCATAAGCTGGATATTTCATGATGAAGTGTCATTTAGTTTCAATTGCTCTTTTCCTGCAAAAGATACAAGTTCTTGCTACCAAATCTGCCTTAGCAGTTATCCATGTACCTATTTCACACCTAAAATGGTGAGATCCAGTCCTCAACTGCACTATTAAAGTTTTAGCCTTTCCCATTTTTAGCCTTTCCATTGATTGCAGCACTCAAATAAGTCTTTTCATCATGCGACTGTGATGGGTTGAAATTTTTGGCATATATCGATTTTTTTCTGCCATCCTGTTTCCCCCACATGGCAATCCTGAATTTTTCAAGTACCCACTTTTTTATCTCCACTTTAGAACTAGGACAGTCTTTGCCAATTTATTCACCATTTGCTCATCCACTTGTCATTTTGCTTCCTCCAATTTTTCTTCCTAAACTTTAGCTCCTCTGCAGCGATCATCTTGGGCCAACCCTGTGCACCCATGCTTTCCACATTTTTTAAATAACTTAACAAACGAATAATTGTTGAAGCCTCCATTGCAAACATTCCAACTTCTGTGAGAAAGATCTCATATGGGACACTTGACTTGACTTTGAAATTAGTAATGATTAAGTGATTTTGAATTCTTTCTAGTTGTCTCTACTTGCGATTTGACATGCTACTCCCCCAAACTTCACATCCATAGAGGACAACTGGGGTAACCAACACTCCAAAAAGAGTTCTCTTGGTTTTCCAGTGCCACAATTTTTCTTTCCTACATCTATTCTGAAGGAGGTAAGAAGCTCTCCATCCCCCTTGTATCCTTTTAGTTATGCATGTCTCCCAACTAACCCTGTTGTGAAAAACAATTCCTAGAATTGTATTCTTCCATTATCTCCAAGGATTTTCCCTCAAATATAAAGCTAACCTGCTGCTTTTTCTGCTTTAACAAAAAGATCATGACTTTGGTTTTGCTAGTGTTCACTTGCATCCCAACCTCTTAACAGAAAATCTCTAAGGCCTTCAAATAATCTCTAAAACCTTGAGCAGATTTTGCAATTAGGATAAGATCATCAACATACAAAAGTAGTTTCACCACATAACCCGCTAGTTGAATACCCTCTCCACTGGTGTTGCTTAGCCATTCTTCTAGCTTGTCAATATATAAATCAATTAGAGTAGAAAAAAAAACACCCCAACTTAACCCAATAGCAATACCAAAACATTTTGAAAAATCCTCTTTAATTTTAATTTTGACATTAAATTTCTTATAAAAACTTATAAATATTCACTTAACATTCCAATCTCTTCCATGCTTCTCCACAACTTATCCCTAAAAACAATATCAAACTTTTCTAAAATTACAATTCAAAACACAGAAAGATTCTCGTCCTAGCTCGTTATCATTGACTTCTATGGCGCTTTTATTTGTCCTTTTGTTTTTAAATCGTTATTTCTTCATATATTTTTTTATTAATCGTTATGTCTTCCTATACTTTATTATTATTAGGATGGATTAACTTTTATATGGATGATGGATAAATCTTTTAACCTTTAAAAGTATTTCAAACTATAAAATTAGATGATTAATTTGCGATGTTCTAAAGGCAAAAGTAATTAAGTTTTTTATATAAAAAGATATTTTTTTAATATATAAAATTATATGATTTTCTTTAGATAAGTGTGTTTAATTTAGAATATTTTTAAAAACAGATTATGATTATGATTTTTTTAGAAAAATAATTATTTAAAATTTTCTTTTTTAATTAAATTGATTAATTAAAATAAATCATGTGAATAAATTTACACTATTCTAATAAAATTCGTTTATAAATTTAAAATATTTATAATTAAATGGGTGAATTTCTACAGTTAAATAACTTGTTACATTTTTAATTATATGTGTATGTGTGTATTTAATTCATATATTAATTTTTTTATAATTAATAATGATAATAATATAAAATAAAATTATAATTTAGTTAATTTTCATTTTTTTTTAATCTAAGCAAATGCTAGATATATCATAAAGTGTTTTGATTATTATCATGATTTATGCCTATGTGCATTATCAACCATTTAACTTATATAACTACTCAAAAACATATAAATCTTAATATTTTCTATTTTATAATTTTTTCATATATATAATATCACTTTTTGATTTTTCTAAACTAAATCATTTTTTATATATTTATATTAGTCCACTTAAAAAAAATATTTTTATATTTTTTTCCTTTCTCTATTATATTATTTATTTATTTATTTTTAATAAATAATAATGAATTTAATTTATATAAAAATTATGAAAAATTCAGTAATTTTCTATTTATAATTTCAAAATAATGTAAAATACCAATTCATACAAAGATTTACTAGATCCGGAAGAAAGAAAAAAAAAAAAGAAAAAAAAAAAAAAAAAAATAGGCCCACAAAAAAAAACGGTTATACCTCCGGTATTCCAAAGATAAAATATTTTTAGGATAATGCTAATGTGTAATGTAATCTTTGGATATATATATAGGTCATGTGTGAGATCCCTCTAAGATTCCCTAACAATGTTAATGTGTAATGTATTCTTTGGATATATATTGGTCATGTGCGAGATTCCCTAAATATTTAGAGAAATAAGAATAATTTGAATGTGATTTTTCCCTCTTTCATATTTCTATGATCATTTTTCTTATTGAATAACATTCTTTTCATATTTTTATAATCAATAAAAAATAATCATTTTTCTTATTGAATAATATTCAATATTGTAACATTTTTGGTTATGAATATTCACTCTTCTTTTGAGAGTTTCCCGAGGTAGGTTAGGAATATTAACATAAATTACCATTCAAATTCTTAAAATATGCAATCTCGTTAAAATCAACTACCGTATATCAACGTGAGTTACCATAATGAATGAACAACACGAATTTAGGTTCAAGCTCCATTAAATTCGTTCCGTGAGCTTCTTGACCATTTTGAAATTGTGACCCCTCAGTGTACGCAATTATCGATCGAATCTTGTTTCAAAGAAAAAGATATCCCGACGACTCTTCCTAGGAGTAGCCTAATCAGCGGGAGAAATTGTCTGGTTTCTGTTGCCGTTCGGAAAAACGTGCGGCTCCAACTGTCGGCAATTCCTCAGCTTTCCGCAAGCTCTGCCACCCAGGGGTTAAATTTGACGGGTGACCCTACCCGTCAAGGAATTTTTTTATGACGTTTTTATTTTTAAACTACCCATCATATGACTTTTAAAATGTATTTGTACAAGTTTCATCTGTGCTCTGTGAACTGGTTTGTTAAGAATAAAATCAAGCATAGCATATTTTTTTAATGGATTATTTATTTATTTTTAAACTGCTTCAAAGAACCTTTCACAATTAATTTATAAATTGAACCAGGCTAAAGTTGACTGGGCTGCCCCGTGGAATAGTAAAGAGCTTGAACTATGTAAATGTTCAAAAAGTAGATACAATATCACCATGTACAGAAATTAAATTTTGGACAGTTTCACCAAAAGAGGTAATTGTCAAAACACCACTATTACAAACATAAAAATAAAAGTAAAAACTTTAAATATTTAAGGTTCTCCTTTCTTTAGCATCTTTCCAGATGTCAAATACCCTATCCCATGCCACCATCGATGAATCAAGCCCTGTTAGAGACACCCGCATCAAGGCATCCAATGCAACTAATGATAGCTTTGTTCTTCGGTCATCCTTTATTATGTTTTGTCTTAGAGAATCCTCTCTCACAAGCAACTGTATTTGCAGGAATAGTAAGTATCGCCTGCCATAATTTTGACATGTGAGGAAAATTTGTATGCAACCCTGTAACATAAAAAATCCTCCATGCATCTTTCATGGATGATCCCTCGCAATTAACACGAAGAGTGTCAACAAATGGATGCAACTCTTTCAAACAAGCATCAAAATCAAATGTAGTTTTGTTTTCTTCACTTTGATAATAAGGATGTTGCAAGTGTTGAAAAATCTTTTCGAGCCAACGCTTTGAATTTCGTTCTCTGCCATGAACATCCTCTAAATAATGGCAAGGGCTAAACAATTTTGCTGAGTTGAAAAATGCAAGATCAGGGAATCTTGCATTCAAATTCTCTACGAGAGCTTGAACATAATCTTTTGCAAGTTGTTTGCAACTTTCTATTGAACCTTCAATACACGGTTTCCATGATTGTTTTTGTATATCAACACAATCAACATATGCATGTGGAATTGCTACAAATCGTAATTCATGCTTGTGAACAAGCCCTTCCTTATCACAAATTTCTAGAAAGCCAAATTTAGAAGCATCTATAAATTTAGATAAATAACATGTGCCATCTGCAAATGTGTCGCTTCTTAAAAACCACCTTTTCAAAGTGTTTACCGTGACATCTATGGCTGCCCCTAAAGAGCTGACATCAATTTACTCTTCTTGGAATTGCTTGTTCAACTTGTTTAATTCACACATTATATTTGCAAGCATATGTAAACAAAATTGTACTGAAAAGATTCTTGCCTTATCATACCATGAGTCTTTTCTTTCATTTTTCCACAATGTTAATATGGGAGGCATAAGTGCAACAAGTCTTTCAATGACCTGTCCCCTTGAAAGCCATCTAACTCCATGGATTTGAAGAGCTTGAAGAGTTTCAAGTTGCATAAGTTCCTGTAGAGCAATAAGTTCACTATTTCTTTTCGTAGAATTTTGCAGCCAAGAATATACCTTATTTGCTAATTTCTCAACAAATAATAATTCAGGTATTTTTTTTTAAGCATCTGATGCAACTGAGGCTTCACGATGAGCAATGCAATGAACACTTACAAGATTAGGTACATCTTTCTTCAAGAAAGTGATAAAACCATTTTCATTACCAACCATTGAAGAAGCGCCATCTGTGGAAACTCCTATCAATCTTTCTGTTGAAAGGCCCCTTGATGCCATTAAATCTTTGATTGCATCATAAGTTGTTTTCCCTCTTCCATCGCAAACATTTATGAGCTTTAAAAACTGTGAAATTGGAGGACCCAATCCTTTTGAGTTTAAAAACGTGGCATAAACCACAAGATGTTTTTCTAAACTACGGTCTGTACTTTCATCTAACATCAATGAAAAAAAAGGGCTATCTAGCATTTTGGAAGTTTGTAGCTCTTCAAGGTACTGAGATATAGAAAAAAGGAATTCTTTTGCAGCCATGTGATTTGTATATGACGTGTACTCTTTGTTCTTTGGCTTATTTGGCATGTGTAAATACATTGTAAGCAAACAAAGAGATTCATATTTTGAAAGTGGTAGATCCTCTTGAACCATCCAATATACTAATTTCATAGTAGTGATGACTCTTTCTTTGTTCATATCATCAATGCATGCAATGTGTTCTGTAATAGACTTCACCTTCTTCTCATTTCCACATATCCACTTTGCCTGTGAGAGTTTATGAATGCTTGAATTAGCATGAACAATTATAGAATCATGCTGCAATGTAGAGCAACCAGTCCCAATTCCCCATGGCCCCATTGCCTTATGCATTTCACAATATATGCATTTCATAACTGTTTTTCCTTCATGCTTTGCCTCTCTCAACCACTTATATTTAGTTTTCCACTGATCACGAAACTCTCTTTTTACTTTTATTTTTCTTTTCTTTTGGGTGTTAGGTTCTCCGTGGTGAAATTCTTCATCACTTTTTTCATTATGCTCCAAGATATCATATTCTTCATTATGCCCCAAGACATCTAAATCTTCATTTAGATCAAAATCATGATCTTCTTTATCACGCAATGAAGCTTGAGATGTATTAGACCATCCAAAAAAAAATTTGATAGAAAGTTGATTCCCTTTTTTTGAAGACATTTTTGATATATAATACCTATATAATAAAAATAAAGTATTTAGTATATATGAATTTTATTTCATCAACTAAAACCATATTAAAAAAATAATCTTGCACAGGTATGCTGCTAAAAATCCCAAACGCTAAAAATAAATCTAAATAAATCATTTAATAAAATTATAAAAATACATCTTTAACAAATTCAATTAACTAATCCAACAAATGAAATTTTACAACAAAAATCCAAAAATAAACAATATAACAGAGCTGTTATAAAAAATGATATAACAAACTTTCACATGAAAATATTCATCTTAGTTGTTTCTTCTTATCCATCTCTCCTTTATCCCAGTTTTTATATGTAAATATTCATCGTCAGAAGACATGCAATGTGCATACCCCCATTTCATTTTCAAATGAAGATATCCATATTCGAGAGGATATACATAGCAGAACCCAACACAAAATCTTTCAGAAAAATAAAGAGAGTTCCCTACAGCTCCCATTGTCAAGAGCACAAGGACGCTGGAACTCGTAATCAGAAAAAGCAAAACAAAAGAATTCAAAATACCTGATTCACGATGCACAGTCTACAGATCAGCAGGGTGGGGTGCTGGCCGACATGGACGTTCGAAAGACCTATCTACCATAACCCAATTCTCCCACCAATTTACACACAGACAAGCAGCGAAGATGACTCTGAGAGTCTGAGTCACAACTTACAGGCTACAGCACGCTGCACATCACAGATTCACAACTTACAAGTGATGGGCATACTGGCGAGTACACTGAGATAAAAGCAATTCGAGGAAACAACGCAACAAAGGACATTTTCAAGGATCAAGAGCAGAAATTGAGCAGTGCGACAATGCAACCCAACAACGGACATTTTCAAGGCTCGACAAGAACAGTAATTAAGCAATTCGGGAAAGCAATGCAACAATGGACATTTTGAAGGCTCAAGAGCAGTAATTGCCTACTCGATAACTGAAAACAATATTTCGACGAGCCTGTGTGCACTGTGCACAATTTGACCATTTCTTCCAATTCATTATTAACGCCGATTGATGAATTTGAATGCGAACATTCTTTGTAAATTTTGAAGTATGCAATTACTTGCTCAAGGGAGGAGAAGAATAAAACAAATGGGTTGTTCAGCTACACAATGGCTTTAACTCCACCAACGATACATACAAAAAGGACTTAAATAATTCTTTAAATCTAGAAGAAACATGTTCCAAAATTATTTAACAAAATACAGAAAAGTCTTAAACTGCTGAAAGAACACCTGAGAACATTGGAAAGAACGTTGTGTTACCTGCTCGATGATAACGAGAAGATTATCGACCACTGGGCGTAAGGTTCGATTCCTAGGGATTACACCAAAATGGAATTTCGAAAAGAAACTCCCTACTGCATATTTCGAGAATCGAGAGCTCTGAACACTAATTGCCGACTCGCCGCGTTAAACATCCCCCTTGTCATCCAACAATTCCTCTTGGATAGTCAAATCCTATCTTATCGGTTTTGTTGCCCTTAGTTCGACTATGCCTCTTTGACCACACAAGACCTCTTTTTCTATCATACTCAAATTTAACAGATTCTATGACAGTAAAGGGAGAGGCACCTTCTTATGATACTAACTAAAATAAGTTTCCAACTAACAGTGAAAAGACACAGTTGAACTCTAGAAATAATGCACGGTAAGAATGGAGCAAAAATAAAGTATGCACAGTGAAACCCAAAAATAAACTATGCACAGTGAGCCCAACAAAAAATACTTTGGTTTATATATTTATGAAGGAGAATGCATTACAAAACACAAACGGGAGGCTTCGACTCCATTCACCACAGTAAGCTGGAAATTTTACGGAGACTTACTCCTCTGTTTTCACACAGTAAAAGACTGGTTTTACACAATAGAACAAAATATTCACGCGCCCACCGATTTTTGCTCCCCAATTCTTGCTCCAGACAGTCGAACATCAAGCTGCTTCAAACTAAAAACTATATGACACGCCATCGATGCATTTGACTGAAGACATGACGAGTATTAAATGGAATTAAGGGCACATAGACACATAAATTAGTTTTTCTGAACTTTCAGGTGTTGTGCATTACATACATATCCTGGACCCTTGAGTGTCTGCCGCATTGGGGATTCGGTGGTAAATTGATAGATTATTTCCCCGCGGACAGCCGGGACTCGGACTCATTAATGGAATCTGATACGTATTAACTTTTACAGGTGGTAAGTTCGTAGCGAATTGAATGTAAAATCTGCACCGCAGATCCGATCACTGTCACACGGTAAACTATATTAAAAATGCCATACGGTGAATCGGTGATAGCCATCCGAATCCCGATCATGTCACACGGACCTGCCATAGGTTATAAACTTATATATATATATATATATTTATAAAAAAAAAAATTAAAACTTTTAATTTTTAAACATGCCCGTCAATATGACGGTTTTGAAAATGAATGACAAGTTGCGTATGACGTGGAGGTTTTAAATTAAAACATATTTTACGGGGAAAATTGCGCAATACGAGCATACGGGCGTCAAATTTAACCCCTGCTGCCACCCTCCACCACCTTTCCGCATTAAATTCTTGATTTGATCGGATCGGAGCTGGTCTACTGGAATTCGCGCCGCGGAGTGTTAATGCGTGTTCCAATTCGAAATTTTGCAAATCGCAAGCTGCTACCCTGACCAACTCGACTCGGCCCCTGCAGCTCACTCACTCCCTGGCTCAACTCGACGCCTGCAGCTACCAGAAAACTCACTCCCGGATTCTGCAGTGCACCACCCAGGGGAGGTGACCTTCAAGTTCATTTGAAGTTCAAGCTCTGGTTCAACGTTAAGCCCACTGGAAAAGCTTTAACAATGGTGGATAATTTAGAAGATACAAATACAGAGTAGCTTTATATTCATCCATGAAGGAACTATGCAAACAAAAAATAACCCATAAGCCATATTTCAGAATTGTTGAAAGAATAAATTTTATGAATGAACCTGAAGGTCACGTCCCCTGGGTGGTGAGCTGCAGAGGCGCCGAGTCTAGTCCGGGAGTGAGTGAGCCGCAGGGGCCGAGTAGAGTTGGTATGGGGAGCAACCTGCGATTTGCAAAATTTCGAATTGGAACGCGCATTAACTCTTCGTAGCGCGAATTCTGTGAGACCAGCTCCGATCCGATCAAATCAAGAATTTAATGCGGAAAAGTGGCAGAAGGTGGCGGAGCTTGCAGAGAGTGACAGAGAGCGGAGGAGGCAGAGGAATTGCTGACGGCCGAAGCCGGACCTGACTACCAGAGCCAAACGTTTTTCTAGGCGGCGACGGAAACTGGGCAATTCCTCCGTCTAATTAGACTACTCCCATAGAATAGTCTAACCAGGTAGAAGAATTCTTCTACCCAATTTCTGTTCCTGCCCAAAAAAACCTCCGGGCCAGGGACAATCCTCTGACCCCGACTCTAATGCGACACCCTCTGCATCCCAGCTACTATGACATAGGGATTAGTCTATACTGAAACTTTTTGGAGGTGGATGTGACGTTGCCATGTATGATGGTCATACATGGTATGGTAAAGATTATCGATTTTCTTGATTTCCCGGTAAAGCCTTTTTCCCTGTGACGGTCGTTTGCATCTCCCGGAGGTCTGACAACGAACAGGGAACAAGATCCGCCGCCACTGTCCTGGTGGGACGACTCAATTAATCCATTAAATGAAACCTACCCTGTCTGGCACACTCTATTTCAAATTTGGAATTTGAGCGCGCCCAACAAAGCATTGTTTCAAATTTGAAACCTGAGCGTGCTCAACAAAGCATTGCATGAATGTCCATGCCGAGGAGGTTAGCTTCTTGGTGTGTTTCTTATGGGCCTTGCAGGACGATTACGCCTTCGATTTTTAAAATTCATTTTTGTCTAAATGTATGCTGAATTTCTGCAATAGCATAACTATTCTGTTGCTGTTGGTTTTGATGCAAGGTCTCAATGTTGTTGTTGCATTGATCGATCGCTGGTTTTGACGTAGAGCTGCAATTCCCTGGAAGAACACTTTCGTAATAGGTTCGCCTGTGACACCAACCAGTTTTTTCGATTACTTTTTGGTGGATCCACCAAGGAATGGCAATTATCTGATTGAAAAAATAGTAATGGAAAGCCTCGAACACTTCAAAAACGATACAGGAGGAAAGGTCTGCAATAACAGCGTCCAGCAGGAAGATGGTGCTGGTGCAGACTCTACGCTTTTCAACGGAGCGAATGGCACCGTGGAGCCTATGTGTTGTGTGCTCGATTCTTTTATGCGTAGGACTTATCTTGGTCAATGGGGGCAATGATGAGCATGAAAACACTGGCTACCGCAACAGTTTACAATGTGGAAGAATACACGTGGACAATATTGCCTTCCATGAGTCAAAATCGCAAAAAATCTAGAGTTTTGATGCAGAGAAAATTGATGGTAATAAGTGGAACCAATAAGGGTAGGATTTACGGCAAGGGCTAATCAGCCTGTCATAGGGCATTAAATGCTCAGGTATATGTATTCTTTATAACAAAATAACACACAGTTTTTGGTGGCTACATAAATTAAAAATAAAGGCTGTGGGTTATTTTGTTATAGAGGCTGTGGGTTATTTTGTTATAGAGCATGCATATACCTGAACATTTAATGCCTTATGGCAAGCTTGTTAGCCCTTGCCTAGGATTTACATCCTCAGCCTACATAAGTACATAAGTGCAGAAGTTTTTGATGCGAAGATGAGTACTTGGAAGTTTGGAACACGTTGGAATACATGTGGATTGCAAATATACCTATAGGCTGCAGTGAGAAATTTTTCTTTACAGGTAGGAATTTGTACGCAACCAATGTGACCAAGTGAAAAATTATGATGCTCAGAAGGACCTTTCGAAGTTTATTGCTTTCGTCGAGGGACGTTTTTCCATCATCACGTCGTCTGTTGCAGCGTGGCGTGATCAGATTTTTGTGAGTGGTATTAATGGTGATCCAGTCTCTTATTTATTTCAGAAATGAATCATGTGTGGTTGTATAAAATTTAGTTTCTGATTTGTAATCCCTGGTTAGCATTTGTGATTTCGAACCCATTATTATTATTTTTTTAAAGTGGTTTATTTTAATATAGTTGTAATTACCATATACATTTCGGTTTTAACGTGATCATTTTATTTTTCAAGTTTTTATTAAGTTCATATGCAGTGGTTGTTAATATAATATCAAATGAGAGATATGCTAAAGTTGGCAACGCGATTATGTTATTAATTATTTACCATTTTTCTGAGTTTGGTAATTGGTGTGATGGGATATATAGAGTTAATGAATGAATAAAAAATAGTTGAGAAAAGTAAAACAATGTTTTAGTATTTTTATTTTACTAGTTTTTTTTTGGTGTGTGAGTGAAAATATGCTTTCAACTTTACCCATTAATTAACAATTAAAAGTTTATTTTTATTTTTAAAATTTTTAATAGATTTTATTATTTTATTTTTTTTATGAATTTTTAATAAATTTTACTATATTAAAGTAATTGTGTTATTCATCAATACATAGTTATATTTGAAATTTGACATATTTTTAATAAATTTTACTATATTAAAGTAATTGTGTTATCATCAATACAAAGTTATATTTGAAATTTGACATAAATTTTAAGTTTTACTAATTAATTAATTAATTAATATCTATATCTATATATTCAATTCTACTAATATGTCATAAGAAATAATAATGTGACACTTAAATCTACTTTATTAGTAAATATTGTGTTACATTCCTGGATCATTTTTCAATATTTACAATAAACGAATTTATATCATTTACATGGTTTGGACTACAATATGAATTGGATTTGGGGTTCTAAGGTTTTTTAGTTGTAAATTAAAGTATCATTAATTTTTTTGCAAACATTTAAATTAATCATATTTTTCTCATAATTTCCTAGCAATAACTTGGCATGTTTCCATGGTAATAAATCATTGAAACTTAGTCTCCTACCAATAGAAATTTGTGAAAATTGAATGGAAATACCTCCTTGAATACTCAAAAATATGAAAAATAGCTTAAACCCCCATAGACATCACAAATTGTACCCCATGAGCTCACATTGTTAAAAATTTTAAAAATTTCACAAATTAACCAAATTATAACTTTCTTTAAAATTATTTTAATATTATTAATAATTGTTCCATGAGAGGGGAGATGTGTAGGATTAGATGTCATATATGCAAGTGTTAGATGTTAAATGTGTGAATATTTTTTAAATGTAAGGCTCATAAGTATATTTGGTCAAATTACATTAAAAAAGTTTTAAGTAAATAAATAAATATAAATTAAAAAATTAAAAATTAATAGTTAAAATAAATTGAGATAAAACAATAAATTTCATAGCTCATGGTATTATTCTCTAAATACTAAATTACATAAAAAAAATTAAGAAACAAAATAAATTAATAATTAATAATTAAAATAAAATTGAGATAAAATAGTAAATTTATGGATAGAGGTTTTTGGGCTCCAAGTTTTCACAACCCATGGTTTTGCATGTGGTATTCTTCTCTAATGTAGCCTATTCAAAGGTGCTCTTATTTTATCTAGAGAAAAGTTAAATATTGGGAAAAATAATCTTTCTCACTTTGTTACATTGCCTTCAAAGATTATGTTTTTACATGTTGTTTTGTCTGATATTAAACCGGTGATAGTAAACTGTTAGAACTAGTGAGCTTATATGTTTCAAACCATCCTAGAGAGCTTATATGTTTCAAACCATCCTAGATCCATCTTAACTCTAGATGTATTGAGTTCCTAGAGAGATTAAATCTCTCAGGGTGCAAACTTTTCCTCAAATTTTACACTCAAATAAGAGGTTTGCACCACAATACTATGTGCCATAGTTTATATAACACATGCTCATAACATATTTTTTCAACCAATCAATTTAATTAAAAGTGAAGAAAGAACAAAACTACTTTACAGATAAATCTCAATATTTAATCTATAAATATGACTAAGAATATTCTAGAATATTATCTCAAAACTAAATAGATATTATCTACTCAATAATTATTCATAATAAAATTAAAATATTAGAAGCTATGTTTGAAAATAACAAAAAGACACTATGTACCTTTATCAAAATTTGTATGAGTTATCAATTAAATTTAATGTTGGAATATCTATATATAATTAATAAAACTAAAATTTAAAAACCTAGGTAAAAATAAACTAATATTTTACTTCTGTTGGAACTTGGGTTATAGGCCTCTTTATTCACATTACCCCATGTCAACTCGTAGCCTTCATAGATATATATAATTTTTAAATAATGCATTTTCTACTTATAACCATTTCATTATATAAATAGGCATTAATAATATGGAAATAAAACTTTCAATGAAAGTAAATTCAATTGGTAAAAATAAAGTTATTATGTTAAATTTAAGGGAGTGCTTTCTTATTGCTTTATATTGCTAAGGAAGTTAGGGAAACATATATTTACAAAGATAATATTTAAATTTGTGAATTGTTTTATTATGTCACTACTTGCTTAGAGATATATATGATCAATCGAGCTCTATTATTTATTTTGTGTGTACGGATGAAATTTTTCAATTTATATAGTTAGCATTATAGTTTTGCTGAAAAGACGTCAGCCCACTACTGTATCCTCGACTACGGGTTTCGAGCATGGACGTTACCCTACATGTGCGATACAATGGGATCGCGTACTTTGCCTATCATGTTCACCAATCAACATTTCACTACAGTACAACAATTAATTAATTAGAGTGCAGGGACAACAAATAATAAAAGCTCTATAATTTTTAAAAACATTATTCTAAATTACATTGTCTAGATTATTCTAATGGTTCTTTAATTGTTTTTTATATTATTTTTGAGTTGAAGCTTTTATTTTGTCTTATTTCACTACAAAATTTGTGGACTGAAGCACAGTCCATAGGATTTCACAACCCAAACTACATATATACAAATTGTTTAAATGTGTGGATAAAGATCAGGGAGTGGATCTTGGATTGAAGGGATCTAAATTCATTATCATGACTGTAACTCAAGACATGACATATTCTGGCTATAATAACAGTTGGGCTTTCTGTAACAGTTTCCAATTTTTTTATAAATCTCGTTACATTGTTCAAGTTTAACCAAGGATGCACTAATTGTGCCAGTTTGGTGCATAGAGATACAACAATTATAGCATAATATTATTCTAAATTTCGGAAAATTAATTTTATAAAATGAATATCGATTTGTTCATTCGAAAGTTGGGCTCTCGCTAGTCACATCCATCGTAATCGGGTTTTCAGAGAAGTCGGGTACAGACATAATCATTAGGAGGGAACAGGTCATGAACCTAACCTCGTGCGGTGGGTCCCATTGGTAGTCGATAGTCAAGAAAACCGACATAATCTTTGTCCAGAGGATACAAGCTTGACTCCCGACCTATGTAGACTAGTCAATGAGAGGTAACTCGTATATTCATACTGACCCTTAGTCGAAGATTGGCCTGGGATCTTTGACATCGCATGAAGGTAGATAACCCCAACTCCCGAACGACTCTAATGGGAATCATAAATGGATTATAATCGAAACATATCGTGCAACAATTTGATGGTGGAAAGCATGGAAACCCTCACAGAGATTTGATGGAGGTAGAATATACATACATACATACATACATACATACATACATACATATACATATACATATACATATATATCTATATCTATATATATATATATATATATATATATATATATATATATATATATATATATATATATATATAATACCGAACTTGCATGCAAAAACCATACCCAACACATACGGTGATCCTGATAACGTACTAGATGAAAACAAATATAGCGTTTTAAAAGAGATTCGGCTCCCGCTAAGGTCCTCGTATCACCATTCGATCTCTCATCAATGTATAAATATTGTATACCAAGGTGAAAACATTGAACAAACTATTATGCACTTCTGTATAGACTTGTATTTTTTCCCCTCATTTATTGAAAGGATTTATGTCTTTTGGAGTATCAGGTTATGGCGCTTGGGAGTGGTAGTGATCGAAATTATTTATCCATGTTGTGGGAAGAATATAGACCTTAAACCTACCTTCCTTGTTGCATGATTTCTTTGACCAAATACCTAAGAACTCCACTTACCGCCTTTGGCCCGCCCAAAATCACGCTTGTATCGTGATTTCCCTTTTATATTTAAATTACATTAAAA
This sequence comes from Pinus tabuliformis, assembly GCA_031772625.1. NCBI lineage: Eukaryota > Viridiplantae > Streptophyta > Pinopsida > Pinales > Pinaceae > Pinus > Pinus tabuliformis. The sequence goes on from CM062817.1 coordinate 559,216,003, forward strand.
TATGAAATCCTGCTCATCTCAGACTTGAAACAATATATATTTGCATTAACAAACCCTTTTGGGTCTAATTCCATCGCATCGACGCTTTATCCTTTGTATTTCGTTTATTTAATGAAAAATGCAAATACAAAGGAAAACCCTGTTTTCTGGATCTCAAATTATATCAAATATCGTTTATAATGTTATCGGGTCTAGCTATCACGAGTTATGTTTATATTGGCCCTGCTCCACTGTAATACTTCGATGCGATGTTGCAATTCGATTTATCACAATTGTATATCGCACATACCCCCAGGCCGTTTGTAAGTGCTCTGCTATGTTTTGTTGACACGATATTGTGATTCAACTTGTGTCATCGATCTGCATGCTTGATCGACGGTCCTCGTTGACCCCGCTGATTGCTATCGCATATTCCGTGTGGTCTCCGCCGATAGCCTCCGCTTGCCACCGCCGATTGTGATTTGCTGATTGGATTTGGACCGTTGATCGACTGGATCCAACGGCTTCGATGCAACATTGTTTTAAGCCTTCGATAAGCCTTATTTCACTGATTTCTTCATGTTTCTGCCTCTCGATAGTGTAATCCGACTATTTGAAAAGTTCTTCTCATGTAATAGTTTTGAGTGTTTGAAGACTTAGATGGTTTTCTAGGATCCATTTGGATCATGCCTTCCCACTGTAAAAGCTTTTGGACCACCAAAAGTTGGTTTTTAAGCATCAATCAAGTGAGGATACAGTGTCCTCACTTGTCCAATCTCTATCCATCTTGCACTGCTTGGTTTTGAACCTTTGAGTCCAATTCTGAGGTACTCAACATCCCCTATGCGTGTAGTTCTCACCTTCCTGTCTAGAATTGTATCTTCCTGCAACTCATTAAGATATTTAGGCAACAGATCATCAATAGAAGGAAACTGAATTTTCTCTTCGGGATCTTCAATCAATGAAGGTTCAAACAATCTCAAGTTCTCTACGTTAACTACTGAATAGATGTGCATGTAACCTAGCAAATCAAGGCAAAAAGCAGTCTCACCAATTTTCTCGAGTATCTTAAAAGGCCCATACCTTATTGGCTTCAGCTTCTTACCTTCACCTTGCATTCTATCTTTACTGATGTACAGCTAGACTTGATCACCAACTTGGAAGCTATGCTCAATTCGATGCTTATCATGCCTTATCTTGTACTCGGCCTGGCTTCTTTCAAATTCTTCCTGCACTGCCTGGTGAATTTCTTGGATCTGTTCAATGAACTTGGTTGCTTTGTCCACATCACTGTGTCCATTAACTATTATGTCTTTACTAAAGACAAAATCCAAGGGAGACCTTGGTGTAAAACCAAAACAAGTCTCAAAAGGAGATCTTTATGTAGAAGAGTGTTTAGCACGGTTGTAAGCATGTTGCACATAACATAAATGTTCATCCAAAAGCTTGGGATGCTTGCTGCAATAGCCTCTGAGCAACTAGATCATTGTCCTATTGACCACCTTTGTTTAGCCATCTGTTTGTGGATGAAATGTTGTGCTCTTCTTCAGTTTAGTGTCCATCAATTCCCACAGACTTTACCAAAACTTCCCAACAAATTTGGAATCTCAATCATAGACAATAGAAGTGGGTAACCTAAAATGAACCCATACATGCTGAAAGAACAATTTTGTTGTTTGTTCAGTTGTAATCTGCTTGTTACAAGGTATTACACATTTTGTTGAACTTGTCCACAATAACATATAAATAGTCATGACCTTTTCTAGATTTTGGCAGTCCCCCAACAAAATCCATGGAAACACTTTCCCAAGGATGAGAAGGAACTGGAAGTGGAGTGTACAAACCTAGTTTCCTATTGCTGAGCTTGCTTTTAGCACACATGGTACACCCTTTAATATATCTAGAAACTGTTTCATGCATTCTTCGCCAATAACAGAACCTTTGCAGCTGTGCAACTGTTTTACTTACACCAAAATGACCTGATATTAGAGAAGTATGTGCTTCTCACATTATGTTAACTCTTTCAGTTTGAGGAATGCATAACTTTACCAAATGATACAAGAGTTGGTCCTTAACATGATAATCCAATTCTTCTACTTGTTTGCCCTGACTTAAAGTTGCATATACATCTTTAAAATCTACATCTTGAGCATATTCTTCAATGTAGCTTTCATGCAATATTGAGTTATGCTTAATTTTATAGATGCATTTATGATTGGTCTATATAACATATCTGCAACCTTATTGTGTCTGCCTTTCTTATATCTGATGACAAGATGAAACTGTTGTAGAAAACCCATCCACCTATAGTGTCTTGATTGCTACAACTTAGTTTGGGAGTGTAAATATTGAAGTGGTTGATGATCAGTATGTATAGCTGTTTCTTTTCCCATTAGGTAATGTTTCCACTTTCTCACCCTCTGTACTAATGCATACAATTCTTTATCATATGTGGGATAATTAACTACTGCAGAATTAAATGTCTCAGAATGATAACATATGGGTTTACCATGTTGCATCAACACTGCTCCCATGGCATAGTCACTGGCATCTGTTTCAATCTCAAATGGTCTTTGAAGATCTGGCAATGCTAGTACTGGTGTTGTACTAATATTTTCTTTCAAGGTGTCGAAGGCTTTCTACTATTTTCCTCCCCACTAAAACACCTTGTTCAATCCTGTTAAAGCATGTAAGGGAGCTGCAATCAAGGAAAAGTTAGCGATAAACTTTCTCCAATATTGTGCTGCTCTTAGGAAGCTCCTAACTTTTATAGTAGATTTGGGTTTAGGCCAGTTCACAATGACTTCAACCTTAGAGGGATCTATCTTCAATTCACCACCCCTACTATATGACCCAAATAATTCAAATATGTTTTTCCAAATTCACATTTTGATAACTTAACATAGAGGTTTTCTCTTTTCAAAACATCTAGAGTCTGCTTTACATGCTTCGAATGTTCTTCCCATGTTTTACTGAAAACAAGAATTTCATCTAAATATACAATTACAAAATCATCAATAAAAGGTTAGAGTACATCATTCATAACTCTCATGAAAGTGGCAGGAGCATTAGTTAAGCCGAAAGGCATAACTAGCCATTCATACAACCCTTGCCTTGTTTTGAAAGCAGTCTTCCATGCATCTTGTTCTGCATCTCTGACCTGATGGTAGCCACTACGCAAGTCCAACTTGGAAAAGTAAACAACTTCTTTCAACTGATCTAATAGATCATCAATGCAAGGAAGAGAATAACGATTCTTGAACGTTATTTTATTCAGTGCTCTGTAATCAATGCACGTCCTCCACGAACCATGTTTCTTTCTCACCAAGACAATTGGAGATGCACATGGTGATGTGCTTGGTCTGATGAACCCTTTATCAAGCAACTCCTGTACTTGCTTCTTGATCTTTGAATTCTCTAAAGCGAATAACCTGTACATTATGATGTTAGGCAATGGAGCATCTTGCTGCAAATGAATATCATGTATTATTTCCCTTTTGGGTGGCAGACCTTTAGGTTCTTGAAATAAGATACCATATTCTGAAACAGCTTTTTCTAAATCAGCTTTCTGTTTAGCATCACAACCTTCAAATTCATTGGTTTTATCAGGGGCCTTTTCCTTTACAACCATTAGTAAAAAGTTCTTGCATGAATTTACAATTCTTTTCATCTACCCTGAGTCTATGAGAGTGTAGTTATTTTTGAGCTGATGAGCTCTTACAATATATTCTATTCCATCTTTTGTGAGTTGATACTTATTTTTAGTTCTATAGAAAAAGGCTTTTCTATCATACAAGTAAGGACTTACTAAAACAATACCACATATATCCAAGGGGACCATATCTAACTCAACCTCATCTACAAAAATTGACCCAAAGGTAAACCTAAGTTTACATTGTCTAGTCACTTGTAGCTTTGCTTTATCACATACCCAACCTAATGGATATGGCTTCTTGTGAGGTGTGGTTAGTAGTCCCAACTTCTTTACAATTGCTTCAGAAATCAAGTTTACTTGTGAACCACTATCAAATAAAGTATTAATATTTTGATGCTTGGAAATAACTCTAATATGAAAAAGCTCATGTCTTTTCCTCTCATTGTGTTCATTATCAATAGATTGTGCAAAGTTACTAGTAGATGCTTCAGAATATTTACATTTTATACCTGTGGCTATGACTGTTGTTTCATCACCTGAGTCTGACCCCAAGTCTTTTTGAATAGCAGCAACAGTCTTATTCTTCTTGCCATCGAACTTCTTGAGTTTTAGCTCTGGATGCAAAGACCAGCAGTGTTCATCATCATGTCCAACCTTCTTGTAGTGAGTGCATGAAGGTTTGTCTTTCTGTACAACGTTTGCCTTCCTCTCTTTCCATTTCTGCTTCCTCTTTTTCTTGTTCTTGCTTGTAGTGGGTTTTGATGATCCCCTAATCTTTGGGTTCACATTCTTGCCTCTAGCCTCTAGATGTGTAGCCTGAACTAATACCTCATCTATGCTAGTAGGGTTAAACATGAGAATGGTGTGCCACAAATAGCTGTGTAGACCACCTATATACTTCAACAAAGTTTCAGGTGGGTCTAGAGAAATGCCTAGAATTAAAGCTCTTTTTCTAAATTCCTAGGTATAGCTTTGTACACTTTGGCCTTTAGCTGGCGAAGAGTTTTCCAACTCATCATTGCTTGTTGCATATAAGCTAATGGATAGAATTGTTTTTTAATGGCAGAAACAAATTCAATCCAGGTAGAAAGAATTTTACCATGCTTCTTCAAATCAACTTGTGTCCTGCCTTCCCACCACACTAGGGAAGTTCCTCCAAGGCAAAGGCTAGCCAGCTGAATCTTTCTCCTTTCTGAATCGATGTTCTACACCCTACAATATACATCAATCTGACTAATCCGGTTATCTATCTTTTCTGCATTTAATTATCCATCATATATTGGCAAATCAAATTTTACATCTAATTTAATGAAAGGGCTAGAAGGAGATGTTGACGGAGGAGGCTCTTCCCTTTCCCTTTGCCTTTTGAATGGCCATCTAGAAGAGGTTCCTCTGTTCCTTTGTCTTGTTTGGAGGTTGAAGTATCTTCACCTCAACCTTTCTTAAATCCTCAATACATCTCTTCTACCATGTCTCTCATGGTCATGAAACTCTCCATGAATTGAGTGTCTGATTCCAAGGGAATTTCTTCTGCCATTTTCCTCCTAGGATAGATTCTTCTAATTTCTGGGTTAGCCTCAACCAGTTATCCTTCTCCTAATTTGTGCTTTGACCTAGTTAGCATTCAACAATCTTGCACAAGCTTGTCTAACCTTACCAAACCTAAAGCTCTAATACCACTTGATCTAATGATGAGATCTTAGACAATTATTAAGGTATTACAAACTCATGTGCATGGATTTTCCTATGTTACTTTGTGCAATGGATCGACAAGATTGAGAAATACATAGACAATGAAGCAATTAAAGAACATAATAGACAAACACACATAAACACAACAAGTTTAATAAGGAGTTCACCCAACACTCTTGGGCTACATCTCCTGGTCTAGCCTTCAGTGGTGACCTCTCTATTATGTCTTCAGAAGCAGAGTTTTTACTAAAGTGAGCTCAATTTGAGTCTCACACAACAGATATAAAACAACAAGGCTTCACTTGGGTCCCCCAAGTCTTTCTGAGTACACAGACTCTCTTCACTGACTCTCTGTCTCTATTTGCTCTTTGTCTCAGCACTGCTTGTCTCTCTCTCTGTCAGTATGTGGCTTTAAAGCCAATTGGAATTGTCTATTCATTTCTCCTTCTCGGGCTCTCTGGCTTCCCGACCTCTGTCTGCTCGGATCCCCCTCTGAGCATTAGCAATCATTGCTAAACTCTTTCAGGGATGGTGGCCACCTGTTCTGTAACAAAATGGGTCATTAGGCCTTTGAAATCCCCAGAAACAGTGTTCTCTATTTTCGTAGAGAAATACACTAAAAACTGTGAAAAATCGCCAAACTACCATTTGTTGGATTTGAAATAATATGAATCCCGCCTTATAACTCCTATCGAGTCCGCCTTTTAATCGCATCGCATCTCCACTGTTGATCTGGGAGATCTGGATCCAACTACTGTGGTTCATTTCGAGCGTCTCTTTCGTACGGGGGTTAACCAGCGAATAAGGGTGGTTTTCTCTCTCCAAGTCCTGGACACGTGGCATCCCATGTATGGGATTGGGCAGAGCTTGGCCCAAACCACTTACCACCTTTAGCCCGCTCGAAATCTCACTTGTATCGTGATTTCCCTTTTATATTTAAAATACATTAAAATATGAAATCCTGCTCATCTTGGACTTGAAACAATATATATTTTCATTAACAAACCCTTTCGGGTCCGGTTCCATCACATCGGCACTTTATCCTTTGTATTTCGTTTATTTAACAAAAAACGTAAATACAAAGGAAAACCCTGTTTTCCGGATCTCAAATTATATCAAATATCGTTTATAATGTTATCAAGTCCAGCTATCGTGAGTTATGTTTATATCGGCCCTACTCCATTGTAATACTCTGATGCGATGTTGTGATGTGATTAATTGCAATCGCATATCACACATACCCCCAGGCCGTTTGTAAGCGCTTTGCTGTGTTTTGCCAATGCAATATTGTGATTCAACTTCGGCTGTCAATCTGCACGCTTGATTGATGGTCCTCGTTGACCCCGCTGATCGCTATCACATATTCCGTGTGGTCTCCGTCGATAGCCTCCGCTTGCCACCGCCGATTGCGATTTTCTGATCGGATCTAGACCTTTGATCGGCCAGATCCGACAACTCCGAGCAATGTTGTTTTAAGCCTCCAATAAGCCTTATTTCACTTATTTCTTCATGTTTTTTCCTCCCGATAGTGTAATCTGACTCTTTGAAAAGTTCTTCTCAGACGATGTTTCGAGTGTTTGAAGACTTAGAGGGTTTTCTAAGATCCATTTGGATTAGGTAGGGCCTGTTCCGTTGCGGTAACACCAATTGTCGGCAACTAGCCCATATAACATGTCAGCACGCTAAGGTTCACCTGAAGGATCATTTGTGCAGAAGAGTTTAAGGCGTCGGGTAATGCCTAGCGGGATGATGCAAGAAGTTGCATGGCAAGACCCTCCTTAATGCTATGATGCTATTGGTCAGGAGTTGGCCCACCTATCAAGTCATCCTCACAGGTTCATCATAGAAGAACAAAGAGGGAATTTATTCGTAAGCACCAGGAAGGTAAGCTAGCAGGATGACGTAGGTTACACCACACAATGTTACACTCATGGAATTGGCTACGGGGGCATACACAAGTGGAAGACAGGCCAATGGGAAGGGAAGTCATACAACCCCACCTTCCATGCCAGCCCGTTGGAAGAGTCCTGGCAGTTGGTAGGTGCTTCTCTTTAGAGTGCACCAGGAGGGACTTAGCTGGATTATGTAGGTTGGCTACGTAGGTCATCCATGCAAGCCCGCTGATGATACTATTGGACGAAATCAGTTACACAGCCAGATCAACCTGACTCTGCCGCCAGGTGGAATAAAGTAGTGTCGTGAGGGAAGTTTTCGAGATGTTGTGGACTGGAAATTGTGAAAGAAAATGGTGGACAAGCATTAGGCAAATGAGGACATGGTATGGGGGGAACGTTGTCTAGGTAAGCCTGGAACAAAGATGTCGATGAGAACCTAACGCGTAGTTTGGGAAACCGTCAGGAAGATAACACCAAGATAGGGAGGATGATTGTGTTGGCATACGAAACCAATCGAAGTGCACGGGGGTGGACCCCATGGGACATGTAGCTTGGGAGATTAACCCCCGAAAAGTTATAAAAAAAGCATGAAGGATTGCGTCGGGATGGAAGGGGCTACGGGTTAAGCTCAACCCTTGGTCATTTCTAGAAAAATGTGACTAGGGGCTCGGCGAAATAATGAAGCGCATATAAAAGTGTCGAGCTTGGGAGCTCCGGACCTATGTCTGGCCTATGGTCGTTTCGTGTAGAAACGAGACCAATGGCAAAGAGTCATTAGTGAAATGAATTTAGCCCACAAAGGGTTAGACATGCTAAGCACCTAAGCGAATCGAAGAGGAAATAAGGGGAAAAAATTATATACCCCATCCATCGAGGTGATAGAAGGGGTTGGGTATGTGACAACAAGGGAGAAGAATCATGACAAGCTTCCTTCAAATCCTTTATCGCTTGTTGGATGACAATCATTGAGTATATGAAAACTATTAATCTAGTGATTTTCCTCTCTATCGTTAATTCCAAGCCTTTCCACAAGGTGAGGTACTCAGCTTGGTTTTTTGTTGTTGTACCTAGGCTCCATGCATATTGCGAAACAATTATTACTTCAAGGCTAAAAGGGGCCCCACTTACTCTACCTCCCCTGACGCCCCTCAATGTTATTAGTTTTACAAAGAAATAGTTTTTTTTAATGTCTTCATGTAAATTTAACACCAAATTCTATATCTCAAAAAAAAAAACAAAAACAAAAACAAAAATTTCATCCTTTATTTAAAAAAAAATTATTAGATTGTTATGTACAACATCAAGAAATTCATAAAATTTATAGAAATGTTAATCCTTCAAAAACATTATATATGTTAAAATTTATATTTATAATTTATCATGATTTAACTTAAAACTATATAAAAGCTTTTCAACTTTTCTCTATTTATACTTATATGCAATATATATATTTTTAATTAAAATTGTGTATATATTTTGGAAATTTAATTTTAAAAGCTAATTAAAAACAATTTCAAATATTATATGCAACAAATATTTTTAAATAAACTTGTGTATATATTTTTCAAATTTAATTTAAATAACTCATTAAAAACAATTTCAAATATTATATATAATAAATATTAAACAAATTATGAATGTACAATTTAAAGAATTGAATATCAGTCTCATTAAATTTTAATATTAACGACCTATTCCCCAAACACACTTGATAATGAGATTAGTTAATAATATAACAAATGCATCTAGATAATTATAATTGTTCCTATTTCTTTATTAAAATTATATATAAACTAATTATATTATAGTATTAAAGTGGATATAGTTATATAATAAAATAAATTTAAAAAATGAATAATTTAGAAGTTATATATATTTAATAATTATTATAATTTTATAGAATGATAATAATTAATTTTATAAAGTTTTTTTGATAAGCATTTAGAGGTTATAGTGGTAAAAGTTGAAATTGAAATTGAAATAAAATGTTAAAGATTGGAGTGGAGCCAACGTAACATGAGAACAAGACTAACCTCACAAATTATAGTGATAGAGATTATAATCAAAATGAAGGGTCAAATGTTAAAATAAACCCATGTAATGTGAAGACCAGCTCAAAGACAAATTCCTATACAGCTAAGTAAAAGACCAGCTCAATTACAAATTCCTCTAAATACAATATATATATATATATATATATATATATATATATATATATAAAATAATAATAAGAAAATAATAAAAATATATTACTTTATATATATATATATATATATTCACATCATTTTTTAAATTTAAAAATAAACCTTGTACACTTATTTTTTTAATTCATAGAAACAAATTACACCATTAATTTTACCATCTGCAATCCAATAAAAATCATCTGTCAAAGACTTCGAGAAGCTAATATGTTGCAGTTTTGTTATGGTTACAAACAAACCTCGCAATGATATCATAAGACTTGGAGAAGTTAATATGTTGCAGTTTTGTTATGGTTCCAAGCAAAACTGACAGTGTTATTATAAGGCTTAGAAAAGTTAATATGTTGCAATTTTGTTATGGTTCCAAACAAATCTGACAGTGATGTCATGTTCTTTGAAGCCTAAAGGTTCTCAAAGAGAATAGATGAAAGGCTTCTTTTAATAATATTAAGATTTAAGCCTACTATGTCAAAGGAAAGGCCAATCAATCCCTCAATAGTGAAAATGACTACAATTTAATCTTAAATACCAAATATTACTTATGGATATTTACAAATTCCTAATTTTGAAAGGTGACTACAATATACTCTAAAATATTCTAAATGTTAAATATTATATATGACTTTTTAAAAATTCCTATCTTTGAGTTTAAAAACATTTTAGTACTGAATATAAATTCATTGAAAATGACATTTGATAGAGAAATCAAACGAACTCATCGCTTACCAAAGTGCCTGATGGAGCTCTGATTGGCCAGTGATCTCCCAAGGGATTTCATGAAACCTGTAGCTAAGGGTACCAGCATCAGAAAGAGCTTTGAAGATGAATCACAATAGTTGTCGGCTGCAATAAAATAGTCGGTCCTGTCCCATTCATGTAAGAGTAGGAACAGGTTGATGACTAGAACCATGGATTAGTGGATCTACTTGTTGTGATTAGATAATTTGGCTTCCAAAATTAGGGCTTTCCATCAAGAGAGAGGACAATTTCTTCCAACACGGCCTACATGAGATCGTAGGCTCAGCATCATGGAAGAAGACAAGAAAGAATAGGGCCAGGAGAAATCCATTGGCATTGAGCGTAAGGCGACTGGGGAGTATTAGTGGGTTCAAGCAATGTCCACATTTTATTCATGCTCATCCACCTTTTATTCATGCTCATGAGGATTGAATAGTGTGGGATTTCTAGATGGTGCCAAACATTTTGGGTTCGATTCTTATATGATCTTAATGCTACCGGGCATGAGGATTGACTAGTGTCGCAGGTTGGATTGCTAGATGGTGCCAAAAGTTGTGGGTTTTATTCTTCTATGCTTTTAACACTATTAGGAAGCTGATTTGAGTCTTCTGTTGCAGAAAGCAGTGGTTACACCATCTCCATATTCAATATGATTATCACTTGTGGCATAAAATGTAAGTTTCAAAAAAGAACAGTGATGCCTCCTTCTAGCGATGTGTGGGTTGGGGCAGCCATGGTGTGGGTGCACTGTTCAATTTCACAAATCTTCATTTTCCATTAGGGTTTCTGCATAACCCTCAAATTAGGAGCAAGAAGGCTCGATTTAAAGCTCAAAAAATGACATATCCAAATATTTCATCATATTTACCTGTACTATCACTACAAGCGACAATCTCATGCCTCATATCTCTTTGGATCTGAATCTCTGAGAGGATAGATAGATATGATTTCTGGTTGATTCAATTTGTTGGGCAGCATGAAACCCCAACACCAATCTGTTGGAAAGGAAGAGGAGACAAAACACAAATTCATACACAAAACACACGAGTTGCGGCTCTTCTATTGATCACACAAAACTTGATAATTATAGTGAACCTCGTGAAGGGTATTTAACCTTTTCCAACTAGTAACTTACCTAAAATAACTTGACATGCAACCACACAACTTGACATGAAACCACACACTATCAGTTCCACTATGAATTATCTCGACTTGAATCAACTCTCAGTTAATTGACTCTTTAACTTTAGCCAACTCCTCATGTGGGAGTAATTAGCTTATTTTAACACTCCCCCTTAATTATGATTGCTAAACTAAGACATGACTCATGAAAACTCAAACATGTCTATTGGTCTATGTCTCAGTTAGGTTTACAACACCCAAGTTTCTTCTATGAAACGCAAACGCATCTTTTGCCAATGAATTAGTAAATATATCAACCAATTGATCACTAGATTTACAAGGCTTCAAGTGAACTTTTCCATTGCTCACAAGTTCTCTAATAAATTGATATCTAGTATCAATATGCTTGCTCTTTTGATGAAACACATTATTCTTGGATAGTGCAATTGTTGAGGTGTTGTCACAATATATTTTCTACTTGAGTCCATCAAATACTCTCCTTAACCATACTACTTGACATGTTGTTGATGTTGCTGCTACATATTCTGCTTCTGTTGACGAAAGTGTCACAATGGGTTGCTTATTAGATGCCCATGAAATCACACCTGAACCAAGATGGAACACAAAACTAGAAGTGCTCTTCCTATCATCCAAACTTCCTAAAAAATCACTATCTGTGTATCCAATCAAATCCTTCTTTTTTGTGCTTGCATACATTATGCCACAATCTCTAGTTCCTGCTATGTATCTCAGAATTATTTTTCCTGCACTCCAATGTGTGTCTTTTGGAGTCTCCATAAATCTGGAAATCAAACTTACTCCTTGCATGATATCCGGTCTTGCAGGTATGAGATACATGAGGCTTCCAACCAATCTCTTGAATAGAGCTGGATTGACATCTGATCCTTCATCATCCTTGTTTAAATTTGTACCTGTTGCAACTGGGGTAGGGACATGTTTACAATTTTCCATCCTAAATCTTTTCAACAAATCTTTCGCATATTTACTTTGACAAGTAAAAATTCCTTTTTCAAATTACTCAACTTCTATGCCAAGAAAATATTTCATGAGACCAAGATTTCTCATCTCAAATTCTTTCATCATGGCTTCTTTAAATTCATCTAGCTCAAAATCACCTATAAAAATCATGTCATCAACATATAAGAAAACGATCAAATTATGTTCATGCTCATTTACCTTTGTGTACAAGGTAGGTTCAATGTTACTTCTGCAAAATCCATTCCTTATCATGTAGCTGTCAATTCTGCTATACCAAGCTCTAGGTGCTTGCTTCAGTCCATAGAGCACTTTCTTAAACCTATAAACTTTCTCTTCATTACTCTCAAATTCATATCTTGGAGGTTATTGAACATAAATTTCTTCTTCTAGAATTCCATTCAAGAAGGTTGATTTCACATCCATTTGATATACCTTCTACTTATTTTGAGTTATTGTGGCTATAATTTCTCTTGCAGTATCCAATCTAGCTACCGGAGAAAACATTTCTCCAAAATCTATTCATGGTTGCTGCGAGAATCCTTTTGCTACAAGTCTAGTTTTAAATCTATCAATTTCACCTTTCTCATTCAAATTTGTCTTGTACACCCACTTTACACCAATGAGATTTTTCCCTTTGGTAAATCAACCAAATCCCATGTATCATTCTTTTCAATATCTTCAATTTCTTCATCCATGGCTTGCACCCAATTTTCATCTCTGATTGCTTCTTCAAATGAAGAAGGTTGGAACGACAAAAATGCAAAATTTGAACTAACATCCAAATCATTGTAAATAGCTTTCAGACTTATCTTCGTTCACTTACCATTGCTTGATTCATCACCTGATTGACTATTAGGAGAATCTCGATCTGTTGATCTGATTGAAGATCCATGTTGCTCTGAAAATCTTCGAGTCCTTGTTGGTGTGTCTCTATTTGGTGTCTTCACCTGTGATTCTTGCTGCTCCTTTTCTACTACATCATCTTCTTCCATCAGTGGCACTTGTGCATCAACTATTTTGTCTACCATTGCATTCCATGACTCTTGTTCTTTAAACACAACATCTCTACTAATTATGGTCTTCTTTGTGATAGGGTTATACAATCTGTAAGCTTTTGATTGCTCACTATAACAAGTAAATATGCATTTTTCTCTTTTATCATCCAAGTTTCCTCTTCACTCCTTAGGCACACGTGCATAAGCTACACATCCAAATACTCTGAGATGAGATACGCTGCAAACATACCTAACCATGCTTGTTCTGGTACTCTGTTCATCGCACTCTATATAGGAGATCGGTTGATCACTGGAACACACAAATTTAGCAATTGAAAGCCATGATATATATATTTTATTAATAAATGAATAGATTATGTTTACATTTTGTGGGAGGCCCTGGCTATATACTACCTTGGTGCCTCTTGCTGAATGGGAATGATCTTTGATCATGCCCTTTTCCTAATAACTTATGAACTAACTAATTTTTTATATAACATTGCCTTCCTCTCAAAAGAATGCTTTAACCTCAAAGCATATGTAACGATGGATGTTGTTGATGAAATGCTTCGGTCTCCCAAGAAGCTTCTTCTTTTGGTAAGTCATTCCACTTGATCAAGTATTCCTTGATTACACGAGATCAAAGCTTCCTTTCTCTAGTAGATAAGATACCTTATGGTTCGAAAATGACCCTTCCTTCATCATCCATGGATGGAAGCATTGTTTTCGCTGATTGATGGTCGCCCAATACCCTTTTAAGGCAGGATACATTGAAGACGTTGTGAACACGACTTTTATCCAGAAGGATTAAACTATATGCAACTTGGCTAATATTTTTGTTGATCTGGCATGGTCCATAGAACTTTGGTGCCAATTCATTTTTTCCTTTTTGTTTCCAGGACAACTGCTTGTATGGTTGGAGTTTGACAAATACCCATTCTCCAACTTCAAATTCTCTTTCGGTTCTGTTTCGGTCAGCTCGTTGCTTCATACTATTTCTTGCATTATTTAAATTTTCTTTTAGGGTTTGGACGATTTTCTAGGTTTCTTCTAGTTGGTTTTTAATAGCTAGTATATTTGTCTAGATGTTAGCTAGATCCTTCCATTTTGGAGGTTCATACCCATACAAAGCTTGGAATGGAGTCATTTTTTCTGATGTATGATAAGTAGAATTATACCACCATTCAACGAGATGCAGCCATTGAGCCCACTTATTTTGTTTTTCAGTAGCTTAACAACGTAGGTAGGATTCCAAACATTTATTGACAACCTACATTTTTCCATATTTTTGAGGGTGGTAAGTGGAACTCATATTTAGGTAGGTTCATATATGGTTGAACAACTCTTTCCAAAAATTACCCTTAAATTTGGCATCTTTATCACTCACAATGACTTTCGGAAAACTGTGTAATTTATAAATAAAAAATTCAGAATATCTCAGCGATTTGTTTAGCTGAGTCTGATTTCTTCATTGCAATGAAGTGAGCATATTTGGTGAGTCTGTCGACTACTACGAAAATCTTATCCTTGCCTTCAGATTCAGGTAATCCCTCATAAAGTCCATTGATATTTCTTCCCATTTCTGATTCAGAATGTTTAAGGGGTGGAGTAATCCAGGTGTCATAATATTTTCACTTTTATTTCTTTGACATGTGTCACATTCTATTAAATACTTCTGAATATCGCGACTCATCCCCTTCCAAAACAATGATTTACGTGCATTGTAGTAAGTTTTAAAGAACCCTACATGTCTGGCTGACAGTGACTCATGTGACTCCTTGAGTATCTTGCATTTAAACTTGGAGTTTGAATTCAGATAGATTCCTCTTTTGTACCATAGAATTTCATTCTTCCATTCAAATTTTGAGTTGTCTGGAAGGTTATCGATTATCGCAGTTATTTCTAGATCCTTAGCATTCTCACTTCGAATCTCATTAATCCATTCAGGAACAACAACCAAGATTGCAAGTAATGTTGGTTCTTCGTCCTTCCTAGATAGGGCATCTGCTACTACATTGTCTTTTCCCTTTTTATGTAATATCTCCATGTCAAAGGTGGAAATTTTTTCAATCCATTTTTGTTGTTCTTCGGAAAGTGTTTTTTGTTGAAGGAGGTGTTGGAGACTGTTATGGTCCGTTCGAATGGAGAACTTACTTCCCAAAAGATATTGTCTCCACTTATCCAGTGTGCGCATAATAGTGAGCATTTCCTTGTTGTATGTGGACTTAAGACGTTCTCTTTTATTGAGCTTCCTGCTTTCAAAAGCTATTGGATGCCCTTCTTGCATTAATACTGCTCCTATACTGAATCTGGAAGCATCACACTTAATGATAAATGGTTTAGAGAAATCTGGAGTTGAAAATGAGAAACCTTAAAGCGACAGTGCATGAAAGAAATAAATTCAAAGAACATAAAATTTCAAGAGAAACTGGGTGAAGGAAAAAAACCAATTGTGGCAAATCCCCAATATCAATCCCCTGAGCACCTCCCTGGCAATGGCGCCAAAATGTTGGGTGCAGTATAGGGTCTATAAATGTACCAACATTTAATTTTTCAATACAGATAGTTCGTGAACTTTGAAACGCATCACTGGAAATGCTAGAGAAATCCCCTGACAACCTGTAAAATAAATGCTATTCTTTCTTGCGTATTAATCTCATCAATAAATGAAATCCTACACTAAAAGAGAATTCAAGAAAACACCAATCCAAACAATTAAAATCATGCGGGAAATAAAAGCAATCAATGCGAAAGGAAATTCAAAAAGGAAATCATAACGGGAAATAAAGCAGTGCCGACATAATAACAAAAAGACTGTAAATGTTGCAATAAGTTCAAAAGCAATTCAAACCATTATGCTTGCACTAATTCTACCTGCACTAATTTTGTGTAAAGTTAACTTGAAAGCATTAACAACATAACAAGGAAATTTACTGTGTAAATAAACTTATAAGGGAAATTAAATTAATGTGTATCTCGCCTTACTTGTCCCTGAAAATGAGTCTTGCAAACTATCCAGAAGTTAAAGGAAACCATAATGGTAATTAAACATTTATCAATTCAAACATAGTGTAGTTTCCTTATTTATAAATATCGGCTCAGTTAATGTAAAAATTGCAGCTTTAGATATAAATTAATAGATCTAGATTAATTTACAGAATTCGAGTTAGAGCTCATAAAGGCAGAGCCGATCTTGTCGATTCGGACAATCTGGAAGCACACGATGTTTGTTTAAAATATTTCAAGTGAAAATGTGATTAGCGATGCAGCAAATGAAATAGTTTATAAAGGAACAATTTGCAACAAATCAAATTAATTCTAGAACTAGAAATTGAAGGCAGAAAGAAATTGTAAAATTCGCATAGCCCTTAATAATCTAAATGTTATTGAATCTAAAATATGAGAGCGATGTCGAGCTGGTCTGGTGGCCAACCTAGCCAACTTGCACCCTCTTTGAGTTCCTGGTTCACACAAAAATCGAATTCATTAGATGCAATAAATGAATATACAAGGCATAGATAAAAATTGCTTCAATTAATCCTAAAAAAACATTCTTTTACATCAAACAGACATCGGCTTAACTCCAGCAAGCAAGAGAAGCGATCCACAACTGGAATCCATGTGCTGCTACCTCGGGACAGCTTCTCCTCCCTTCTTCGCTTTCCTTTGATGCACATTATCCCTAGCTGGGTCGATTTCCTTCCCTGTTGTCTAATTAATTAACTAACTAAGCTATCTTCTTGTCGCTCTAGGAAATCTATTATATAACATCGAGTTACAACTAGGCCTTTTAATTAGCCGATTAGAATAGAGGAAGCAGATCTCAAAAATTTTCCATAAATAAAATTATTTTTCAACTGAATGTCGAAACAGGCATGATTCTGGCGAATTGTTCCTCTTTTCCTGGAACGGTGCTATTGCTGGACTCCACATAGGATGGGTGCTACACTGTATCATGACCACGTAGCCGCATTTATGAGGGCAGAGCAATGCGTTGACTCCAGAGTTGATGTGGTTGTGGTCATTTGCTTCAGGCGTTCTCCACATTGCGGGCAGTGATAAGAGCATTCTGCAATCTCTCTGGACCCATAATAGGAAGGGTATGATCTCGATAACGTGGTGAAGCCTTGAGAGGACTGAGACTTGCACCACGGCTATATGTCATCTCAATATGGAACCTTCGTGGATCTTCTTGTGCTACCTACGTTCAAACATCCACAATACAGTGTAGGCCATATAGTCTAGCTCTCTAGTTTTATACAAGCAATGAAGAGTATCATCACAAACAAGGTTGTGTTATCCTTGCAGTGAATCATCCAAGTTACAATATCGAAGAATGAAAAGCAAAGAACCACCGAAGATGTCGCCACCGAATTTTTTTTGCTCCTCGACCTCACTTCTATCAGTGACATCAGTGTGATTTGATAGTATCTTGTGCACAAGCTCTTGTCATGTAAGCACTGAGAATTTGCTTGAACAAAATATATGGTGTATCATGTTGAAAACTTTAGGCACATATCCAATCATTTGTTGACGCTTTCTGGCAGCTGATACAACCAACTTACATTCCTCTAGTGACTTTGATTCTCTTTCAAGAACCTCTTGTAACACTTGCATGGGAAGGGCCTGCAGAATTTTCCAGTCTGATTCAAACATTCCATCAATATTCCTCCCAAGGCGCCATCTACAAAACGCTGGAGGTTTATAACTACATAAATCCATAATGCGCAGAGATAGAGGAAAGATTATAGAAAATGTGAGTGCAGTCCATGAGTCCTTCGGAGTACAAGCAAGTAAATGGTGCAGGAATCCATTGCATGGTGTAGATAGGAAAGTGTAATGGTGCAGGCATGTGAATGCACTGGTGCAGGCACGTCCCAAAGTATAATAAAACCAGTTTTAATCCTGCAACATACAAGCCTTAATTAAACTTCTCATTAATGCTATTTTAATCCTGTTAAAACAAAGAAGTAGCAAATACTCTTCCAAAATAATCATTTAGCCAATCGACGTCATGAGAGAAAATAGATAAAAATAGGACAAAAAGGAGACCCAACAATATGTTGATGACAAGGAACAATGAAAATTATATTGCATCGATAAAGAAAGAATTGAAGAAAGGGTTTGAAATGACATATTTTGGATATCTTATCTACTATTCGGGCATTGAAGTGACCCAACATCTAAGATATATATTCATTTCTCAAAAGAAGTGCATTGGAGAATTATTGAACACATTTGGCACAAACACCCCTTCATATTAAGAGGGGAATGTTAAACACTTGGACTCACAAACACCCCTTCAAATTAAGAGGGAGAATGCTAGACACTTAATCCTACAAAATTAGTCAAAATTATGTAAAATCAACGCTTATCAAAGTTATAAGCGATTTAATTAATATGGTTATTAAGTTTAACGAATATATATATGTGTGTGTGTGTGTGTGTGTGTGTGTGCGTGCTAGTTAATATTTTTTAATTTTATATATATATATATATATATATATATATATATATATATATATTGCTTTATTAGTTTATATGTGTGAAAGTAAATTTAATTTATATAAAAAAAAAATGGGACAAAGGTACATATATGGATTATATAAGTAGATCCTTGTAAGACTAAGGAACTTTAGTAATTTATTGATTTATAATTTCATAACTAATCAAAATACTAATTGATTCAGAGATACTTTAGTAATTTGTTGATTTATAATTTTAAAACTAAGCAAAATAATTTACCAAACATAAAAGGAGAGTGTCTATAAATAACAATTAGTTTTTTAATATAAAATAGGGTTAAGATAATAACTAATATGTAATTTAATTTTAGTCAATGAAAAATGGTTTTGGATGCATTTGATGATATATATTGTATTGTAAATGATAAATCTAGTTGATGAAAAAAGTTAATAGTATGGTTGTAAATATTTTGTTGATTTTCTCATTAAAAATTTTTAAGGAAAATTTCTAGAAAACATTATGTAATACATTAAATATTTTGTGGACTTTCCCATTAAAAGTTTTAGGACAAATCTCTAGAAAATATCATCCAATATATTAATATTGCAAAATGCACAATCATAATTAAGTTTAAATGTTGATAATCTCTAATTCATAATAAGAATTGAAACAATTACTTCATGATACATCTCACATTGTTAAAATTAAAAAACATCAAAATTAAATTAAATTAAAATCATAAAAAAACATCACTAAAAAAATCTCTTGATTTTTTTTTTTTAATTTAACCAAAAAAATCAAAATTATCTTTTTATTACAGCATTTCAGAAAATAAAATAAATATATATATATTTTTTTCTAAGTAAGAGTAACCTATTAAAAGAAAATAAAAAGGTATTTACAAAGGTGTTCTGGCCATGAAGGAACACAGCCTATTTCAGCTTGCTGCCATTTAACTAGATCTGAGACTGCCCCAACAGAGGGAAACCAGTCTGATAGAGAGGGAGATGCAAAAAAAGAAGACAACACTAAAAATTATCCACAGTTTTCTGAAGAGAACCAATAAACCAGAATTGTAAACCCATCTACTCCACCCAAGAACAGCTGACCACCTAGAAAACCAACAGTACATCCGCATTGAATCGCCAACGTGGACAAAAAGAGGAAGAAAAAACCAAGAGCTAAGTGAAGTGCCACCTGGCATTCGTGACACGTGTAGTGAAATCCTCCGTGGCAAGTTCCTCCACTATCGAGCAAGCCCAGTCATCTGGGTTGTCTGACTCAGTTTGGCCCACTGCCTGCTGCTCGCCTTCTCTGTTGCCTGCGTCCAACTGCGGGTCTGACGCGTCCATCATGCGACTTTCCACAGCCTACGTGTCATTCTGCTGTTCCAATTCCTCATGCAGGCTGCCAACGATGGCCTTCCCATTCCGTTTGTTCCGACCACCATTACCTCCTTGTGCTTCTTCCTTGTCTCTGTTTCGACTCGGTCCAACTCCATGCATCTCGTCCATGGAGAGGGTCATCGGGATACTCTTCTCTGCTTCCTCGGAAAAGGAGATGGAAATAGTGGCGACGATGATCGGCCTATTGAGAGAGCTTCTGAATTGGAATTGCATGGTATGGGGGGTATGATGCAAGGGCAAAGGGAAGGGAGCAAAGCGCATAGCCTCCGCACGACTGCCTAAGGAGTGAAGGCCTGCTCTGCCATGGCCACTTCTTGTATTTGGATAGTGGGGATTTTCCGCCGAGGAAGACGGAGAGTCCGAGATACTTCGCTCCCTGGCCTGAGGCTGAGAGCTACCACCCCGCGAGCCGCCCCGTCTGCTAAGCATACTGTGGCGAACCATGGTGGAATGAAGAGCAGAGAGAGCGTCAGGGTAAGTGGAGGGGGGATTGATAGGGGAATTGGGCACTGAGGAATCCGAATGTTGGAGAACGGGTGCTGAATTGCAAAGAATCGTTTGGGAGTGGTAATGGACCTTACCCGAAACAAGGCTGCAAACAAACCAGTAGCGTCACCCTGTACTGGTTCTTTCAATATGCATGGCCACCTATAGAGGGCAGGCACAATGGATCAGGGGAAGAATGCCATGTTTATGAGCGGGCTTCATGGTTAAACAGAGTATGGTTCTCCCTCGGCTGTAGCGGGCAATTAACGCTGTCTGCAAGGTGCTCTGAGGATTATTAACTCTGTTCTTGGAAAGATTGTCGAGAGCCAAGTGGCCAGCCCGTCCGCCAGCATCCCGTCTTCTCATCGCAAGCGTATTAATGGTCACCCGCATCTGGGGAGAAATAAAATAAATATTACAAAGAAGCTCGAATTTAGTTTGAAGCTGCATTAATTTCGTTCCGTGTGCTTCTTGACCATTTTGTAAGTGTCACCCCACAGTGTACGCAGTCATCGGTGGAATGCTTCAAAGAAAAAGACATTCCGACAACTCTTCCTACCGTTCCAATAAAACCGAGAATGAGGGAGCATGGTCCATATCATATTTCCATGGAAATTGCAGTACAAAGCTTCAGGGCGCAATATTATGTATCAAGCTTACAGGGAAACATGTAGCATCTCCTCTTCTTGGGCCAGATTCATGGCGCTACGTACTTTCTTTGTCCAAACCAATTTTAATTCGACAAGGAAAGTTAGGCCTAGCAGCACGGTTTTGTAATCATAGGAGGAAAAACATAAAGTATTGGGCCCAACGAAAGATACTCGCCTTTATCACTACAACTATAGTCATCGACTTCGGATTTCATCGATCCTCCATTAGATAACCTGGTAAAACACTTTGTAAAACTCGAGAGCAAGAAAAATTTGGATTAGTCGCTAAATTCACAAAGTCTTCTCATCCTCCTAACAGAAATTTCATAGAGACTCACAGATAAATAAGTACTTGCATCCCTTACTGTATACAATAGTGTGAGTATACGGGAGTAGCAGAAATATGATCCGGAAAGTAAACTTGCCACGGCGGGTTGGGTTGTTGTGAAATCTTATGAACGTCGACCTAAATGCGTTTGAATGATTCACCAACCCATGCTGTGGACTGATATATACAATGTATGTCACACAAACAAACCGTCAAAATTGAACTTACCACAGCGTTGGTCATAACCATATATTAAGTGCTAAGATGAATAAAAGAACTTCATGTGGTAAAAGGTGTAGATCCATGGGAATAAGATAACATAGTAAGGAATATATGGAATGTTATAATTTATCAAGTTATTATTATTATCTATAAAAATATTTTAATTATTTATTTAATGGTGAGATGGTGAAATACATTTTCAAAAAGATGTCTAAATTTATAGCAGTGAGATAATGAAATAATAATGGATATTTTTTCTTGGGCGATTATTAGAATTTACAATTAATATTGGAATAGTTATTAGGTGCGTTATGCCCATTTTTAATGTAGATATGAGTTAATTAAGAAATGGAATCAAAGATGAAATTTAAAAAGTAGATGTAAATTGAAATAATATTATTTCAAATACTTTCTTTTAATACTAAAATAATAATATTAATATTTTAGTATTTTAAATATTAAATAATGCATTAATATATCAATTTAATCATTAAGTTAGTTTATTGATATATCTACACAATTAGTATATAATATCTACTTTTTAATATATTATAAATATTTAATTATGACAGCAATATATTATTAAAAAATGTAAAAATATTATTAAAACACATAAATAATTTTAATAAAAGTTCAATATAATATTAATGGTACATTAATAATATATTATTTCACATATTTATAATGTCTTACTTATAAATTAATCTATATATTAAAATATGTTAATTACGGTTGATTATTGTTGACATGGTTAACTATAGTCAACATGGTTGTGGTTGACTATTGGTGATATGGTCACTTATAGTCAATATGGGGCATCATACTCAATAATAGTCAACATGACTACCATGGTGAATTATAGTTACCACGGACACCATGGCCTGTGAGTAGGTGATCCATTGTCAACCATAGTGAACTATATTGAACTATGGTGGATGGCCATTGTTGACCATGGACGCCTATAGTGGATGGCTACGGTTAGCCATAGCCAAACTATGGTCAAGCATCAACAACCACCATTTCAATGGTAACCATAATGAAATCATGGTCAACTATAGAGACAACATGATCGAAATATGGTCAATCACAGTCAAACCATAGTCAGATACAGTCAAACCAACATGGTCGACCATGGTAAATTATGGTCAATCATGTTTAACCATGGTCAACATCAACATGGTCAACCATGGTAAATTATGGTCAATCATGTTTAACTATGGTCAGCAATGGTCCAATGTCACTTTGTGACAAATATTGTCACAATATGAAAATCAACCATGGTTAACCGAGTGATAAATATTGTCACAATATGAAAATCAGCTATGGTTAATAACCATCATCAACCATGGTCAACCATGGGCCAATATTGCATTATGAAAAAGATTGTCTCAATATGAAATTCAACCATGGTCAATAATCATGGTCACATTGTAACAAAAATTGTCTCTTGGTCCAACGCCACATTGTGACAAGCATAGCCATTCATGGTCAACAATGGTCAACTATGTTCCAATGTCGCATTGTGCAAAGATTGTCTCAATATGAAAATCAACCATGGTCCAACGTCACATTGTGACAAAGATTGTCTCAATTTGATAATCAACCATTTTCAACCATGGTTGAACATCGCATTATGAAAAAGAATGTGTCAAATTGAAAATCAACTATTTTCAACCATGCTGAAGTATGTTTATTTTAGGGTTTATAATAATTATCTTAGGCTTTATATAGCTTGGATTTATAATATTAATCCCTTGGGTTTAATATTATTGCCTTGGGTTTATGATCTCTTGGGTTTTTAGTATTAATCCCTAGGGTTTATTAGTCCCTCAGGTTTATAACATCAATCTCTTTGTTTAATTAATCTAAGGGTTCATATTCCTAGGGTATAATATTATTCCTGGATTTGCAAAGGAAAAAACAAGAATTTTATACCTTCAGAGTCTGTGCAGATCAACCATTCATACATTTGTGACAGTGCCATTCCATCCCATCGTTGATAGTGACCTGAAATCGAACAATAATTGTTTGCACCGAAGACACTAAATGTGCTCCTGGTTCTTGAGGTTGCTTGGTGTCTGAAACACCATATTGCACTTTCCATACAATTCAACACATTGGTAGCATCTTTGTGTTGCTCATGAAGTCATTGAGGACGCATGCCATAGGGATTGATGTTGGGGTTTCACACTGCCCAGCAAATTGAATCAACGATCGATTAAGCAATCAGATCTATCTATCCTCTCAGATATTCAGATCTAAAGAGATATGAGGTGTGAGGTTGTCGCTTGGAGTGATAGTAGAGGTGAAGAGGATGGCATATTTGGATGTGCCATTTTTCAAGCTTTAAATTGAGCCTTCTTGCTCCTAATTTGAGGGTTTTGCAGAAACCCTAATGGAAAAAGAAGATTTATGAAATTGAAAGGTGCACCCACACCATGGTTTCCCCCACCCACGCATCGCCGGAAGGAGGTATCGCTGTTTATTTTTTTTAAATTTACGTTTTATGCCGCAAGTGATAATTATCTTGAATATGGAGATGGTGTAGCCACTGCTTTCCTCTTCTTTCCTTCAGCGGAAGACTCAAATTAGTTTTCAAGTAGTGTTAAGAGAATACAAGAATCAAATCCACAACTTTTGGTACAATCTAGAAATCCAACCTGCGACACTAGTAACACTTTTGGTACAATCTAGAAATCCAACCTGCGACACTAGTAATGTTTAGAGTATATAAGAATCAAACCCAAAACGTTTGGCACCATATAGCCATCCAACACTAGTCAATCCTCATGAGCATAAATAAAAGGTGGAAATTTCTCGGACCCACTAATACTCCCGAGTCACCTTAGGTTCGACGTCAACGGCTTTCTCCTGACCCTATTCTTCCTTGTCTGCTTCGATGGCTATTCAGGCTACGGTCTAAATGTAGGTCTTGCTGGCAGAATTTGTCGTCTCTCTTGCTGGAAAGGTCCTATTTTTGGAAGCCAAATTATCTGATCGCAGCAAGCAGATCCGTGGATCCATGGCTCTAGTCATAAACCTGTTCCTACTCTCACATGGATGGGACAGGGCCAACTGTTTTCTAGCATCCTACAACTATTGTGATTCATGTTCGAAGTTCTTTATGATGTTGGCACCCTTAGCTGCAGGTTTCATGACTTCCATGGGGAGATCATGGGCCAATTAGATCTCCATTGTTTTGGTAAGTGACGAGTTCGTCTAATTTCTTTATCAACTGTCATTTTGAAATAATTTATATTCAACTGTAAAATGTTTTCAAACTCAAAGGTAAGAATTTTTAAATAGTGATATATAATATTTAACATTTAGAATATATTGTAGGAATTTTTCAAAATTAAGAATTTGTAAATATCCATAACTAATATTTAGTATTTAATATTAAATTACAGACATTTACTATTGAGGGACTTGATTGGCTTTTCATTTGACATAGTAGGCTTAAATCTTAATATTATCAAAAGAAATCTTTCATCTTTGCTCTTTGAGAACCTTTAGACTTCAAACAACATGATATCATATTCAGGTTTGTTTGGAAGCATAATAAAACAGCAACATATTAACTTCTCCGAGTCGTTGACTTTGAGAAAGTTGCCAACATTCTTGAATTTGTTGGAAATGCTGCCCTGTTTTTTCTTAGTGACCTAACTAGCCGAAAGGAATTTACACTCCTATTGCTTCAATTTGAAATGTTTACTTTATTTTGTTGGACAATCAAAATAATGGACAACATTGATAATGCATTATACATGAATAGAGTATATGCCAGCTGTTGTCACTAACTCAAACAATCTTAAATTGATATTGTTTGCTAGATGAAGTGTCATTTGCCAGTGTGGACAAGATTGAAGGAAGTAACTAGGCATTAGCATATTTGAAAGGTGCATAGATTGAAGTTATCATCCATGCTTGGACTCAAAAACTTGAGTTGAAGAGGACACAAATAAATAAAATATCCTTTCCTAATTGTGTTCGGTCCAAGCTTAAAATTCCAACATTAATGATTGTGGCGAACTGATGGATGTTGAAGCATTGTTAACAACATTAATGTCACTAAATTTTTAATAGTTGTCAATATAATGACACATCTTTGTGGTCTCCCAAAACTCATCCATTTTGTCTTCATAATTTCCCCTGCTCTGCATGGCAACATAAAAACCAACAGTTTCCTCAACACTCAAAGAATTAAATAAGGAACTGTATAAATTTTGTAGTCATTTAGCTATCCACCTACGTGTTTTTCCATCAAGCATCTTACTCTGGGATAACCAAATGTCGTAATGGAAAATTCCCTTCAACAAGTAAGCAACCAATGAAGTAGAAGGTTGCTCTTCGTAATCCAACATATTTTGTGCTTTTTTTTTATCAAGAACATTAGCCTCATTCCTGAAGTAGTGTGGACTAGATTATGGAATCTCACACTAGGAACCATTTTGTGGCTTGGGAAATGAGTCGCTAGCTGCAGGACCTTGACATAGATTAATATTTATTCTATTAAAAATATGAGTTTTTATATTTAGTGATTTTTTTTTTGGATGATCTTTCCCAATTTTCTTTTTCTTAGGTGTATTTTTACATTTTTAAAAGCAATTATTAATATTATTTAATATTAAATAAATACTATTCAATATTAAATACTATTCATATATATCAATCATATTTATTAATATGGTTGATTGACACAAATTTTCTTAATATATTAACCACATTTACTAATATGATTGTGCTAGTCACTTATTATAATAAAAATTAATATGTGATTCTACTAGTCACTCATTATAATGAAAATTAATATGAAAACAACATTTTTAGAAAGAAAAGATGCGAAGACCACAAAAAGCGCTATAAAAGTAATGATAACGCAGTGTGTGGAAAAATAGGAGAGAATCTTTGTGTGGCTATGTAGTGCAATTTCCATGGAATTGTGATTATGGTCATGGGTTGGTTGGACCAGAGAATCTTCGTGTGGCTTTCTTCTGCAATTTCCATGCACATAGAAAATCAGGAAGAGTCGTCGAAATGTACACATGGAGTCACTACTATTCAGTATCGTAATTCATGTTTTTATTGGAATGCAGATTTTAAGAATTTGAATGGTAATTCATGTTAATATATGGTCGCTGATTTTAATAGGATTGCATGGAAGATTTTAAGAATTTATTAACTCAGGTTATTATATGGTAGCTGAGTTTAATTTCACCTTTTATTTATTAAATTCCAAAATATTTTTATAATTTAAAATCAAAATAGCCATACAGAGTAGTCAACCTGGAAACCTAGTCATACATAGTAGTCAGCTACCTGGAAACCTGAAGATTACGCGGCATAACGCGAGATAACGCGTTCACACTAATTTCATTTTTCCTTTAAAACCGCTGCTTCCGCCTTCAATTGGAGGCCGTGCTGGTTCTCTCACATTGCAATCTCTCTTCAACTCAACACAATCGAAACCCCTCTCGCCCTACGCTCTCGCCATGATTCAATCGGCCCACATCTCTTTATCTCACGCTCCGCCGTTTCGTGCAACAAATCCCAGCCATATTCCGGCTGCTGCTTCTGGTGACTGCATTGTTTTCCCTGTGAAACCGATAGTGCCCAAGACTCTCGTCTGTCAGTCATCTCTAAATCTATGGAATCCTTCCAACAAACGTCCGTCCGCAAAACAGAAGCGGTGGTCACCTATTCTCGTACGGGCGGTGGAGAAACCCCAACAGAACGTGCGCAACTCTGGTGTTCGTAAGACCGCCCAACCACCTGATTTGTCTCTCGACATCAAGGTCGTCGACAGGCCGATTGCCCGGCCGATATTCCCCGGCGAGCACGAAAATTTTGGGACCCAAGATCCCGTGCAGGAAATTCTCCCGCTCTCGCCCAAAGAATCCCTCAGCCAGGAGAACTGGCGACAGTATCAGGGATCAGAAAACTGGGCAGGGCTTGTGGGCGATCGATTGCATCCGAATCTGAGACGAGAAATCGTGAGATACGGCGAGTTTGCGCAGGCCACCTACGACGCATTCGACTTTGAGCCCCATTCTAAATACTGCGGAAGCTGCCGATACGGGCGACAGAAGATGTTCCACAAGGTCGGGCTGGACAACACGGGGTACAACATCACCAAGTATCTGTACGCCATGTCGGACATTCACCTCCCTAAATGGTTCGGCCGCCCATCTTCCATGGACGACGATACATGGAGCAAGGACTCCAACTGGATTGGATACGTTGCGGTGAGCACAGACGAGGAGGTGAGGCGCCTGGGGAGGCGAGACATCGTGGTGGCGTGGAGGGGGACTGTGACGCAGCTCGAGTGGATGGAGGTTTTTCAGGATATTCTCCATCCCTTGGGAGGGGTGGGCAGCCTGCAGGACAATTCATCAGTGAAGGTGGAGCGAGGGTTTCTGAGCATATATACCTCAAAGGATCACAACACCAGGTACAACAAGCTCAGCGCTTCCGAGCAGGCAATGAAGGAGCTCGGTCGCCTGGTGGACGTGTACACGCAGAAAGGAGAAGACGTGAGTATCACCATGACCGGCCACAGTCTTGGTGGTGCCCTCGCTCTGCTCAGCGCCTACGAGATCGCAGCGAAGGGCCTCAATTCGCACAAATCCGATCCCGACAGTGGGCAACTGGGCTTTCAAAGACAGATTGGAGGCGATGGGGGTGAAGGTTCTGCGCGTGGTGAGCAAACAGGACATGGTGCCCAAGATGCCCGGGATCGTCTTGAACGAAGGGATGGAAAAATTCGAGCGACTGATGAAGCCGTTGCTTGACAATTTCCCGTGGACATACGCCCACGTTGGAGTGGAAGTCAAGTTGGATCATGGACGTTCGCCTTCTCTGAAACAAAATCTCGACCCTGCAGAGTATCACAACTTGGAGGGATATCTTCATTTGTTGGATGGCTTCGAGAGCTCGTGCGCCCCATTCCGAGGGGGTGCCAAACGAGACGTGGCGTTGGTGAACAAGGCCTCCGACATGGTGAGGCCGGAGCTTATGGTGCCGGGAAACTGGTACCAATTGGAGAACAAGGGCCTCGTCCGCAACTCGTATGGAAGATGGGTGCAGCCTGAACGAGATCCCGAGGATATCCCATCTCCTAACCACGTACTAGTACCAGCTGAGAAATGTCAAAATAATAATGTTGTATGAAGGGTCCTGCAAGGATTCCTTACATAGTTGTGTGTAGGGGAGATATATAATCTGTCAGTTTTGCTGAACATATAAAAACATTATTTTGGTTCCAATTTGGTCCATTCCTACTTTTCAATTATTTATTTTTAAAATTTATTTTTTTATATAATTTTACGGGGTTAGTTTTGTCCTCATATTCATTCGTCCATTCCAACTTTTCAATTACTTATTTTTAAAATTTATTTTATTATATAATTATACCGATTTTAATATTATAATATAATTGGTTTATATATAATTTTAATAAAGAAATAGGAACAATTACATTAAAATTAGTTAATTATCTAAATAAATTTCTTATTTTATTAACTAATCTCATCACCCAGTGTTTTGGGAATAGGTTATTAATATTAAAATTAAAATGACAGTGATATCTCATTTTCCATAATTTGTTTAATATCTTTTATATAAATTGGAAACCCATAATGTGTTTAATATCTTTTATATATAATATTTGAAATTGTTTTAATGTGTAATATTTTTTATATATAATATTTGAAATGGTTTTTAATGAGTTTTTTAAATTAAATTTCAAAAATTTATATATAATTTTAATTTAAAAAAATGTATTGCCTATAAATATAAATAGAGAAAAGTTGAATTTTTTTTTATATAGTTTTAAGTTCAATTATAGTAAATTATAAATATAAAATTTAATATATATAATGTTTTTTAGGGATTAACATTTTTATAAATTTTATGAATTTTCTGATGTTGTGGATAACAATTTAATCATTTTTTTAAAATAAAGGATGAAGTTTTTGTTTTTGCTTCTTTTGTTTTTAAGATATATAATTTGGTGTTAAATTTACATAAAGGCATTAAAAAATGATTTCTTTATAAAATTAATAACATTGAGGGGAGTCGGGGGAGGTAGGAGAAAGTAGGGCCCTTTTTAGCCTTAAGAAAAAGTTATTTCACAATATGCATGGGCTTAGGTAAAACAACAAACAACCAAGTTGAGTTCCACGCTTAGTGGAAAGGCTTGGAATTAACCATAGCAAGGAAAATCACTAGATTGATAGTTTTTAGAGACTCAATGATTGTCATCCAAAAAGTGATCAAGGCTTTGAGGGAGGCTTGTCCTGATTCTTCTGCCTTACTGTCACATACCCAACCCCTTCTGTCACCTCAAGGGATGGGGTATATAATTTTTTTCCCCTTCTTTCCTCTTGTTCGTTTCCATTTGCCCAAGTGCTTAGGTTGTCTAACCCTTTGCGGGATGACTTCTTTTAACTAATGACTCTACACTATCAGTCTCATTTTTACGTGAAATTCCCATAGGAAAGACATAAGGCCAGAGCTCACAAGCCTGAAACTTTTATGTGCCATTCTTATTATGCCAATCCCCTAGTCACATTCTTCAAGAAATGACCAAGGGTTGGGCTTAACCCATAGCCCCTTCCATCCTGGTGCAATCCTTCACGACTCCTCTATAACCTGTCGGAGTCAATCTCTTAGGCTATATGTCCCGTCAGATCTGCCCCCTCTACTCTGATTGGTGTCGTCTTCCAACACAATCGTCCTCCCTATCCCAACATTTCTTTCTCGGTGGTTTCCCAAACTGTAAGCGCACTTTATAGTAGTGATGTCTAATGTGTAACTGTTCAATGGCAGTGTTCCTATATACTCATATGTATGTGGAGCGTTGTCCTATATACCCAAAGGTACGTGGAAGAACATTTTGATATACTTCGATGTGCATGAAAAACCGACCGTCCCCGTGATGTAACATTGAGAAGTAACAAAAACTCCTACATTTAATGACATGGGAAAACGTCTTCTAGCATAGACCACTATGTGTGTCATTAATTTTCCAAATGATCCTTATGTTAATTGAATAAATTTTAAAGATGATCTTGATTTAAGTTTCAGTTTCAAGGCCCGCAAAACAAATTCACCTAAACTTCCTATAATGCAACTAGCATGATTTAAAAAAAAATTGTTCAATGAAGATCTATCTACGGGAAGGAAAATGCTTCAAACAATAATGAAAAAAATAATGATGCAACAAACCAGAAATTCCTAACCTAATATCTCCAAATTTACTATTCCAATTCAATTCAAAGCCTAATGCATGAACAAAATGAAAATTTTTCTTTTATTTTCCTTTTCAATTTTCAAATGTAATGAAAATGAAATATCACTAGATTATTGAATCAAAATAATTCATATAGACTAGAAATAAAAATGAAAGTCTTTTATCAAATCAACAACCAAGACAAGTGATTAAAAACCCTAATTTAAAAGGAGAAACAAAAAAAACAAAATCTCATCAAAAGGAAAACGCACTTAAATTTAAACACACTAATGGCTTTACACAGACATAGACCAGTTCAAAGACTTGGGAAAATACACTGGATCATAACAAATCTTAGAGAAAGGAATAAAAATGAAAATTTTGCATCTTATGGGGACTATTGCAGAATACATATGATAACCAGTGTGAGTCATCGCACCCACAAAGAGAGACAAATGCGCGGGGTCACTCTATCTCAGACTAGAAAGTGCACTAGAGTTGATTTTGTTCAAAAGACGAAACAAAAACCCTACCAAGCTCAGGATTATACTTTCCTAAGATTGATTACTATCTGAAAAAGGTAAAATTGAGTTTCTTTCAAAGGTCTAAAATGATTAGGAAAACGAAACCACTAAAGGAACCTCTTGTTCCCCAATATGGTCGCCAAGTTGTTTAACAGATAATTCCCTTTTTGTGGACAAAAGCAAACTCCCTAGATCAAGTGGATGGATCTAGAAACAATAGAGAAAAAAATTCTTATGCTTTCCTTAGAGAAATTAGAACATGGAGGAAAGACTTACCTGGAATCCAATGCAATTTATCCTCTTCTCCTTGCTTGTAAGCATTAGCTCCAAATACAAATGATATAAATGAAACTTGCAACACAAAAATAAGCAAGAACACTACAACATACAAATATCATGTACCAACATCTCTAAAGAATGAGTCAAGAGGGTGTCGTAATAAATATGCATTAATGACACATATGTATAGGAAAGCAAAGCACTTTTTGTATTAATGAATGTAGGAAAAATTGCAACCCTTTACATATATTGATCTTGTAGATGTCTCCCAACTATCTCGTCTTTTCTTTGCCACAAAGCAAGCCTTCAATCACAACTCAAGTGCATGGATGGATAATGGGTCCCTAAGCACAAAGAAACAACATGAGGGTATAACTAAGAGTCTCCAAAAGGCAACCTAAACTCCATGGAAGGAAAAAAAATTATAGGGTAAATGAAGTGATCTGGGAATTACCAATCTAAGTTTAAGATCCACATATAAGGGAGGATAAGCTCTAAGGATAAGAGATAAGACCTCAAGTATAGGATTTC
This sequence comes from Pinus tabuliformis, assembly GCA_031772625.1. Taxonomy (NCBI): domain Eukaryota; kingdom Viridiplantae; phylum Streptophyta; class Pinopsida; order Pinales; family Pinaceae; genus Pinus; species Pinus tabuliformis. The sequence goes on from CM062817.1 coordinate 559,248,403, forward strand.
AAGATCTTGATTTAACAGTAAATAGTTAAAACCACTCGAGAATCTTCTAGAAAGAGAAGATTCAGAATTATTTTTAATTTTTACCTAATTCTAGATGCCAGAGCGCCTACAGCAAAGGAAACATGCGTTGGTCAGTGTAGTTGCTATGTGTACAACTTGCAATAGTGCAGGTTGCATGAAGGGAAAGTGCGACGGGGCTAAAGCTTAGGATTTTGAGCTATTTAACCCAAAATTCTTGGAACTTTTGGAGAGAGGATGCTTTAGGCTTTGCAAGGGATGAATGAAAAGTGTTCAAGGATGATGATTAACCTGGTTCCTAGGCCATTTGATTGGACGTGACAAAATGATCTATAACACTAAGAATCTACCGAGTGCTAAGAGATATCAAATGTATTTTGACTTTAAAAGAGGTTTGCATGTCAAGAATTTGATCCCTCTGAGTGCTTGGTATATCCAGAGTTAATATGGATCTAGGCTTGTTTAATTTCCACCTTTAAACAGGCTATATTCTACATGAATACTATGGGTCATTTTTATTTTTATTTGATTTTAATAGGGTTATTTTTTTTATCAAGTGAAAATGGTTACATTACATTACGCTAAATTACAACATCTCTATCATACTGGTTGGAGAGAAACTCTTCAGGAAATGATTATTTTTTAAAATTAGCATAGATCAATCTTAATTCTAGATTTACCAATCACCAAGGGATCAAATCTCTCAAGATGCAAAGTTTTTTTTTAATGCAAAACTTAAGAAATGTTTTGCATGTTGAAATATTCGTTTCCTCTTAGTTATTGGTAGATTCGAAGTTAAGATGGATCTATGTTGACTTTGAACAACACACTAAAAAAATGATATATATATATATATATATATATATATATATATATATATATATATATATATATATATATATATATAGATGACATTGAAATATTTTATTTATGATTCACATTCTACATATTAAAATTGTTAATACTACCTCAATCATATTTGGAAGTAGAATGCATACATCTATATGACACACTCTCTTTATATATAATCATTTTTGTTATCAATATTTTTTAAAATGTTACATGTTTATTTATTTGTCTCTCTCTATATATTTTTTGTTATTAATATTTAAAATGTTACAACTCAATTGCATATTAAAAAATGAATTAAATAGAAATCCCCCCCCCCCCCCCCAAAAAAAAAAAATCCATATTAAACTTTTTTAACTAGTAAAATGTTATATCTATATATATATATATATATATATATATATATATATATATATATATATATATATATATATATATACTTTTATTAGTATATATATGTTTATATATACTTTATTTTTTCTTATATAGTATATACATAGTTGACATTGAAATATTTTATTTGTAATTCACATTTTACACATTAAAATATTAATACATGCCTCAATGGAAATAGAAAACGTATATCCATAGGACTTTCTCTATATAAGTAAATATTTTTGTTATAAATATGTTTTAAAATGTTATATGTTCACTTATTTGTCTATCGGTATATAATTTTTGTTATTAATATTCAAAATGTTACATGCCAACTCCATAATAATAAAATAAATGAATTACAAATGGAACCTATTTATGGAATAAGAACTCATATATATATATATATATATATATATATATATATATATATATATATATATATATATATATATATATATATATATAGTTTTATATTGTATATACACAGTTGACATTGAAATATTTTATTTATATGTAATATCACAACCTTTAAAGCTCATGTATTTAAATATGGTAAAATATTATTAATTTATTTAACTGTTACATCAAGAATTCATTGCAAAACTAATTTTAACATCTATGAACTTAAATGACTAGAGAATAAGATTTAGAGGAGGTAAGGGGTCCACTTTTTGGTAGGTGAACTTTTCTTCAGCTTTTGAAGGAAATGAACAAAAGACCCTTCGCACAACATGGCAAGAAAAATTCTTGCGGTACCTAGAGGATCCACAAGAATTGTACTATTAAAACAAACAAAAAACTGTGATAGACAAAACAAAGTTGTGGAGTGTGATGGCCTTAATTAAATATGAATGTAAAGGAGAGAAAGTGCAAATGAATTTGCAAAGACACCACTGACATAGAACTGAATATGGAAGTAGAAGCTAAGGGAACAAAGGGTAGATTCTTCAAGGAAAAGATAAGTGATATGTGTGTTGAATTCTTGAAATATTACATGGCTAGATTAATGGTGTTAATTCCATGGTTTTGTGTATAAAAGTTAAGTTAACCTTATTATTGTTTTAAAAAAAGTTTGTCTTTTTCTTATGCATAACAAGATGGATTAACTATGATATTTTCTTGAAAAAGGAATGCATGAGAACCTTGCACGTAAAAGATAAAGAAGCTATCATATTCTCTTGGAAAAAATTCGTGTGAACCATTCACATAAAAGATAGAAATACATGTCATATCTTAGGAAAAAAAAGTGTTTTTATAAAAAAAAATAATAGCTAATATGTAGTTGCATGAAAAAATAACAATTATGTTAGTTTCCTTTGGAAAATATTATGTGTTAATATGTAGAATAATTGTCGCTATGGTTTTAAACTCCTCAAATAGGAATATGTGTTTATTTTTTATAGATGCCTTGAGGAACAAACAGGGATTGGATGATCTTTCCTTTTAAGAATGAGAACATGTTTTTGCATGTGAAATAATAACTCTTGAGTTAGATTACTTGAAAAGAATATGTGATTATTTTTATAGATTTTTGAAAATGACCATGTACTTATACGCATATACATAATAGATATTTTTCTAATTTTCTTGGAAAAAATGTGTGTTTAGGTGCACAAAAACAACAGTCGTCATGTTAGTTTTTCTTGAAGAGAATATGTATTTATGTACATAAAAAGGTTAGCTAATGTGTTAGTGTTCTTGGAAAATAACATGTGTATTGCATGCAAAAGAGAATCACTATTGAGAAATAAGTATTTATATGCACAAGGATAATGGTTGTGAGCCTAACATATTTTGAAAAGAATATGAATTTGCATGCACAAAGATCATAGTTAATGTGCTAGATTCTTTTAAAATGTGAGAGTTGAAATAGTTTTTCTTTTGAAAATAATATGCCTTGTGCAAGAAATAGTAGTTACTGTGGTGTTCAACTTTGAAAATACTTCCCTCATACTGTCCGAAGAGATGGGGATCATTGAGGTTCTTTTAAATATTACCGTATTCATGGATATAAAAGCAGAATGTAATTGTTTCCCTTTCTCAAGATACAAGTGAAGTAGGGACAAGTGAGCATGCTTTGGTAATATTTGTGTATTTTACCTCATGCACGTAAGATATGAATGGACCAACCTGTGTCATAATCATACATGTGTAAAGATAAACAAACATGTTTTGGTAGTTATCTACTTTTAATTAATCCATGTGCAATGTTAATAAAGAGACATGTCTCAATACTTTGTATGTGTTTTAATTGTGCACATGAAAAGATACTTGGAGCATAACTAGTAAAAGATTTATTATTTGGATGTCATAGTTTTCTAACACTAGTAATTGCACAAAAGGATTATAACTCTTGTGAAGGACGGATTATATTTAACATTATGCCAAACAAAAAACTAGTGGTCCATGTAGATTAAAAGAATGCCAACTGCATGATAATCCACTAATGGAAATAACCAGACCACAAAGACATAATGTTCAAGGATTTGTGGGTAAATGATATCATGATTAATATAATAACTTCTACCTAGTTATGTTGTATTTAAGATGATATTTCTTTGTAATATTTTTTGATAATGGTCAGGGGATAGACTCCCTTACATCCATTGAGTGAGGGGTGAACGCCCTCATGAGACATTTAATAAAATTAAACGTTTTTTGGTTTTTCACTACAAGGTTCCCAGGGTATATCGAAGTTTAATGATGTGTTTTACTTTTGTGTCATTCTAATGATGTTGCTTCCTTGCATGAAAATTAACATTTACATCATCAAATATGTGAATAACTAGCCTATGTAAATGAATGATGAAAATGATATAAGATTACAACAGAGAGCTTTATGTTAATATGTTGCTACAATGGTTGTTTGTTATGTAACTTTCTATTCCGTTTATAAAGTTAATTTATGTAATGAAAATAATTTTATCTAATGGTCAATGAAGGAGAATGGATTAAGTAATTCATAACGTTACATGCTAGTAAATAATGTGAAATTTTTCTAATCCTATGTGTTTTTACACGAGGTTTACTGAGGGATGTTACAAGTGGTATTAGAGCAAAAGATTGAAACATTGGTGCCTTTTGGAAATCCGTAAGGGAAAAAGAAGTAGAGGTATGATACTAATGAGCATCGACTCAAGTATGATTCTAAGAAATTACATATGATATATGCAGTAGACTACATTTGACATTAAATGCATGATGCATTTTAATAACCGCATTGAAGAATAGTAAGTGATAATTTCTTCTTTAAAATTGTGCTCATGAAATTCGAATCTTTATGTGAGTAAAAGATAATAAAAATTATGTTGCATTTATGGACAATCCTGAGCACTCACTAGTGATCATGTAGATTAACTACCAACCTTTGCATGCATACTCCTATAATAATGTTTAATGGTGCATTTAGATAAAAGTTACTAAAGTTACAATGCACTGCTTATAAAGAATGAATGCCATGTATCATTCAGTTTGATAATGAAAGAATGAAAAGGTGGGGAGTTGTTCTTGAAGAGGACAATCAAATGTTTTAAAAGATATTGAAAGAATCCCTTTGGATGTTTAAAATAAACAATGAGTCAAGTGGTAGGACTTGGCATTAATGACTAATTGACGATTGAGTCTTGCCATGGATTTGGATTGAATTAAGATTGTTGGTTTGAATAATTATTAAAATTATATGCATGAACCCATTTTGATTGAATATTATTACAATTTGTAAACAAGGTGATTATGGTATTTCACTTCTTGTTATTGGTCTATTGATGACACTACATTGTTGGATTTGAGTTTGATTGAATTGTTACCATAATTGTTACTGAAAATTACTTACTAATGATAATTCAATGTTTTTGTATTATCAAAGCTTTGTAGAAGCTTTTACACATAATAGTATCATATGCAATAAACTGCAATTATTGCGAAAATTGATACTTGTTTAACAATGCATACACATGATTGTAATTTCTTCTATGATACAAAGAACTTAGATCATGATACAATAGTGTCATTAAAGTGATTTATTTAATGTATTGTTATGCCATTAATAAAATGGAAATGAAAAAGGGTCGTGTCTTTTCAAATGAACATACATAAATAATAATTGGTAGGGTGAGAGCAGCTAAGATTATTTGATAGTATTATAATGAACTGAAATGCATGAGATGAAATAGATTATTTATGTTCTAGTAACTTAATGATAGAACTACTGGTAATATGATTTCGATGATTACATTTCTTGTTCAAACTTCAAAACTTTACAAATTGATGATTCAATGATGATTTTAGTTGGTATGCATTCTACATCTTACAAATATGTTAATTTCATCCTTTAGAAACTCATCAAATGTGTGTGAACACTGCGGTGACATTACATTAAATCTAATCAGTTAAGTCTAGTGTGTTGTGGAAATGTGGTGTCTTCGTTGTAATCACTAAACAAAAATAGGGATGGCATTTTGAACCTATCAACATTATTGATTTGTTTAACCAAGAAAGGTTTGTGTGATTGACTTGAATTTGGTAATGTTGCATAATGACAATTGATTAGATACATATGCATAAATGAAGTGTCATTTTAGTGACTATTAATTGTTGTTGGAAAAACAACTTCATGAAAACTTTGTCTTAAAGTTCCTTGGATGTAGCATCTAGAAGATGTATCCTGATTGTTATGCTTATTTTTAATGCATAAAACTGGTTTATGAAATGTGGATAGGACAATACCTTTCTACATTGTTGAAATATTGAATTCACAATATATTTTGTAGAAGGTATGCTTTTATCAAAAGCAGTAATGACTAATGTTGCTAGTGTGATTAAGAAGGGGTAACTTAATGGTAGCATATCGATGTTTCAATAACATGGAACATAAGAAACAGTGAAAGGTAAAAAATTGCAATGTGATTTACAACTGTAAATGAGAAGGTATAATGTTATGATATGCAAGATATGGTAATGCTTTTCTAAATTTCATGATGGTTATTATGTGGAAAATTTGGAATGAATATCACCTGTATGATATGATATGTCAGTTATGAATTCCTGTCAAATTTACTTTTACAGATTATGGGACCCATGTTGAGGGTCAACTATGAATGCATGATGTACATAAATGTTCCTATGTTTTAATGTTAATGTGCATATGGCCAGTTATGTAAATTACAATGGGAAAAGGTGCAAAAAGTGAATTTCACATGTTAGAAAGTGATGGGACGGTTGTGAAAGCCCCAAGGAGGCTATGGGTTGATGGAAGTGTCTTGTCAAGATTTCCTCTCTAGATAGATGATATCAGTATGGGAAAAGAGTTGGCCAAGATGGTGAGAGGGCAAAAATCTTGAGGAAAATCTATTAGTTTTGCAGCCTGTTGGAGGAGGCCCAAAGAGTGAGTTCTTGAGCTTTAAATTCCTCATAGACATGACATTGTTGAAGGAGTAGGTAGGACAATGCCAAGAGGAACCCTATATTAGACCCTGTGTTGTATGTGGAATTTCCAAGCTAAACCTATTATGGTCAATGGAATTCCAGACTAAACCCTATGTGGTCAGTGAAATCCTAGGCTAGACATGGTGTGGTCGGAGAGCCCTAGGTCAACCTGGTATGGTTTGTGTCAAAGAACTGTTCTAGATGTGAAATGGGCTCAAACTAGCCATGGAAACAATTTCCCATTGGTTGGGAGGAGCATTATTTTTCCCACTATGGTTATCATAGTTGTACAAGTTAAGTAATCATATAAGTGATGTGTTAAAAATTACTTTTCTATATGATTGTCTAAGAATTTTATGTACATATGTTGGACACAGATTGTCATTGATGTCAATATGGCAATATTCGAGGAGCAGATAAACGACAAAGATGGAGACTGTGTATGATTTGGGGAGCAAGATGATCGAAGGTTTGAGCAAGGAGAAGGTCCAGAGTGGGGATGTGATTGTGATCGATAAAGCTTCTGGGAAGATTACAAAGTTGGGGTGGTCTTTTGCGAGGTCCAGGGATTATGATGCAATGGGGCCGCAGACCAAGTTCGTACAGTGCCTGGATGGAGAGCTTTAGAAATGCAAAGAAGTGGTGCATTGCGTTACGCTGCATGAGATTGATGTCATCAATAGCAGGACGCAAGGGTTTCTGGCCCTCTTTACAGGAGATACTGGAGAGATCCATTCTGAAGTGAGGGAACAGATTGACAGTAAAGTTGTTGAATGGAGGGAAGAAGGCAAAGCTGAAATTGTACCAGGTGTGCTTTTTATTGACGAAGTCCATATGCTTGACATTGAATGCTTCTCATTTTTTAATCACGCTCTGGAGAATGAGATGGCACCCATATTGGTTGTTGCAACAAATCGTGGCATCACAAAAATCCATGGAACAAATTACAAGTCTCCACATGGTATACCCATTGATCTATTAGACCACCTGCTCATTATTTCGACACAGCCATACACGAAGATGAATGTGAGCTGTTGGATCAAAGAGCAATGGATCCAACGGTTGTCGCACGCGAAAGATGTGTGGACGATAATGCGCAGGAGACGTACAGGTAGGCGGTAAGCGATATTCCCCACACTGCCCACCGAGGTTCGGTGGTATATGTACAAGGGCCAACGATCCAATCAAAATACGATGTGTGGCAGAAGAAAACCGATGCCCCCGTAGGTTAACACGTATGCAGGTTTCGGCGAGGAAAGGTGCAACTATCGTCCGATCGCGGCGGGGTTTGATCAGATAGTGAGGACATGCACGAGATTTAATGTGCAAGCAAAAGGCCGTAGCGACGCAGGAACTGTTGGATGAGAGTGATCAACGGTTGTGATTACGAATGCGGCAGAGGCTAATATGGGCGCGTTTACGTGGGTTTTTGGAATAAAAGAGAAACGGCAAGGCAAAAGGGTGTTTCTAGTCTTTTATATGAGTTTTCGTTCCTTTGGTTTTTGGATCGCAATGGCAATGGCGGCTTCCACCATGATGAGATCGTCTGTTACGGCAGGATCGTTTCATGAAAATCATCGTCCTTTTGTGGCGATTGATTCACAGATCCGATCGAAGATAACCAGAACCGATGGCATAGTCAGATTGCCTTTCGGAAGCTTTGGAAGCAATTTCTTTGGATCCACTACAGAGTTTGGCTAGGGTTTAGCCTTACAATGTCAGAGTGCTAGGACTTTGCAACCAGTTAGAGCTATTACAACAGAGGCCCCTCCTAGATTTCAAAGATCTTCGGGAAAGGAGAGGACCAAGATAGGAATAAATGGATTTGGTCATATTGGGAAGCTGAAAGATCAAGTGAGTCAGAGGAAACGAAAATGATTGAGGAGGAAGCCAACGAGATGGTGTAAGCGGAAACGAATGGACAAAGGCATGGGAATGTAAAAAACAGTAGAAACATAGAACTGTTGGTGCGGTTATGGTGGTGAAGAACCTGAGGATGAGATAGTAGAAGCAGTAGAGGCAAAAGAGGCAGAAAAAGCAGCGGAGGCTGTAGAGGCAGCAAAAGCAGTAGAGGTAGGAGAGCAGGAGTGATACAACCTCAGCTGAATAGAGTGCAGCAGCATACCTGTTTATACCAAGGTTGGGTTGGAGCCCAAGAGGTTGGAGCCTCAAAATTGAATAGGACTGAAGTCATTAGGGTAGGTGCTCCTAAGTGCAGAACCACTGCAAAACAGAGTTGGTGCTCTGGAGGTTGGAGCATCACTGAAGTCCAAGTTGGAGCTTGGCAACTATTCACAATCAGATTTATACTTATATTGTATTTATTTCTTTGCACTGTCTTGAGTTTTAATAAAAGCATTAAATTTAGCTGATGATTTCTGTGTTCTGTGTATACATATACATATCTATATAGGTTGTTTTAAATCACTAGAACAATTAAAAAAAAAATAGTCAGAAATATTGATTCACCCCCCCCCCCGCCTCTCAGTATTTCCAACAATTGGAATAAGAGCAGGCTTCTTAATACTAGCCTAACAGCTTGAAGAAGGATCCGCAGCCATGATGAGAAACCACAAAGCATTAGGAAGACCTCCTTTGTTCGATGGCAATAACTTTGGTTTCTGGAAGAAAAGAATGACTTACTACTTAATGTCCCTTGGACCTGAAGTCTGGCATTTTGTTCAAAATGAATACAAAACTACTTCCACTCTTCCGACAGACCAAGACGAGAGGAAAGCTTACATCGCAAATGCAAAGGCCATGAACTCCATCACTAGTGGAATCACTGATTCCAAGTTTACAAAAATCATGCACTGTACCTCGGCCAAAGAAATGTGGGAGAAGCTAGTTGGCTTGTACGATGGAGACTCAAAAGTCAAAAAGGCAAAGCTTCAAACTCACAAAAGACAATTTGAAAGTTTGAGGATGGAAGATGAAGAAGATATTGCAGCATACCTCCTCTGAGTAGCTGAAGTGGTAAATTCCATGAAAGGATTGGACGAAAAAGTTGAAGAAAGTACCATTGTTCAAAAGGTATTAAGGTATCTTCCAGACATGTTTGACTCCAAAATAAGCACTATAGAAGAAGCAAAGGATCTAGATACCCTCAAAATGGATGAAATCCATGGAATTCTCACTGCCTATGAAATGAGGAAAGGTGGCACAAGCTCCAAAGATGTAGCATTCAAGGCCTCAAGGTCAAAGAAGGGGAAGGAAAGGAATGACTGTAGTGATAAGTCAAATGTGGAATCTGAATTGGCTCAATTTGTACAAAAGCTGAAGAAAGGATCTAAGCTTAAAGGCAAGTATCCTCTTATCTGTTTTAAATGTGGTAAAATAGGTCATTATGCAGCAAAATTTCCTCATAAACATGATAGTGATGATGAAGGAAATTCTAAAAGAATGGCACATAAAAAGAAAGGGTTCAATAAGAAAAACTTATTCTCCAAGCAAGATGAGTCTGATGAGGATGAGTTTATGGTCATCAAAAGGAAATCAGATGAGGAAAGCGATCATGATGAAAGCCAAGAAGCATTATTCATGGCACTCACAGATGATGATGACTCAGGGCTGGAAGGAAATGTAGATGAACTGTTAATAAGTGCCATTGAAGAAAATGAGAAACTACAGAACAAAATCATTTCTCTCAAAGTGGAAAACGAGGAAATAAGAAGGAGAGAAGATCTCTTGGAAGCAAAGCTTAAAGAAAAGGAAGAGACTTGTGAAGAACGCGAGACTGAAATAGTGTCTCTGAGAAAGGAGTTGGAGCAAATTAAAAAGGGTTGTAAAAGCTCTCAAATACTTGAGACTATTCTGAAAAATCAACAACCTGAACATGACAATTCTGGAATAGGTTTCAAAGGAGAATCCTCAAGCACTAAGAATAATGCGAAAAGCTATGCCGATGCACTTTCCTGCAAACAAAAAGATGAAAAGTGCACCCCAGATCCCAAGAATGAAGAGAGAATTACTCCAAAGAAGAATGTGGAGTCGAATCATGGACACTACAGAAAATACAAACCTGTACTCCACCAAGGGCCCATCACAAATCCAAATAACGAGGGAGGAGTAATTCCCAGGAAGGAAATCGACTCAAACCGTGGTTGCTTCAACAAGTACAAAACCATATTTCTTGGACACTGCTTTCACTGTAAACTTCGGTCATCAAGCCAGACATTGTATGGCTCGCAGAAGTGAAAAGACAAAGCTAAAGGATAGAATAATCAACTCATATGCCCCCAAAAGGTAGGGACAAATCAAAACCTTTAATACATTTGATCCCTTGACCAAATTTGATCTGATTTGCTCTTTCTGCTACAATAATGGACACTATGAACAAGACTGCCCACTCAAAGGAAGAAATGCGAGTAGCAAGAACTCCAGCATGGACAAATGCGGCCTGGATCTATATGCTCAAAATATTGGAAACCAGTGGTTTATAGATAGTGGGTGCTCCAGACACATGACAGGAGACAGAAGGAAGTTTGTCTCACTGAGCAAAAAGGAAGGGAATATGTCCTTTTGAAGCGGATTTGGTAGAATTGTAGGAAAAGGAACAGTTACTCTGATCAATGGAAAAGGAAAATCTCAAGATGCTCTGCTGGTTGATGGACTCAAACACAACCTCTTGAGTGTCAGCCAAATCTGTGATCAAGGACATAAGATTGTTTTTAGCACCAAAGACTGTGAAATAAGGAACTCTGCCTCAGGGAAACTTGTGGCCAAAGGGTTGAGGACACCAGACAACATTTACATTCTAAACAAGATTAAAGAAAATAAATGCTACCCGAGTCAGACGGAAGAGAGTTGGTTGTGGCACAATTGACTTGGACATACAAGATTCGAAAATCTAATCAATATCAGCAAGATAAAAGCTGTACGAGACATCCCAAGGCTGTTCAAACCAAATCAAGCAGTATGTGGTCCATGTCAACATGGAAAGAAGACCAGAATCAACCACAAGACAAAGGAACACTCTACATCGAAGCCCTTAGAGATCATCCATGCTGATGTATGTGGGCCAACTAGAAATCAAGCACTCCAAGGAAAAAGGTACTTTGTGTTAGTTGTTGATGATTATACTAGAATGATGTGCATATATTTCATAAAGTATAAATCTGAAACTTTTGAGTGTTTCAAGAATCTAAAAGCCCTTGTAGAAAATGAAAAAGATTCAAAAATTAAGTTCCTTAGAACAGACAAAGGAGGAGAATTCACATCAAACGAGTTTAGCGAGTTCTGTAATATTCATGGAGTTAAAAGGGAATTCTCAGCTGCTAGAACACCTCAGAAAAATGGGGTAGTTGAAAGAAGAAACCGAACAGTCCAAGAAAAGGCAAGAACTATGCTATTAGCAGCAGACTTACAGCCTAGATTCTGGAGAGAAGCAGTAGGGATAGCTGTCTACACACTGAATTGAACTCAATTAAGACTAAATTCTGATAAAACTCCTTATGAGCTATGGAAAGGAAGACCTGCTTTGGTGAAGTACTTCAAGATCTTTGGAAGCAAGTGCTTCATAAAAATAAATGATGGTTCACCAGGGTTGATTCTCGGGTTGATGAAGGGATTTTTTTTGGATACTCTACACGGAGCAAGGCTTACAAGTGCTACAATTATCGACTGAAGAAAATAGTGGAAATCATTGATGTAAAGGTTGATGAAGATCTTCCAGTAAAGGAAATTGAAGAACATGAAGATGACTCTCTCATTGAAGAAGAAGAAATATATGAGGAAGAAGAAGAAGAAGAAGAAGAAGAAAGAGAACCACCTAATACCCCTTCTAAGACGAAGTATGTCCAAAGACACCATCCAAAAGAGAAGATAATTGGCGACAAAGATGAAGGTGTGCAGACCCGAAGAAGGATAACAATTACACCCAAGAGAAAAGTCATTTCCCTCCTATCTATGATAGAACCAAAAACATTTGCAGAAGCAAGTAAGGATCCTCATTGGGTAAAAGCCATGGAAGAAGAAATGACCCAAATTGCGAAGAACAAGACATGGGAGCTGGTACCTCATCCAAAGGACAAAAACATAATAGGAACCAAATGGGTGTTCAAAAATAAAATGAATGAGGAAGGACAAGTTATCAGAAACAAGGCAAGACTTGTCTACAAAGGCTATTCACAAATTGAAGGAATTGACTTTGAAGAGACATTTGCAGCAGTGGCCTGTGTGGAAGCTATCAGGATGTTCTTGGCATTTTCTTGCACAAAAGGATTCAAAATATATCAAATGGACGTGAAATCAACATTTCTAAATGGGGAACTCAAGGAGGAAGTCTACATGGAGCAGCTAGAAGGTTTTGATCTAACACCAAGAAAGGACTTAGTTTGTAAGTTGAAAAAGGCTTTATATGGGTTGAAACAAGCTCCTAGAGCTTGGTACGTAAGACTAGATCACTATCTACAACAACAAGGCTTCAAAAAGGGAGTGGCTGGAAGTAATCTATACATAAAGACAGATCAAGGTAAGTTACTAGTTGCTCTTGTTTATGTCGATGATCTGATTTTTGCTAGTAATAATGATAAAATGAGCCATGAATTTTCTCAAAACATGTCAAAAGAGTTTGAGATGTCAATGATAGGAGAGCTATCCCACTTCCTTAGACTTCAAATATCTCAAACTAGAGCAGGATTGTGTATATTTCAAACCAAATATCTAAAAGACATGCTCAAAAAATATGGAATGGAGGATTGTGCACCCATGAGCACACCTATGACCACAAACTGCAAACTGAGCAAAGATGATGACTCCCATCTAGTAGATGCAACTCATTACAGGTCAATGATTGGAGCCCTTCTATACTTAACAGCTACACGACCAGACATAATGCAGGCAGTAGGAATGGTGGGAAGATTTCAATCTGCTCCCAAACAATCCCATTTATTAGCTGTAAAAAAATTCTCAGATATCTGAAGGGGACTTTTGATTTCGGTCTTTGGTACCTAAAGGACTCAACACTGACTGTAACTGCATACACCGATGCTGATTGGGCTAGAAGTATAGATGATCGGAAAAGAACTAGTGGAAATGCATTCTTCCTAAGAGATTGTTTGGTATCCTGGCTCAGCAAAAAACAGTCATCCATATCATTATCCACATCTGAAGCTGAGTATATTGCTGTAGCAGAATGTTGTTCTCAGATACTATGGATGAAGGAAGCTCTAAAAGATCTCGACATATGTACAGATCAACCAATTTCCATCTATTGTGACAACACAAGTGCTATTAGTCTCAGCAAAAATCCTGTGATGCACTCAAGAACCAAACACATACCAATCAAGTATCATTTCCTCTGTGAACAAGTAGCTGAACAAAACATCGTCCTAGAATATATCAGTACTAAGGAGCAGATAGCTGATATTTTCACAAAACCTCTTCCTCGAGAAGCATTCGAACATCTGCGTCAAAAGATGGGAGTTATTTCTTTATCATCATTCAAGTTCATTCATAAAGATGTAGCAGGACAGGGGGAGCAGTTTGACAAGGGGAGTCCATATGCATCCCTTTGCCATTGATGTCAAAGGGGGAGAAAGCAGAAGAATATTTCCATCAATAACAAAGGGGGAGATTGTTGGACACAAATTGTCATTGATATCAATATGGCAATATTTGAGGAGCAGATAGACGATAGAGATGGAGACTGTGTATGATTTGGGGAGCAAGATGATCGAAGGTTTGAGCAAGGATAAGGTCCAGAGTTGGGATGTGATTGTGATAGATAAAGCTTCTGGGAAGATTACAAAGTTGGGGCGGTCTTTTACGAGGTCCAGGGATTATGATGCAATGGGGCCGCAGACCAAGTTAATACAGTGCCCGGATGGAGTGATTTAGAAACACAAAGAAGTGGTGCATTGCGTTACACTGCATGAGATCGATGTCATCAATAGCAAGATGCGAAGGTTTCTGGCCCTCTTTATAGGAGATACTGGAGAGATTCGTTCTGAAGTGAGGGAACAGATTGACAGTAAAGTTGTTGAATGGAGGGAGGACGGCAAAGCTGAAATTGTACCAGGTGTGCTTTTTATTGACGAAGTCCATATGCTTGACATTGAATGCTTCTCATTTTTGAATCGTGCTCAAGAGAATGAGATGGCACTGATATTGGTTGTTGCAACAAATCATGGCATCACAAAAATCCGTGGAACAAATTACAAGTCTCCACATGGTATACCCATTGATCTATTAGACCGCTTGCTCATTATTTCGACACAGCCATACACGAAGATGAATGTGAGCTGTCAGATCAAAGAGCAGTGGATCCAACGGTCGTCGCACACGAAAGATGCGCAAACGATAATGCACGAGAGACATACAGGTAGGCAGTAAGCGATATTCCCCGCACTGCCCACCGGGTTCGGTGGTATATGTATAAGGGCCAGCAATCCAATCAAAATACGACGTGTGGTAGAAGGAAACCGCCGCCCCCGTAGGTTAACGCGTATGCAGGTTTCGACGAGGAAAGGTGCAACTGCCGTCCGATTGCGGCAGGTTTGATCGGACAGTGAGGAGATGCACGAGGTTTAATGTGCAAGCAAAAGGCCGTAGCAATGCGAGAACCGTTGGATGAGGGTGATCAACGGCTGTGATTGTGAATGCGGCAGAGGCTAATATGGGTGCGTTTACGTGGGTTTTTGGAATAAAAGAGAAACAACGGGGAAAAAGGGTGTTTCTAGGCTTTTATATCAGTTTTCATTCCTTTGGTTTTCGGATCGCAATGGCAATGGCGGCTTCCACCATTATGAGATCGTCTGTTACAGCGTGATCGTTTCATGAAAATCATCGTCCTTCTGTGGCGGTTGATGCACAGATCTGATCGAAGATAACCAGCACCGATGGCACAGTCAGATTGCCTTTCGGAAGCTTTGGAAGCAATTTCTTCGAATCCACTGCAGATTTTGGCCAGGGTTCAACCTTACAATGTTAGAGTGCTAGGACTTTGCAACCAGTTAGAGCTACTGCAACAGAGGCCCCTCCTAGATTTCAAAGATCTTCGGGAAAGGAGAGGACCAAGATAGGAATAAATGGATTTGCTCATATTGTGAAGTTGAAAGATCAAGCTAGTAAGAGGAAACGACAACAATTGAGGAGGAAGCCTAAGAGACGGTGTAAGCGGAAACGAAAGGACAAAGGCATGGGAATGTATAAAGTAGTAGAAACAGAGAACTGTTGGTGTGGTTATGGTGGTGAAGAACCCAAGGGTGAGATAGTAGAAGCAATAGAGGCAAGAGAGGCAGAAAAAGCAACGGAGGATGTAGAGGCAGCAGAAGTAGCAGAGGCAGGAGAGCAGGAGTGAGACAACCTCAGTTGAAAAGAGTGCAGCAGCATACCTGTTTATACCAAGGTTGGGTTGGAGCCCAAGAGGTTGGAGCCTCAGAACTGAACAGGACTGAAGTCATTAGGGTAGGTGCTCCTAAGTGTGGAACCACTGCAAAACGGAGTTGGTGCTCTAGAGGTTGGAGCCTCACTGAAGTCCAAGTTGGAGCTTGGCAACTATTCACAATCAGATTTATACTTATATTGTATTTATTTCTTTGCACCATCTTGAGTTTTAATAAAAGCATTAAATTCAGCTATTGATTTCTGTGTTCTGTGTATACATATACATATCTATATAGGTTGTTGGCAATCACTAGAACAATTAAAAAAAAATAGTAAGAAATACTGATTCACCCCCTCCCCCTCTCAGTATTTCCAACAACATATTGACAAGAAAGGAGCCTAGTGCTTGGAAATGAAATACGGGAAGTGTAGTTCCTCTATTGTATTACCAATCTTGTAAATGTCTTTAGTAGGGGTGAAAACATTATGTAGTTGGTGGAGTTATTGATCATTTGATGATTAGAGAGCTATGTGATTTCTAAGTACTTGTAGAAGTACTATGATTAAAATATCACTTGACATTGCATAAACAATGAATGATTGAAAATGTTGTGATTATTATGGTTATATTGAATTTGTTGATCATACATTACACGGTGCTTGCTATTGGGTTGTCAAACCTTAGAGTGCTTGCCAAAGCTAAGAAACCACCTATAGCTAAAAAAATTGCATAAAGTGACCATGATTTCCAAAAATAATTTGCATGTAACAGTAATTAGGTATAGAGAATTTTTTTTTTTCTACGAAACTAAATGATGGCTAAGTGATTGTAAGTAAAAATTGAATATTTTTGTAGATGTAAGTGCTTATGATTATTGATAAAACATTATTGTTTTTTCTTATTGGTCTTTCCTAGAAATTAAACCATTCATTTTGAAGGGGAAGGATTCCCTTTTGGTTGTTTTGATTGTTATGACATGAGTAAAAGTTAATAATGAACATCAAGGATGATGTTATCTTTAAGGGTGAAAAGTATGTAATATACCAACCCATAAATCTCATGTATTTACCTATGGTAAAATATTAATAATTTATTTCATTTTTCCATCAAGAATTCGTTGTGAAACTAATTTTAACATATGTGGAACTGGAATGACTAAAGAAAAAGATATGGAGGACGAAAGGGGTCCACTTTTTGGTAGGAAAAATTTTCTTTGTCTTTTGAAGGAAATGAAGAAAAGACCCTTCGCACAACTTGGAAATAGAAATTCATGTGGAACCTAGAGGATCCACATGCATTGTACTGCTAAAATGAATAGAAAACTACGACAGATGAAGTGGGGTGTAATCGCTTCAATTAATGATGAATGTAAAGGAGAGAAAGTGCAAATGAATTGTTAGGTCCCTATAATACTAGAGTGTACCCCTTATTGTTATTGTTAGTGTAGCCCCCTATTGTTATTGTTGTGCCCATGTATCCTCCATATTGTTATTGTTGTTCCCTTAGGCTCTGATTATATTGTGACCTCTTAGACTCCTATATATACCAAGGAGGTCGTATCATTTGTATCATCGAAGAATTGTTAATTTATGTAATATAAAGGAGGTTTCACCCTCGGAGAGGATAATTTTTAAGTCATTGATATATCTTTTATTCAATTTTGTGAGTTGGTTGCATAACATTTTGTTTTAGAGCTTCAAATTCTAGGGTTTCGCTACTTCAAACAAGTCATCTTGGAATTTTCGCTATAACCTTTTTTCGATGTGGCTTGAGAAGATAAAATTTCAACCACATAAAGTATAAATCTCAGTGAAATTTATGTAAAAATTTCAATTCTTGGTTCACTATATTTTAGTTAGGGTTTTCACAAGATCCAAAATTCAATCTCAATCAGGTGACCTAGGGAAAATTGAAATAACTTCTTCTCTGAAAATTAAATTTAAATTTCATAAAAATTTCCTAAAATTGCATGAACAATGTTTTTCTTTGAATCACTTTTAGGGCCAAAAGTCAAAACAGTGACACGTGGGATTCCTACAAGTTCACTCTACTGAACCAGTCTATAATCAGGTCATCGTGGTATATTGGGCATAACTCTTTATTAAAGAATCTAATCTTGGTATAAATTGTGGGGTTGGAAAGAAAACTCAGAGGGCTACCATAAGATGAAATTTCAGACCTTGGAGATATGAAATTGCATATATACAATAGTTTCAATATGGAGATCCTTAAAAGCAAGAAAAATGAGTGTATTTTAAAAAAATTTCATAACTTTTGTTTGAAAAATCAGTTTGAAGGGATTCAAAGGGAATAGTGAAACATAGATATCATTGTTTGATTCCATGAAACAAAAAAATGAACACACATTGTAAGCAACCATAAATCTATTCTATGACACATGAAGAAGAGGAAGAAATGTAGCATGATATATCAAAATTACGAGACCAAGTGCAACAAATTTCGCTCTCGCAAAAAGAAACAAAAATGAATTAGAAAGCCATGACGAATGTTAAGATAGATGGTATAAAAAGGGACATGGGATTTTTGAATGAAGGTTTAAAATAATACATGGAAGCAATGATGAATGTCAAAATAGAAGGGTTGAAGGAAAGTTTGGCAAAATTGCTAGAAGGAAGGCTTCCGAGTGGTGACAAGGTAATCCATGAAAATCATGATAAGGAAAAAAGGAATATGAATTATGATTTTAGAAACTCCAATGTTGGGTTTAAGAACCACCACATTCCAAAGATCGATATGAGGAATTTTGATGGAAAGGATCCAGTAACATTGATATTACATATGTAGCAATATTTTGATCTCCATGATGTGCAACACACATAAAATATACACATTGCATCTTTATATTTAGAACCTGATCAGTTTTTATGGTATTGATGGCTTTGTTCTCATAAACCACTTGTCACTTGGTCTATTTTTACATATTAAATGATAACACATTATCAGGATCTACAAAGAGAATCACCTTCTTTAGCCAATTGATAAATATCATACTAAAGGGTCCAATGGCAGAGCACATTGAGGACTTCCAAAAATTTAATATCAGGGTAACTAATATTCCAAAATAGCATAGGATTGATGTATTCATAGGGACTTTAAATAATAACATTCAACGTGAGATTCATCTTTGGGAACCTGATTCATTGGAGAAGTCATTCGTGGTGACAAGAAAAGTTGAAAGCAAAAGTATGGCAACAAGGAAGTATACCACTCACAACTATAAAGATGGAAGTGTTGTTTGTCCTAGCCTTTCACAAACCACAAGGTTGACACTACAAAAATTGGAGGAAAAAGAGCAAAATGGCTTTGCTACAATTGGGATAGAAAATCCACCAAAATTCATAAATGTGTTGAGAAGAAATTATTCTACATAGATTGTGAAGAGGAGGAAGAAAAGGAACAAGAAACATCAAAATAGGATAATATACACCAGGAACCAACCCTCGAGAAAGAAGAAATCAATCCAACCATATCTTGTAATGCATTGGAAATAATTACCAGTGCTCAAACTCTCAAGATAGAAGGATATATCAAGAAGAAAAAGGTAATAGTGTTGATTGATTCGGGAAGTACCCATAATTTTATTCATTGTAATATAGCCAAGAAATTTAACTGCTTCCTATATCTAGCACCGAAATGTCATGTGATGGTTGTGAATGAAGGAACTATAAATTACTTTGGAAAGTGCCATAATATCAAGCTAACCATGGGGGAATATGTACTTAATATTCCAATGCTTTCTATTCCAATGGGTGGTCCTGATGTTGTATTAGGAGTCCAATGGTTACAATCTTTGGGGATGATAGCTTTTAATTTTCAAGAACTTTCCTTGAAATGTTTTTGGGAAGGAAAGGAAGTTGAATTAAGGGATATCACAGGGAAACTGGTAAAGTTAATCAACTCTAATGGAATGACAAATCTTTTGAAGAAAGAGCAAAGAAGCATAATTTCATAATTATGCTCACTAGAGGTTCAAACATCAAAATAATATATTTCTCCATATCTCCAAAAAGTCTTGGACAATAATTCCAAGGTATTTGAGACTCCCAAAGGTCTCCCACGTATTCATGATCATGATCATACTATTCATTTGATTCCAGGAATTTTTCCTCCAAACATCAGGCCTTACATATATCCCTATGCCCAAAAGAATGAAATTGAATGTATGGGTGCAGAAATTCTAGAGGCCAGCATAATTCAACCTAGTCAAAATTATTTCTCTACTCCAGTAGTATTGGTGCACAATAAGGATGAATCATGGTATATGTGTCTGGATTATAGGGAGCTCAACAAGCTCACTATTAAAGATAAAATTCTCATTCTTGTCATTGATGAATTTTTGGATGAACTACATGGAGCAATTTACTTCACAAAGTGATCCAGGTGGATATTGGTGGCCACCTGCCAAGTCCACCTGGACCCCCACCATTGTTTTTCTCAGCATTTTCAGTTTCCTTAATTGTAGCACAACTTACTATTTTTAGCAGTTTTTTGGGTCCTGAACTTCCGGAGCCATTTTGAGGCCCTAAACGATGTTTTTTGGGGAATCCGCGGGCAACATGGGTCCATTCCATTCCAACAATGGTAGTGCTCGGATAGATCTTTCTAACGAGCTATTGTATGCGTCAAACGGAGATCATATGCCAAAGTTATGACCCCGGGAAGTTGATGTACCAATTTACCCCAAACGGGGCCCACAGTTCGGCGTTTCATCTCCTAGGGTTAGGTTTTGGAATGTTAAGGGTTTTCCATTGTTTCTCAACAATAAATAGGCCTTCGAGCCTCATTGTAACAGAGTTCAGAGGCATGTAGCCATCACATCTCTTCTTAGAGATAAGCTACCATCGCCCTAGCTGGTTTATTTCCTTTTCTGGTTGTAAGCATATTTCAGTATTTTCCATTGATGAAATGAGGTATTATTTCCGCTGCATCTTTGTGTATATGGTTATCTCTGTAGTTTGTTGCGTTCCTGTTTAAATCCGGATCAGTGGTATCAGAGCGGTCTGCTTTTTCTCTGTTTTTCTTTCCATGTCCCCAACAAGGTCGGGATATAAGGAGTTAGGGCTTGAATTGGTTGAACCTTTGCAAGACCAGCCTCGCAAATCCCGACGGCCTCCCATGGCGGATGAGAAGAAAGACGAGGGGCAGGAGATCCCATCAAAATCTTGCTCGAAGAAGCCCTCGAGCGACAACGGAACGCGATGATGGACAGCTTTGCCCAGATCCTTCAGCGGCTACCCAGAAGCGACGCATCGGCTTCCATCAGCTACTCTGGAAACGCCACACCCTTTAAGGTACAAGTTAATTTTGAAATCCCCATATTAGAGGGTCAGATAGACGCAGATGCCGTAGATAAATGGTTAAATCTGCTAGAGGGTTATTTTTCTGTTCATGAATTTTCGAGTCAGGAAAAAATTGTTTTTGCTCTTCTCAAAGCAGCCCCCCACGTCAAGGACTGGTGGGAAACCTACTGTGAGCAGAAGGATGAATGTACTGGCTCACTATTTTTAGCCGCACCCACCTGGGATTCATTCCGGGATGCCATCAAGGAGCAGTACTACCCTGTTGGAAGCTATGAGGATGAATACATAAAGTGGACCACGCTGTGGCAGGGAAGGGACCAAGACGTGCCGGAGTTCACCAATCTTTTCCATACCCTTCGCACAAAGTTGGGTATCAAGGATTCGGAGCAACATTTGATACTCAAATACCGTGGCTGCCTGCACAAGTACATCCAGGAAGAAATACAATTCCTAAACATCTCCTCGCTCGGCGCAGCATACCGATATGCTGTCAAGGTCGAGCAGAAGTTTAAACAAAAGAAGCGAGACTTTGGATCTGCGAATCCAAAGCAGGGGAAAGGTGCCCCTAAACCACAGAACAAAGGACAAAGCCAAGGCGGGACAGCCCAAGACAACCAGCCGAATTTGCAAGCAAAGAACAGCGCCGCGAAGCCAAGAAAGGACACTGGAAAATGGTGCGAGTTCCATAAGAGCTCCACTCACAACACAAGTGAGTGTCGGGCCAAGCAGTCACTGGTGGCTGAGCTAAAGGTTTCAGAATCAGATGCATGTTCCGACTCTGAGTCAGAACCCGATAAGGGGAATGAAAAAGGGAAGAAGATCATTGATGCGGATCCCAACGCCACTGTTGCTACCGCAAAGATCCAGAAAAATGAACCCGAAGATCCAGAGGAGGAGGAGTGTCTCTTCCACTCCCAGATGTGGGTAAAGGGCTCCCCGATAGAGTTCATTGTTGATAGCGGGAGTCAAAAGAACCTCATTTCGGCAGAGGGCGTGAAGCGGTTGGGCTTACCAACCACAGCACATCCACAACCATACACCATTGGGTGGCTTCACCAAGGACGAGATCTTCGCGTGAGCCAGCAGTGTCGCCTTCCATACAACATCAAGCCCTTCACGGATGAGGTATTGTGTGACATTGCTCCCCTTGAAGTTTGTGATGTATTACTAGGACAACCATACTTGTGGAAGCGACATGCTGTGTATGAATCAAGGCCCCGTGCTGTTATTATTACATTGGGAAAAAAGTTGTACAGGATACCAGAGGTAGCACCACCTACCGCCATCTCTTTGATTACTGCAAAACAATGCAGTAAGATCATTTCCAAAACCAGGAAATTTGTTTTCCTGATGATACGCCCTCAAGGAAAGAAGAAGACAGTGGCCGCGGCCTCTAGACGGGGTCCCTCTGCACGACAACTACAGATGGACAAGGTTGTGGAGGAGTACGAGGATATCTTCACCTCCCCGGCAGGAGTTCCTCTGCACTGTCAAGTCAAGCACTCCATCGATCTGACCCCAGGTGTGCCGCTACCCAAGGGACCAATTTATCGGCGCTCCGTTCTGGAGAACAATGAAATCAAGAGGCAGATTCAGGAGCTCCTGCAGAAGGGTCACATCAATCCGAGTTCATCGCCTTGTGGGAGCCCGATCGTGTTGCTACAGAAGAAGGATGGGACGTGGAGACTCTGTATTGACTATCGGGCGCTGAACAAGATCACTGTCCGTAATAGGTACCTGATCCCGCGGATTAATGACCTCCTAGACCAACTAAAGGGGGCGAAATATTTCAGCAAGATCGATCTGAAGTCAGGATATCACCAGGTACCAATCGAACCCTCTGATGTGTGGAAGACTGCCTTCAAATCCAAGGAGGACCTCTTCGAATGGTTGGTTATGCCTTTCGGATTGACGAATGCTCCTGCAACCTTCATGAGGCTAATGGATGACATCTTGCGGCCATTCACCAACTCCTTTGTAGTAGTATACTTGGATGACATTCTGATCTTCAGCCAAAGTTGGGAAGAGCACCTCCACCACATCCAACAGGTTCTCCAAACACTGCGGCAACACAAGCTATGTGCCAATATGGAGAAATGCACTTTTGGCATGACCCAGGTTCAGTATCTGGGATATATCATTGATGAACAGGGGTTGCATGTCGATCCAGCCAAGATCCAAGTCATTCGGGATTGGCCCTCTCCAACCACTCTAACAGAGCTCCGCAGCTTTCTAGGTCTTGCCAACTTCTACCGCAGGTTTGTGTCGGATTTTCTCATATTTCTTGGCCCTTGAGTCAAGTCACCAAGGGAGGGGCGAAAGCAAAATTCTTTTGTTCTGCATCTCAACAGAAGGCATTCATGGAGTTGAAGGATCACCTCTGCACGGCACCAGTGCTCGCGTTACCAGATTTACAACAACCATTTGAGGTCGAGACAGATGCCTCTGACTATGCTATTGGGGCAGTCCTTACTCAACATGGACATCCAGTGGCATATCACAGTGAAACACTTTCAGACACAGTCCGGAAGTACCCCACTTATGATAAAGAGATGTATTCCATTGTACAGGCCTGCCGACAATGGAAGCATTATATTTTGGGGAAGGAAAGGATCATCCACACAGACCACCGACCCCTGCAGTTCATACAGACCCAAGGGAAATTGCAGAATGATCGCCATCAGAAGTGGTCTACATACCTGCAACAGTTCCACTTGAATATCAAGTATAAGAAGGGCAGCACCAATAATGTTACAGATTGCCTCAGTCGACCACCGATCATGGCGTTAACCACCGTGCTCAACTCTTGTGGGCACGAGACTTCTGATTGGCCACTTCTCTACAAAAGTGACCCAGAATTCGGCCACACATACCAGACACTCTTGGAGGGTCGGCATGTTCCAGATTTTCACCTCCAGGATGCCCTATTATGCCACCTTGGTCACCTTTGTGTTCTTTCAAGCGAGCGTGCCAAGATGATTTGGGAAGCACACTACAGTCGGGCTGCTGGGCATTTCAGGGTCGAGAAAACAGTGGCAGTACTGCAAAATTATTTCTATTGGCTGAATCTTCGACAGGATGTTGGGAAGTACATCAGATCATGTACTGCTTGTGCCATTGCCAAACCGACCATTAAGAAGCACGGCCTCTATACCCCGTTGCCTACCCCTAGTCGACCTTGGGAATCCATCTCCATGGATTACATGTCAGGCCTTCCTTCCACTAAGCATGGAAATGACTGTGTTTTTGTGGTCGTCGATAGGTTCTCGAAGATGGCCATTATGGTGGCCTTCAAGAAGAATATCACAGCAAAAGCCACTGCTAAACTCTTCTTCGAACGAGTGTGGGTGCACTTTGGGATCCCACAGTCTATCATCTCAGATCGGGACAGTCGGTTTCTCAGCACATTTTGGTCCAGTCTCTGGTCAATGCTGGACACCAAACTCACAAAGTCCACAGCCTTCCATCCTCAAATTGATGGCCAGACAGAGGTTGTCAATAGGATGATTGTGCACATTCTGCGCATGTATAACTCAAAGCATCCACGCACATGGGACGAGAGCCTCCCCTATGTTCAGCACAGCTACAACCGAGCTCTTCACAGCTCCACTGGCCATAGCCCTTTTCAGGTGGGTTTGGGATTCCAGCCACTATGCCCCATTGATGTGGCCATGCCACTTGCAGCTACTCACATAAATTCAGCTCATGTCCAGTTCGAAACAGATAAGGCCACCAGCTTCATTGAGCACATCCAACATATTCGCCAGCAGGTCCATGACATTCTTGAGAAATCAAATGCCAAGTACAAGCAGCGACATGATCAACATCGGGTGCCACACAAGTTTCAGGTGGGCGACAAAGTCTGGTTGCATTTGCAAAAGGAACGCCTTACTGGAGCCCATCGGAAATTGAGACCACTCCGATATGGTCCTTACACCATTACTAAGGCTATGGGAGACAATGCATTTGAGCTCAGCATTCCCCCATTCCTTGGCCTGCACCCAGTGTTCAATGTGGACCGCCTTCGGCCATACTTTCCACCATTGCTAGACACATCCGACATTGCAGAACAGCTCAAACCCACAGAATTAAATCCAGATTGCATGGAACAAGCTGCAACTGATCGGATCATGGACACACAGATCAAGAACACTCGCCAACAGAATATCCAACTGTATCGAGTTGTCAAAGCAGGCCAACTCCTTCAGCAGGGCAAGTGGCTCACCAGGGAACAAGTTTAGCAAAAGTTTCCTCATCTCATGGAGGAGCTCAACACAATGGGGACCATTGCTTCTTAAGGGGGGAGGAATGATCCAGGTGGATATTGGTGGCCACCTGCCAAGTCCACCTGGACCCCCACCATTGTTTTTCTCAGCATTTTCAGTTTCCTTAATTGTAGCACAACTTACTATTTTTAGCAGTTTTTCGGGTCCTAAACTTCCGGAGCCGTTTTGAGGCCCTAAGCGACGTTTTTTGGGGAATCCGGGGTAGTGCTCAGATAGATCTTTCTAACGAGCTATTGTATGCGTCAAACGGAGATCATATGCCAAAGTTACGACCCCGGGAAGTTGATGTACCAATTTACCCCAAACGGGGCCCACAGTTCGGCGTTTCATCTCCTAGGGTTAGGTTTTGGAATGTTAAGGGTTTTCCATTTTTTCTCAACAATAAATAGGCCTTCGAGCCTCATTGTAACACAGTTCAGAGGCATGTAGCCATCACATCTCTTCTTAGAGATAAGCTACCATCGCCCTAGCTGGTTTATTTCCTTTTCTGGTTGTAAGCATATTTCAGTATTTTCCATTAATGAAATGAGGTATTATTTCCGTTGCATCTTTGTGCATATGGTTATCTCTGTAATTTGTTGCGTTCCTGTTTAAATCCGGATCACAAAGTTGGATCTTCATTTAGGATATCATCAAATTAGAATGAAGACAGAATACATTTTGAAAACAACATTCAGAACTCATGAGGGTTAGTATGAATTTTTGGTCATGCATTTTGGTCTTACTAACGCACCTTCCACATTTCAAGGTT
Organism: Pinus tabuliformis; assembly: GCA_031772625.1. Taxonomy (NCBI): domain Eukaryota; kingdom Viridiplantae; phylum Streptophyta; class Pinopsida; order Pinales; family Pinaceae; genus Pinus; species Pinus tabuliformis. The sequence continues at coordinate 559,274,758 of CM062817.1, forward strand.
TGATGAATTCCATTTTCAAACTCTTCCTTAGAAAATTTGTGTTAGTATTTTTTTATGATATACTAATCTACAACAAGTCTTGGAAGGATCATGTTCAACATGTTAAAAGGGTGCTCAAACTATTGCAGGAGAAATAATTATATGAAAAAACCTCCAAATGTTTCTTTGGAGTATAGGAGGTGGAATATTTGGGTCATATTGTATCTCATGATTGTATTAAGTTAGACCCTAACAAAATTAAAGCCATTAAGGAATGAAAAAGCCCCACAACCATAAAGAATCTTCGAGGATTTCTCAGGTTGATAGGGTATTATTACGTGTTTGTTAAAAATTATGGGAGAATAAAAACACCTCTAACAACATTACTGGATAAAAATGCAATTTCTTTGACTCCAGAAGAAACTAAGGCCTTTGAACATCTTAAAGAGGAAATGTGTCAAATATCGAGCTTAGCTACGCTAGACTTCACAAAACCTTTATTATGGAATTTGATGTCTCAGGAAATGGAATTGGTGTTGTTTTAATGCAAGAAGGAAGACCCGTTGCTTTTGAAAGTCGTCCAATGAAAGGAAAGTATTTACACAAACTTATTTATGAGAAGGAATTGCTGGAAATAATACATGCACTAAAGCAAGGATGTCCTTACCTAATGGGAAGACACTTCAAGGTAAAAACAAATCATGATAGTCTTAAATACTTTTTGGAACAAAGATTATCTTCAAAAGAGCATCCAAAATGGGTCACAAAGATGGTGGGTTATGACTTTGAAATCATCTACAAAAAAGGTAAGTAAAATTTTGTTGCAGATGCATTATCAAGAAAGGATGATGATGTGGAAGAATTGATTTGTGACATTTCTATTATCCATCCTAATTGGATAACCGAAGCAATGGATGAATGGAAGAATGATGAAGAGGTGTGGACACTCATTCAAAAGTTGCAGCAATATCCTTGTACATCTGATATATTTAGTTGGAAAAATGATTCATTGTGGTACAAATATCACTTATATATTTGTAATAATTCCCAACTCAAGCAAAATATTATTTTGGAATTATGTACCTCCTCATTAGGAGGCACTCAAGATTTTTAAAACTTACCACAAGGTGAAGAAGGAATTTTTTTTGGGATGGCCTTAAATCTGATATTCAAAAGTTTGTGGCAGAATTTTTTGTTTTCTAGAAAAATAAAGTTGAGACAATTAAGACCTAGGTCTATTAAAACCTTTATCCATTCCAAGTCAACGTTGGGAGGAGGTCTCAATGGATTTTATTGCAGATTTACCCAAGTCTAAAGGAAATAGTGTCATCATAGTGGTTGTTGATAGACTTACCAATTATGCACATTTTTGTAAATTATCTCATCCTTTTATATCCAACACAGTTGTTACTGCATTTATGGAAACAATTCGAAAGCTACTTGGAAACCCAAACACTATTGTAAGTAACAAAGATACCATTTTCACTAGATATTTTTGGATGAAATTATTTTTTTGTCTTAGTACACAATTAGCTCATAACTCATCTTATCATCCTCTATCTAACTAGAAAACTGAGATAGTGAACAAATTTTTTGGAAGCATATCTTCGTTGCTTTGTATCTGATAAACAAACATAAAGGGTCAAGTGGTTACCTCTAGCTAAATGGTGCTATAACACTTCCTTCCATACTGCAACAAAAATAACCTCATTTTATGGAACTTTTTGGATATCATCGACCATCCATCACATCATCAAGGATCAACAACAAGTTCTCCAACTCTTAAATGATAACCTCACTTTGGTGCATAATCGAATGAAACAATAAGCAGATCAACATCACAATGAAATAAGTTTTGATGTAGGCGACTAGGTATTTTTATAGCTACAACAATACAAACAAATTTCCCTCAAGCAAGCTAAGAAGGATAATAAATTATCACCCAAGTCCTATGGTCCTTACAAGGTGTTGCAAAAAGATTGGTACTATGGCATACAAATTGGAGTTGCCTGCATCTTCCTGAGTACACCCTATTTTCCATGTTTCATGCTTAAAGAAGGTTATCGATGACAAGCTCCCAATTCAAACAATGTTTCCAGAACTTGACGAAGAAGGAAAAATCATATTTGAGCCTAAAGAAGTCACAAAAACAAGAACTCAACAACTACTAAATAGAATAATTTCAGAGTATCTCATTAAGTGGAAAAACTAACCCATTTAAGGTTTCACATGGGAGGATGATAGTTTTATACAGAAGCATCCTGAACTACTCAAGCGTTGAGGACAACACTGAAGGAGAGGGGCATGTTAGGTCACTATAATACTAGTGTATCCCCCTTATTTTTATTGTTAGTGTAGCCCCCTATTGTTATTGTTATGCCCATGTATCCCCCATATTGTTATTGTTGTGCCCTATAGAAGCCCACTATTGTTATTGTTTTTCCCTTACATTATTATTGCTATGTGGGCTCTAATTATATTGTGACCCTTTAGATTCCTATATATACCAAGGAGGCCTTATAATTTGTATCATTCAAGACTTTTTCATTTGTGTAATGTAAAAAAGGTTTCCCCCTCGAAGAGGATAATTTTTAAGTCATAGATCTATCTTTTGTTTTGTTTTGTGAGTTGGTTGCATAACATGAATTTACAAAGACACCATCTACATATAACTAAATATAGAGGTGGAAGATAAGGGAACAAAGGGTGTATTCTTCAAGGAAAACATAAGTGATATGTGACTTGAATTCTTGAAATATTTCATGGCTAGATTAATGGCATTAATTGCATGGTTTTGTGTGTGAAAGTTAAGTTAACCTTATTATTGTTTAAAAAAAGGGTTTTCGTAGTTCTTATGCATAAAAATATGGATTAATTATGAATTTTTCATGAAAAGAGAATTTATGAAAACCTTGCATGTAAAATATAAAGAAGCCATCATATTCCTTTTGAAAATAATGCATGTGAACTATGCACATAAAAGACAAAAATTCATGTCATATCTTGGAAAAAAATTGTCATTGTATAAACAAAAAGAATATCAAATGCGTAGTTGCATGTAAAATTAATAGCTATTATGTTAGTTTCTTTTGGAAAATATTATTTTTCCATATGCAGAAGAATAATAGCTATGGTGTTAAACATCTCAAAGTGAAATATGCATTTACTTTTATAGACTTATTGAGGAAGAAATAGGTATTGCATGGAAAGAATAACTATTATGCTTAGTTTTTTCCTTTTAAGAACAAGAACATGCTTTTGCATGCATGAAAATAATAAGTATTGAGTTTGATTTCTTGAAAAGAATATGTGATTATTTTTATAGTTTCTTGAAAAATAACATGTGTTTATATGCATAAATAATACTTATTTTGCTAAGTTTCTTGGAAAACTATATGTGTTGAGGTGCATATAAACAATAGTGATTATGTTTGTTGTTCTTGAAGAGAATATGTGTTTATGTATATAAAATGATTAGCTAATGTGTTAGTGTTCTTGGAAAATAACATGTGCTTATGCATAGAAGTAATGGTTGTTGTGTTAAATTTCTTGGGAAAGAAATGTGTATTGCATGCACAAGAGAATCACTATTGAGAGATAAGTATTTATATGCATAAGGATAATGGTTGTGAGGCTAGTCTCTTTTGAAAAGAATATGAATTTACATGAACAAAGTTCATAGTTAATGTGCTAGTTTCTTTTAAAATATGATAGTAGCAATGGTTTCTCTTTTGAAAAGAATGTGTCCTGTGCAAGAAATAATAGTTAATGTGGCATTTAACTCTAAAAATAATTCCATTTTCTTGTGTGAAGAGATGGGGATAACCATGGAAGTTCTTTTAAATATTATTGTGTTCTTGGACATAGAAGTAGAATGTAATTGTTTCCCTTTCTCAAGATACATGTGAAGTAGGGACAGTTGAGCATGCCTTGGTAATATTTATGTATTTTACCTTATGCAGGTAAGATATGAATGGACCGACATGTGTAATAAGCATACACGTGTAAATATAAACATAAATATTTTGGTAGTTATGTACTTTTAATTAATGCATGTGCAGTGTTAATAAAGAGGCATGTCTCAATACTTTGTATGCATTTTAATTATGCACATGAAAATATGCTTGAAGCATAAGTAAAATATTTATTATTTGGATGTCATAGTTCGCTGACACTAGTAATTGTGGGAAAGGATTGTAACTCTTGCAAAAGACGGGCTGTATTTAACATTATAGAAGGGAAAAAACTAGTGGTCCATGTAGATTAAAGGAATTTCAACTGCAGGATAATCCACTTATGGAAACATCCAGACCACAAAGATATAATGTCCGAGGATTTGCAAGTAAATGACATCACGATTAATGTAATAGCTTCTATCTAGTTATGTTGTATTTAAGATGATATTTCTTATAATAGTTTGTAACAATGGTCAATGGATGGACTTCCTTACAACCATTGAGTGAGGGGTGAACACCGTCACGAGACGTTTAATAAAATTAAACATTCATTGGTTTTTATCTACGGGGTTTCCAAGGTATATCAATGTCCAATTATATGTTTTCCTATGTGCCATTCTAATGATGTTGTTTTATTTCATGGCGATTGACACTTACATAATCAAATATGTGAATAACCATCCTAAGTAAATAAACAACGAAAAATGATGTAAGTGATGAGGCTCATCAATAGGTAAGTTATATGGGTCACAATGCCCCTCTCCGTCTTATTAAATTGACTTTTCTCACATTTATTTACATATTTTGTTATACTTTTCTTAGTGAGAAGGGTAAAGGTGAGCTACTATATCATGTGGCCTAATGTGTGTTAAATGCAAGAATTGGAGCAGTTTTGGGCTGACTTAAGTGCAGGAATTCAGAGTAGGTAAACAAGAGAGATTTTAGGAGTTTTTATCCCTCCTTAACTCCTCAAATCATTCGATGATTCCTCCACTCTATGTCATCAGCTCGGTGTCACTAACAGCCAAGCAAGCTGAGTTCATTGGTAGCCAAGCCTGTGAAAGTCAACGAAGAGTTATTCTCGAGTTAGGGAGCCAAGTATTGTTATTTTCTAGGGAGTTGTTGGTAGCTCCAATTTTGTATAAATAAGAGAGCCAAGGGACTCATTAGGATTCGATTTTTTGTTGTAGCCAAGAGGCCATTTTGAGATAAAACATTATGATTGTTATTGTTATGATGTACTTGACTTTTTTATCATAATGAGAAATTATGTTTTGATCAAGCATTGAGTTGACTCAGAGGGTTGAAGCCCTTGGGTTAGGGACCAACCCTAGCAGTAGAAGTTCCTCTTTTGTAGCTGTATTCTTAGCTTAGAATGATATTTAGCTGTTGAAGTTTGTTTATGTTTTTCTTTTTAGCTTAGCAAGTTACTTAAATTGTTGCGTCTTGTTTCCATTAGTTTAAGGAGGTAGATTAGTATTGCAGTTTAGTGAAGGAAATTATACTAGAAAAAATTGTGACAGTGGTCCCTATCTCATCTCCCTCATGGGATCATGATTAGAGGACCCCACTCTCACAGCCCCAAAAACAGAGTTTGTCTTTTTTTATTGCATATATTAAGTTTCATTCTTAACTAGATTATTGTTTATGATTTCTTGGAAGAATATGAATTTGTTATCTTGTTTTCTTAAGGCTTATGTAGCTTAAAAGGCAATCCATTTCATAGATCTAGTCCTTAACAATAGATAGATCAGCTTCCTCAAATTCAACTCATCTTTTCCATGTGGACATGTAGTGATTTATAAATGAAAACAGAAACAGGTTTTATTGCAGGGATTGTTGATCTGCAAGAAGGGACTCCTCCAACCAACTTCACCTAATTCTTCTCCACCTTCAATCGAGGCATACTAGACCATAGTCTAAACCTTTGTTTTCTAGCCACTATGAGCAAGCTACCTTAGGCAAATCCAACCTCCTTAAGGTGTTGGGATTGGCCTTGGTGATTTTTACCTTCCCTACACCTTCTACTACTGTCATGCACCCCTCCAACACCTCATCTCACTATTATTACCTTCCAAAACCTCTCAGCTGAGACAAATCAGGTGGCTGGGCGGTCTTACGAACACCAGAGTTGCTCACGTTCTGTTGGGGTTTCTCCACCCCCCGTACGAGAATAGGCGACCACTGCTTCTGTTTTGTGGACGGACGTTTGTTGGAAGGGTTCCATGGATTTATAGATGACTGACAGACGAGAGTCTTGGGCACTATCGATTTCACAGGAAAAGAGTGCAGTCACCAAAAGCGGCAGCCGGCATTTCGCTTGTATTCCCAAACCAGATATGTCTGGGATTTCTAGCACGAAACGCTGGAGCGTGAGATAAAGAAACGTACAGTGATTGAATCATGGCGAGAGCGAATATTCTTTATTTGAGCACGGGATTCAGTTAAGCATAGGGAAATTTAAGAGGAGATTGATCGTGTGTCATTTCCCGGAATAAACAGACTCTAATCTTGAAGAACGAGGACGATTTTACCAATTCATGGCTGAAGCAGCTGTTTATTTGAAAAATTGGGTGACCAAGCATGATGGCATTGATTTTTTATAAAGCAGGATCGCAATCTGAAAGAGCGAGCACAGCCTCAAATTGAAGGTAAAAGCTACAGTTTCAGAGGAAAAAATGTAATTAATGTGAACACCTTATCTCGCTGTTCCAGGCCAACGTGTAATGGTGGGGTTTTTGGGATTATGGCAGTGTCATAAATTTCCGCGTAATCTTCTGGTTTCTAGGTAGCCGCAGTGTCATGTATTGCCTAATGTACCATGTTGAACAGACAGTGAATTATAGGTTACATGTGAAAACATGAATTTGGTTTCATTTGAAGGTCAAGTAAATTCGTTCCATTTCACATCTTGTGCATTTTGAAATTGTCACCTGTCACCGTTCATCTACAGAATATCCGTAGTTATGCGTTGAGTGCTTTAAACAGAAAGACATTCAAATGACTCATTCTAGCCTTCTAATAAAATCAACAATGAGGGAGCGTAGTCCTTCATAGATATCAGATTTGCATGAAATTGAATGAATTTTAATGACATCTATGAGATCTAGTTTTCTAAGCGATCTATATTCTAAACTAAACAAAACATCACCCACTCAACACCGTCTCAAGTTTTCTTTAAAACAATTTTTTTCCCATGAATTTTAATAAAAAAATTGGCATTTTTGTGAAACTCCTGTTTCCTCAAACAATGTATTCAAATTGTCTATTTTTAGATTATTTTCAAATTGATTACTAATGTCCTCATAAGCTGGATATTTCATGATGAAGTGTCATTTTGTTTCAATTGCTCTTTTCCTGCAAAAGATACAAGTTCTTGCTACCAACTCTGCCTTAGCAGTTATACATGTACCTATTTCGCACCTAAAATGGTGAGATCTAGTCCTCAGCGGCACTATTAAAGTTTTATCCTTTCCCAATGTTAGCCTTTCCCTTGATTGCAGCACTCAAATAAGTCTTTTCATCATGCCACTATGATGGGTTGAAATTTTTGGCATATATCGATTTTTTTCTGCCATCCTGTTTCGCCCACATGGCAATCCTAAATTTTTCAAGTACCCACTTTTTTATCTCCACTTTAGAACTAGGACAGTGTTTGCCAATTTATTCACCATTTGCTCATCCACTTGTCATTTTGCTTCCTTCAATTTTTCTTCCTAAACTTTAGCTCCTCTGCAGCAATCATCTTGGGCCAACCCTATGCATGCATGCTTTCCACATTTTTTAAATAACTTAACAAACAAATAATTGTTGAAGCCTCCATTGCGAACATTCCACCTTCTATGAGCAAGATCTCATATGGGACACTTGACTTGACTTTGAAGTTACTAATGATTAAGTGATTTTGAATTCTTTCTAGTTGTCTCCACTTGTGATTTGACATGCTACTCCCCCAAACTTCACATCCATAGAGGACAACCGGGGTAACCAACACTCCAAAAAGAGTTTTCTTGGTTTTCCAGTCCCACTATTTTTCTTTCCTACATCTATTTTGAAGGAGGTAAGAAGCTCTTCATCCCCCTTGTATCCTTTTAGTTATGCATGTCTCCCAACTAAGCCTGTTGTGAAAAACAATTCCTAGGTACTTGTATTCTTCCATTATCTCCAAGGATTTTTCCTCAAATATAAAGCTAACCTGCTACTTTTTTGCTTTAATAAGAAGATCATAACTTTGGTTTTGCTAGTGTTCACTTGCATCCCAACCTCTTGACAGAAGATCTATAAGGCCTTCAAATGATCTCTGAAACGTTGAACAGATCTTGCAATTAGGATAAAATCATCAACATACAAAAGTAGTTTCACCACATAACCAGCTAGTTGAATACCCTCTCCACTGGTGTTGCTTAACCATTCTTCTAACTTATCAATATATAAATCAATTAGAATGGAGAAAGGAAACACCTCTGCTTGACCCCAATGGCAATACCAAAACATTTTGAAAAATCCTTTTTAATTTTAATTTTAACATTAAATTTTTTATAAAAACATATGAATATTCACTTATAACATTAAATTTCTTATAAAAACGTATGAATATTCACTTAGGATTCCAATCTGTTCCATGCTTCTCCACAACTCATCTCTAAAACCAATATCAAACTTCTTTTTAAATTACAATTCAAAACCCAAAAAGATTCTCGGCCTAGCTCGTTATCATTGATTCTATAGCGCTTTTCTTTGTCCTTTTGTTTTCAAATCGTTATTTCTTCATGTATTTTTTTATTAATCGTCATGTCCTCCTATATTTTATTATTATTGCGATGCGATGGATTAAGTTTTTTATTGATGAGGGATAAATCTTTTAACGTATAAAATTATTTTAAACTATAAAATTAGATGATTAATTTCCGATGTTCTAAAGGAAAAAGTAAATCACATATGAGATTTCAACTAGCAAGGAAATGTGATGACTGAAGAATCGAGTAAGACCACCGGATCTTATGATTTTAAAATTAATAATTTGTGGATGATTGTAGGTACATCACTCGAGAATGACCAAACTTTAGATTTTTTTTAATCTAAATTAAGTAGATAAGTGTGTTTAATATAGAATATTTTTAGAAACAAATTAAGATTTTTTGGAAAAATAATTATTTAATTTTTTTTTAATTAAATTGATTAATTAAAAAAAATCATGTAAATACTTTTACACTATTTTAATAAAACTTGTTTACAAATTAAAATATTTATAATTAAATGAGTGAATTTCCATAGTTTAAAAACTCGTTACATTTTTAATTATATATGTATGTGTGTATTTATTTCATATATTAATTTTTTTTATAATTAATAATGATAATAATATAAAATAAAATTATAATTTAGTTAATTTTCATTTTTTTTAATCTAAGAAAATGCTAAATATATCATAAAGTGTTTTAATTATTATCATGATTTATGCTTATGTGCATTATCAACCATTTAACTTATATAACTACTCAAAATCCTATAAATTTTAATATTTTCTATTGTATAATTTATATATATATATATATATATATATATATATATATATATAATCACTTTTTAATTTTTCAAAACTAAATCATTTTTTATATATTTATATTAAAAAAAAAATATTTCTACGTTTTTTCCTTTCTCCATTATATTATTTATTTATTTATTTTTAATAAATAATAGCGAATTTAATTTATATAAAAAATGGTGAGAAATGCACATATATAGATTATATAGATAGATCCATATAATACCAGAGAACTTCAGTAATTTTCTATTTATAATTTCAAAATAATTAAAATACCAATTCATACAAAGATTTACTAGATACAGAAAAAATTAGGCCCACAAAAATATGGTTGATTATGGTTTACTATGGTTGATTTTCATTTTGAGATCATATTTGTCACAATGCGACGTTGGACCAAGGATGACCATGGTTGAACATGATTAACCATGGTTGATGATGGTTGAAAATGGTTGACCATGGTTGATTTTCATATTGAGACAAGCTTTGTCACAATGTGACGCTGGTCCATGGCTCACCATGTTTGATTTTCATATTCATGCAATCTTTGTCACAATGCAACGTTGGACCATGGTTAACAATGGTTGATTTTCACATTAAGACAATCTTTTTCATAATGTGACATTGGACCATGGTTGACCACGGTTGACCATGATAATAAACCCAAGGGATTGATATTATAAACCCAAGGGAATAATAAACCCAAGGTATTATAAACCAAAGCAAATAACATTAAACCCAAGGGATTAATATTATAAACCTAATGTATATAAACCCTATGATAAATATTATAAACCCTAAAATAATCATCAATGACCATGGTCTACCATGGTTAATTTTCATATAGAGACAATCTTTGTCACAAAGTGACATTGGACCATGGTTGACTGTGATTGATTTTCATATGGAGACAATATTTTTCACAATGCGACGTTGGACCATGGTTAATTTTCATATTGAGAAAATATTTGTAAGAAGAACTTCGGTGTAAATCACATGAGGAAAGACTTTTGTCAACGCGTTTCGAACCAACTAGTGTGGTTTATCGTCAGGAGAAAATATTTGTCAGAATGTGTACAAGACTGTGCTTGAAATGATGTTTCTCTATTGCTCGAACAAATCTCTTGGGATAAGTGATAGTAGACATTTTTTTTCCTGCAGCAAGGTCCCATAACTTGATTGTAGTATCATGAGACCCGATCACCACTTGAGGATCTGTTACTTATGTAAAAATTGAACACACAATGTTCTCATGGCCAAAGAGTGCAAATATTTAAGCTTTGGTGCGAATATCCCATACTCGCCAGACATAATCATGACCACCGGTACAAAGAATATCCAATGTCAGATGAAGTGCCAAACAGTAAACTCCACTTAAATGTCCATGGTAAGAGAAAATAGCCCTGTTATACTCTAGGTACCAACATTTGACCTAGTTATCATCATCGGCAGAAAACATATATGGATGCCGAGAACTTATAGGAAAACCTCGTATTCGCTCAATATGCCCTATTAATGTGAGATTGATTTTTCCTATGGTTGCTTCCCAAATATTTATTGTCCAGTCATCAAAGCCAGTACAAAATCACTCATTACCAGGATCAAAAGCAACAGACATCACCCAACCCAAATGATCACTGATAACCCGAAAAATTATGAGTCGCACAAAATCATATACCTTAACTCTACACTGCCCACTAATTATTGCAATTGGAAAATATTTTGCAACTTCCTGCAATCTGGAATGCATTGTATCAAACATATATGCCTGTTGAGGATCCTCTACAATAGGAGAACGTTTCCCATCACAATCTAGTAAGACTACAATACACTTTCCTTTTGTTGCACCCATCATCTACTCAACATCCAAGTTTTCCAAATTTGTTAGCACCCTCACTTGAGGAGCCCTCATAATTTTCATAACACCAACCAAATATCCATAAGATCTTGGTCGCGGCTCACATAGCTAATCTGCCACTCTTTCTGCAACATAATTTTCTGCAATTATCTATGGTTGTGTACATATGATGTTACAAAAACCCCTTGCCCTAATAAAATTAGGTATCTAATATATACTAAGGAACCTGAGTTGTTTTCCCACACTCAGTATCGCCACTAACAACAAAAAAATCATTATTTCTCATCAATTCAAGCAATTACGTCTTTGATTCTGTCATAGGAAGGGTTGCCCTAGATTCAGGCATCATCTTGAACTTTTTCATTTTCATTTTTTCCTCAAATTCTTGCTTCAAAGAGTAGCTTTCAACCTTTTTGTCTGACCTGGACTTCTCCTCTCTTAGTTCGTTTGATACCAAAGTGAAAGGCCAAGGCTTGTGCAGCCTAGCAAACCCAACTCCATTAGTAACAACAACAATATGCATAGAAACCCACTGAATAGGTGTAAGCTGTGAAGTGTTAAATGTCCTATGACAATATTCTATAAAATTTGTTGTAAAAAATTCAAGCATTGCTGTCGGCTGCTCCTCATACTTAAGAAAATTTTTCGGGCTAGGATAAAAAATTTATCTTGTCATCTAGGTATTAAGATGCTGAAAAGCATGCAAGGCCACATATTCACCTTCACTATCATAATCCATATTTGACATAACCTCTTCTTCAAAATTTTCCATATTCATATTAGTTTCTTCATCAAAAGTATTTTGTCCTTCTTTTTCTTCTTCATTGTTATGATATTTTTCATCTTTTTATTTCTCAAGATAGTTCGCGTCCATCTCATCATTCTGATCAAAATATTCTTCTCCCACTTCACCTTGTTCCGTTTCTTCACCATCACTAGTGTCTTCCTCTGCATAACTTTTTTTTGGACATGATGTAACTTCCGCACATGATTTTTCTAATCATTGAAATGCTTCTTGAATTTTACTAAATTCCTCAATGCATTCAAGACATAAACATAGTGGCATATTATGCAGCGAACTGCGTTCAAAGACTCGCATGATTATATTGTGCACCATGGCTCTAATACCACTGAAGCAACAAAACCTGTAGCTTGTTGACTTAAACGTAAAAATATACAAGAGGTATTTTTAATAATAATTTATTATATATATAAAATGTACAAGTGATGTTTTAATGTTACAGTGAGGGCATGATTTATATTCCTAGGCAGGTGTCCCTTTATGAATGGTTGTTTCCTTTAGGGACACACCTTTTCACTAAACTAATCACTAATTAATCATTGTTTTCATGTAGTGTTATTATCTATATTTACATTATTTTTACATAATTTATGTTCATAAAATCAACCATGATAATAAACCCAAGGGATTGATATTATAAACCCAAGGGAATAATAAACCCAAGGGATTATAAACCCAAGGAAATAACATTAAACCCAAGGGATAAATATTATAAGCCCAAAGTATATAAACCCTATGATAAATATTATAAACCCTAAAATAATCATGATTGACCATGGTTTACCATGGTTAATTTTCATATAGATATAATATTTGTCTCAAAGTGACGTTAGACCATGGGTGACTGTGACTGACTTCCATATGGAGAAAATCTTTTTCACAATGCGACGTTGGACCATGGTTGATTTTCATATTGAGAAAATCTTTGTCATAATGTGACGTTGGACAATGGTTGACCATGATTATAAACCTAAGGGATTTATATTAAACCTCAAGATCAATATTATAAACGTTATGAATAATATTATGCCATGGGAATAAGAACCTTTAGATTAATAAACCTAAGGGATTGATATTATAAACCAAAGGGAATAATTAACCCAAGGGATAAATATTATAAGCCCAAGATATATAAACCCTATGATAAATACTATAAATCCTAAAATAATCATGATTGACCATGGTTTACCATGGTTAATTTTCATATAGTGACAATCTCTGTCACAAAGTGATGTTGGACCATGGTTGATTGTGATTGATTTTCATATGGAGACAATCATTTTCACAATGCGAGGTTGGACCATTGTTGATTTTCATATTGAGAAAATCTTTGTCACAATATGACGTTGGACCATGGTTGACCATGATTATAAACCTAAGGGATTTATATCAAACCCAAGGATCAATATTATAAACTATATGAATAATATTATACCTTAGGAATAAGAACCATTAGATTAATAAACCTAAGAGATTGATATTATAAACCAAAGGGAATAATAAACCCAAGGGATAAATACTAAAAACCTAAGGGATTTTATAAAAAAAAATTCGGCGAAGATCACATGAGACATCATTTGTCGACGCATTTCGAACCAACCAGTGTGGTTCATCGTCAGGACAAGTTGAAGAAACAGATCCAGCTTAGCAGGTTAAATAGACAAAGCAAAGCCTCCAACGGCTAAAAAGACTAACAACTACTTTTGACTAGGTACCTTAAAAAATGATATCCTAGGGGACCAGTCCTTTAAATAAAAATAATATTGGACTAGTCCAATATTATTTTTATTTATAGTACTTATCCCCCGGATAGCATTTTTTAAGGTACCTAATCAAAAGTAGTTGTTAGTCTTTTTAGCCGTTGGAGGCTTTGCTCTGTCTATTTAACCTGCTAAGCTGGATCTGTTTCTTCAACTTGTCCTGACGATGAACCACACTGGTTGGTTCGAAACGCGTCGACAAATGATGTCTCATGTGATCTTCGCCGAATTTTTTTTTGTAAACTTGATATGGATCACAGAAGCCTAAACTCTACCTAAGGGATTATAAACCAAAGGGAATAAAATTAAACCCAAGGGATAAATATTATAAGCCCAAGGTATATAAACCCTAAGATAAATATTATAAAACCTAAAATAAACATGGTTGACCATGGCTGATTTTCATATTAAGACAATCTTTGTCAAAATGAGACATTGGACCATAGTTGATCATGGCTAACCATTGTTGATTTTCATATTGAGACAATATTTGTCATAGTGTAACATTCGACCATGGTTGATGATGGCTTAATTTTATATTGAGACAATATTTGTCACAATGTGACATTGGACCATGGTTGATCATGGTTGACCATGATTATAAACCCAAGGGATTTATATTAAACCCTAGGATTAATATTATTAACCTTATGAATAATATTATACCCTAGGAAAATGAATGTTGAGATTAATAAACCCAAGGGATTAATTCTAAAACCTCATGGAATTATAAACCCAAGGGAATAATGTTAAAGCCAAAGGATTAATATTATAAACCCAAGGTATATAACCCTAAGATAAATATTATAAACCCTAAAATAAACATGGTTGGCCATGGTTCATTTTCATATTGAGATAATATTTGTCATAGTGCGACGTTCAACCATGATTGACCGTGTTTTAGCATGATTGATTTTCATATCAAGAGAATATCTTTCATAATGTGACGCTGGACCATGGTTGATTTTCATATTGAGAAAATCTTTGTCTTAATGTGACATTGGACCATAATCGACCATGATTATAAACCCAAGGGATTTATATTAAACCCATGGATTAATACTATAAATCCTATGAATAATATTACACCCTAGGAATATGAACCTTTAGATTAATAAACCCAACATATTGATTTTATAAACCCAAGATATTAATACTAAAAACTCAAGAGATTATAAACCCAACGGAATAATATTAAACCTAATGTATTAATATTATAAACCCTAAGATAAATCTATAAACCCTAAAATAAAAATTGTTGATCATGGTTTACCATGGTTGATTTTCATATCAAGACAATCATTTTGACAATGTGACGTTGGAGCACGGATGACCATCATTGACCATGAATGAGTTTCATATTGAGACAATCTTTGTCACAATGTGACATTGGACCATTAGACCATGATTCATTTTCATATTGAGACAATCTTTGTCACAAACCGACATTAACGATAGTTGAACTTGGTTGATCATGGTTGATTTTCATATTGAGATAATCTTTGTCATAATGTGATTTTGGACCATGGTTAACCATGATTGACCATGGTTTCTTTTAATATTGACCATGATTGATTTTCATATTGAAATAACCATGGTTGACCATGATTTATTTTCATATTGAGATAACCATGTTTGACCATGATTGATTTTCATATTGAGACAATCTTTGTCACAATGCGACAGTTGACCATGGTTGACCATGATTGAACATGGCTAACTATGGTTGGATTTCATATTGAGACAACATTTGTCAAAATGTAGCGTTCGACCATGATTTACAATGATTGACAATGGTAGACAATGGTTGAACATGGTTGAACATCGTTGATTTTCATATTCATAAAATATTTGTCAAAATATGACATTAAATCATGGATGACCATGATTATAAATCCAAGGAATTTATATTAAATCCTAGGATTAATATTATAAATGCTATGAATAATATTATACCCTACGAATATGAACCCTTAGATTAATTAAACCAAGGGATTGATATTATAAACCTAAGGGACTAATAAACCCTAGGGATTAATACTAAAATGCCAAGGGATTATAAACTCAAGGAAATAATATTAAACCCAAGGGAATACTATTATAGATCAAAGCTATATAAACACTAAGATAATTATTATAAACCCTAAAATAAACATTCTTCACAATGGTTGAAAATGGTTTATTTTCAAATTGGCACGTTCTTTGTCACAACACGACATTCAACCATGGTTGAAAATGGTTTATTTTCAAATTGAGACAATATTTGTCACAATGCAACATAGGACCATGGTTGATTTTCATATTGAGACAATATTTGTCACAATGCAACATAGGACCATGGTTGATTTTCATATTGAGACAATCTTTGTCACAATGCAACATAGGACCATGGTTGATTTTCATATTGAGACAATATTTGTCACAATGCAACATAGGACCATGGTTGCTTTTCATATTGAGACAATCTTTGTCACAATGCAACATTGGACCATGGTTGACCATGGATGGCCATGGTTGTCACAATGTGGTGTTAGACCAAGAGACAATCTTTGTTACAATGTGACTATGATTATTGACCATGGTTGACTATCATATTGAGACAATGTTTGTCACAATGCAACATTGGACCATGGTTGACCATGGTTAACGATGGTTAACCATGGTTGATTTTCATATTGTGACAATATTTCTCACAAAGTGATGTTGGACTATTGTTGACCATGGTTAATCATGATTGACCATAATCTACCATGGTCAACCATGTTTGACCAATGTTGACCATGGTTGACCATGATTGGTTTTCATATTTAGAAAATCCTATGATAAACCCTATGATGAATATTATAAATGGTAAAATTAACATGGTTGACCATGGTTGATTTTTGTATTGAGACAATCTTTGTCACAATGCAACATTGGACCATGGTTGACCATGATTAATTTTCATATTGAGACAATCTTTGTCACAATGAGATGTTGGGCCATGCTTGACCAAGGTTAACCATGGTTGATTTTCATATTGAGACAATATTTGTCACAAAGTGACATTGGACCATTGTTGGTCCTATGGTTAAACATGATCAACCATGTTTGACCAAGTTGACAATGATTGATTTTGATATTAAGAAAATCCTATGATAAACCCTCTGATAAATATTATAAAAGGTAAAATAAACATGGTTGATTTTCATATTGAGACAATATTTATCATAATGTGATGTTGGACCATGGTTGACCATAATTTAGTTTCATATTGAGACAATCTTTATCACAATGCAACATTGGACCATTCTTTCCCATGGTTGGTTTTCATATTGAGACAATGTTTGTCACAATGTGACATCAGACCATGGTTGAGGATGGTTGACAATGGTTGACCATGCTTGACCATGGTTGACCATCATTATAAACCCAATGGATTTATATTAAACCTGAGGATTAATATTATAAACCTTATGAATAATATTATACCCTAAGAATATGAACACTTAGATTAAAAAACCAAAGGGATTGATATTATAAACCCAAGGGATTAATACTAAAACCCAAATGGAATAATATTAAACCTAAGGGATTAGTATTATAAACCCTCAAATAAATATGGTTGATCATGGTTGATTTTCATATTGAGAAAATCATTGTGAAAATGTGACATTGCGCCATTGGACCATGGTGCATTTTCATATTGAGACAATATTTGTCATAATGTGACGTTGGACCATGTTTGACCATGATTGATATTCATATTGAGACAATCTTTGTGAAAATGTGATGCTAGACCATGGTTGACCATGATTGGTTTTCATATTGAGACAATCTTTGTCACAATGTGACATTAGATCATGTATTACCATGGTTGGCCATGCTTTTACTATGGTTGACCATGCTTTTAGTATGGTTGACCATGATTTGTTTTCATATTGAGACAATCTTTGTCACAGTGTGACATTAGATCATGTATTACCATGGTTGGCCATGCTTTTACTCTGGTTGACCATGCTTTTAGTATGGTTGACCTTGGTTTTACTATGGTTGACTATGATTGATCATGATCGACTATGGTTGAACATGGTTTGCATATGACTCACCATCATTTGACCAAGGTTTGGCTATTGTCAACTAGATTTAAACATGATTGACTATAGTTGACTATGGTTTGAATATGGTTTGACTGTGCTTGACCATATTTCGACTATGGCGTCTCTATAGTTGACCATGATTTCATTATGGTTACCATTGAAATGGTGGTTGTTGATGCTCAACAATGGTTTTTCTATGGCTAACCATAGCCATCCACAATATGTGTCCATGGTCAATAATGGCCATCCACCATAGTTCAATATAGTTAACTATGGTTGACAATGGGTCAACGACTAATAGGTCATTGCGTCTTTGGTAAGTATAGTTCACCATAGTAGTCATGTTAACTATTATTGACTATGATTCCCATATTGACTATAATTGACCATGCCATCAATAGTCAACCCTAACCATGTTGACTATAGTTAACGATGTCAACAATAATCAAACATAATTAAAATGTTTTAAGACATTTTAAATGAGTGGAGTAATATATTATTAATGTAGCATTGATATTATATCAAACTTTTATTAGAGCTATTTATATGTTTTAATAGTGTTTTCTACATTTTTTAATAGTATATTAATGTCATAATTAAATATTAATAATATATAAAACACTAAATATTTATATACTAATTGTGTATTAAGTGAATATTGTATTAATAAACTAAATAAATAATTAAATTAATATATTAATGTATTATTTAATATTTAAAATACTAAAATATTAGTATTATTATTTTAGTATTAAAATAATATTATTTCCATTTACATCCATTTTTTAAATTCCATCCATGATTCCATTTCTTAATTAACTTATATTTACTTTTAAGTATAGACATAATACACCTAATAATTATTCCAATATTAATTGTAAAATAATCACCCAAGGAAAAAAAAATCCATTATTATTTCATTATATCACTATTATATATTTAAAAATCTTTTGAAAATATCTTTCACCCTCTCACCATTAAATAGATAATTCAAATAATTTTTTAATATTGAACTTTAAAATAATTTTTATCATCTCAAAAATAATAAAATTTCAACTTTTATAATAAATAATGATAATTTGATCAATTATAACATTCCATATATTCCTTACTATGTTATCTTATTCCCATAGATCTACACCTTTTACAACACGAAGTTTTTTTTATGCGTCTTAACACTTAATATAGGGTTATAACCAAATCTATGGTAAGTTCAATTTTGACCGTCTGTTTGAGTGACACATGTATCAGTTCACAGCGTGGGTTGGTGAATCAGTCAAATGTATTTAACTCCGTTTTTTACGGAGTTGTTTTTAGTATGATATTTTAAATTTTATAGTGTCGGAAATTAGTGAAAAAATTTGAAGTGAAATCTTAATTTGTATTATTTAAACTGGTTTTTTTTTATTATCAACACCGTAGAAAAATCTCTGGTTCAAACATAAAAAGCAAACTGTATCATTAGAGCAAATACTCTGAACCAATATTAATTGATTTCATTTTTATAATCGATAATCGAAGCACCTTGCACGATCACCGCAAGAATGGAAATGCTTAAAATATTTTTATGTCGTGGCTCCATGTGTATACCTTTAAAAAAAAACTATGTCATGGCTCCATGCTCATATTCCTTCAAACACCATTGTTGTCATCCATTTGTGAAAAAGAACTAACAAGTCAACGCCCACAATTTTTATTTTTACAAAGCATCAATTTTAAAATTAATGATGAATTTTTAGTTGGTATAATTATATTTAAAATAAATTTTATTTTATTTTATTTTTTAAATAAAATTTAATAATTAGATTGATGATTATGTCTATGGTATATTTATTTCAAAATAAAGTTTTTAGAGTTTTATTTAATTATTAATAATTAGCAAGTGAATTGTAGAAATTCAACTTGCATAGAATATTATAAAACATTGTTATGTTATTGTTGGCAGCATTGACAACTAGTATCACCTTTTGCCTATTAATATAGACCGTATTGTGAATTTTTTACAAATTTGCAAAGTTAACTATGGGTTTTTATGGTTTTATAACTCATGACATCAGTGTGCTGCCATATCCTCGACTATTATTTTTGAGGATGAACCTCATCCCCATGCGGTAGTGAGTTGTTTTATATTTATTGTGTAGCATCCTTTGTAAATGCTCTTGATGGCTTGCATACTTTCCAAGTGCTAGTGGTAGCAGGGTTCAAAAAATTCATTATCTACTTTTCACTAACATGAGTTTGGATTTAGGGTTAGTGACTTTTGTGACCATCGATATGGGGTTTCTTGTGGAGTCTCAGCTTGAGGAAGAAATCTCAGAGAGGCTCTCACGAGTTGTTAGGGTTTCTCATATGCATATGGTCTTTTCCACAAGGGTGGATGTCGTTGCTGCCAAGGACCGATGAGGTGGAAATCCATTAGGAGGAAAGTATCAGTGATTAGGGTTTCAGCGAAGAAAATTTAGTAGGGGTTTGTCACTTCTAAAGAATGCGCATCCTGAGAAGTTCAATGCTGAATTTGTTGAGGAAGAAGAATCCAAAAAAAAACATGTTAGCCGAATTTTCTGATAAAACCCCAGAACTAGTATTCATATTAGTTGACCCCATTTTTCCCATGAGTCCATTGTTTAGTGGATGAGTTAATACATTGTGAAGTTCGAAGAAGTGTTTTTAAATTTTTTATGTAATATTCTAGTTTAACTTCTTTCTTTTCTTTCCTTTTAGATCTATAGTAAGTTGTTAGTCATTAAATTCATCCTTGGTCAGGTTGTTCTATATTAATTTCACATGATCGCCCTCAGTTGGTGGAGCCCCTTTTTTTTATTATGCTCATGGTTAATGATTCTCCCTATCATTCCATATAACCGCGCATTAGTTGTGGTAGATGTAGGTCTAGATGTGATCGTTGAGCTCACTAATGAGGAAGATCATTAGGTATGCACTACTTCTCACAATTGAGTTGTTTGAATGGAGTTAAAGGGATACATTGGGGAGATTGTATGTGTGCTAACTAAAATATTGCAATCTTAGTGTTTGGGTAGGATTTAGAACTCTTTTATAGGGAAATCACAGTTTTTGTGAAAAGAGAAGTGTTAGAAATTTGAGTTAAAAATAAATGAAATCCTTGAAGCATCCTTAGCTATAGTTTGGAATTTTTTATTTCAACGACAAATACTTGTTTTAGTTCTATTTAATAATCTGTTTTGAGAAGATCCAACACTTGATAATGTTTGCAGTTGGCATTGTGTAATTGAAATTTTGCTACTAGATATAGCAATTATGATTTAGTGTAATGTTTTGTCTTCTAAAGTTAATAAGATATGGAAGAAATCAAATTTTAAGACAATTTAAGACTTTCCAGTAACATGGAACATAATAACCTATGAAAGGTAAAATGTTGCAATGTGATTTGCATCTATAAATGAGAAGGTATAATGTTATGATATGCAAGATATGGTAATGCTTTTCTAAATTGCATGATGTTTATTATGTGGAAAAATTGGAATGAGTATCATCTGTATGATATGATATGTTAGTTATGAAACCCTCTCAAATTTACTTTTATAGATTATGGGACCCATGTTGATGGTAAATTGTGAATACATGATGCACATAAATGTTCATCTATTTTAATGTGCATGTGCATTTGGTTAGTTATGTAAATTACAGTGGGAAAAGGTGCTAAAAGAGAATTTCACATGCTAGAAAGTTATGGGATAGTGTGAAAGACCCAAGGAGGCTATGGGCCAATGGTGGTTTCCTGTTCGAATTTCCTCTCCCTAGATATATATGATCTCAGTAAGGGAAAAGAGTTGGCCAGGATGGTGAGAGAGGAAAAAGCTTGAGGAAAATCTATTAGTTTTGGAGCTTGTTGGAGGAGGCCCAAAGAGTGAGTTGTTGAGCTCTAAATTCCTCATAGACAGGATGTTGTTGGAAGAATGTCAGGGAAATTATATGTGTTATAATTCCAACATTAAATTATCAATCTGAGACTCGAAAGCTTCGAGGCACAAGCGCAGGTAACACAGGATCAGAGCATCTAACCTAAACTAACATCATGAAATATAGAATGAAATACAAAATACCTAATTCCTATATCTAATTATCTCATCCAAAAAAGATGAAGTGGAGAAACCTATTTCACTATAATCTAATCTATCTCAAAAAGTCGAATCACTATTCTATTTTAACTATGATTTATTTAACTCAAGAACTCATTATAAATAAAACAAACAACTAGTACTACAAATGCTTCTAAACCAAACCAACAGTAATCCTAATTCAAAATTACTGCATGAGTTGCTAAAAAATTATTGCTTAGTATCCATGTTATTGCATAGGTAATATAAATCACTGCACTAGTAACACAAACCACTATACTAGTGATACAAATACAAATCACTATTCAAATTACTGCACAGGTGATACAAGTTTATTGTACAAACAATACCAATCACTTGCTCAAGAAATCCCTGGGGTTTATAAACTAATTAAAACTCATAATAACTCAAACTAATTCCTTCTATTATACCTAATTCACAAGTTTAATTCTGAAAGTATTCAAAGGAAATTAAATGAAAATTTCAATCAATGCTCTTATACTACTTAATTTAACATATTTAGATTTGAAAGACTTCAAAAATAAAAAAATAAAATATATTATGATTTAAAACCGATCTAAATAAACTCAGAAAATATTATATGGAAAAGAAAAGTAACATGTGATCTAAACACAATTACACTACAGTTATGTTGAATCTCAAAGCTATGTTACCACTCTCAATATATTAACATACGATATACATTAATGAATAACATTTTGCCTTTTCTGTTTCTTGGTGTTCTATATAAAACACAATGTTATAGAACTATGTGTTATTGATAAGTGCACACGATTTAAAATTATAAAGACCAAATCCAATTTGAATCGACAAGTTGAGCTCATAACACAATTATCATTTTCATAATTCATTTGAAATTGGAGAGCGTTTTTCGAGTATTCTTAATTGTGGAAATATGATTGAGAAATCATTCATAAGCAAGAAATACTAATTAACATTGTCCTCCTGTTCACAAAGGCTTAAAGACAATACATTTTTCCAGATTCAAGAAAGAAACATACCAATGGTTTAAGTACAGAATGGAAAATAGTAAATCTAAGATCTATTTGGAAAACAACTTTAAAACAAGATATAAACTTATGAATCGAAGTAAAACACACTTCCTACAATCTATATGATTACAAGACTTATTCCTAGGTGGTGGTGGGCCTTTTCCACTTCTAGGAGAAAGTCTAAACTAACCCAATGCTTTAAGAACCAGAAATAATAACACTTACAGGAATTTAGATGCCAAATAAAGATTATGTATTAAGGTTCAATAGACCATATGTTCAAATAAAAAATACATCACAGTCTCCAATGTTTCCTGAGTATATAGCTTCTTGCAACAATATTACTTAACAATACTTGTTGCTATCTTACATACAAAAGTCATCGGGATTTATATAAAGTTCAGCCGATTAACTAAAAAAAGTAAACATATAACACCAAGACTAAAATTAATTTGTATGCAATCTTCTCAAACAACTTCAAATGAATCCCAGTTGAGCTCACAGCACGATTGATGAAACCAACTCCTTATTGGGCATAAGGAGATTAGCTCTGGAATGCCAAAGATTTGACTGAATGTTCACTACCAAATGGAGTAAAGGAACAAATCAAAGCCAAGTAAGGAGAACAGATTGAATGAAAATATTTCTAGAAGGTGCAACAAACTGTCCCAATCATGGTCCTACATGTGGTTGATCGGAAACTGTCAAACCCAAATTTTCTTGACTTAACCCAGAATTTCGGCATTGATTCTATACTTAATACTCCCCTGACCATAACTTTTCCGTGATGATGAATTTTTCTGAACTATTTTTGGGTTACCTAAATGAGGGTAATATGAACAAAACTTGTGTCTCAGAATCCTAATATTCTTCCCCATTTGATTACAAATTTTATATTTTCACCTACAAGAATTCTACATTCTATACTTAATCTTGTAGCATTTAGTTTAATTAACTTATGAAGAATTTCAGCAATGGATCCCTGCAGTAAATAAACTTGGCAAAACCGTCATTAGAAAATCATAGAAAAGTCATATCTAATCATTAAAAATTTAAGAAAACTAATGATAATAAACCACGAAGTGTAAGATATGATTTGGCGGCAAGTTATGAAATTATGGTATGAAATGATCTAAAAATATAGGAATTTAGGTTATGAATGGTGATATTGTTCGGTGGAAAAATGGGCATATTTTAGGCCCAACAAATTCATAACTAACCTATCATATCACATAGGTGATATTCATTCCAAATTTTTCACATAATAACCATCATGCAATTTAGAAAACATTACCATATCTTACATATCATAACATTATACCTTCTCAATTATAGTTGCAAATCAAATTGCAATGTTTTACCTTTCATAGGTTCTTATGTTCCATGTTACTGGAACATTGTTATGCTATCACTAAGCTACCCCTGCTTAATCACACTAGCAACATTAGTCATCATTTCTTTTGATAAACCCATACCTTCACCAAAATACTATTATTTACAAAATATATTGTCAATTCAATATTTCAACAATGTAGAAAGGTGTTGCCTTATCCACATTTCATAAACCACTTTTATTCATTAAAAATAATCATAACAATAAGGATACATCTTCTAGATGCTACATCCAAGGAACTTTAAAACAAAGTTTTCATGAAGTTGTTTTCCCAACAACAATTAAGGGAATAGGGCCTTCAAAAATACCATAGCCACAAAAATGACACTTCATTTACGCATATGTATCTAATCAATAATGATTATGCAACATTATCAAATTCAAGTCAATCACACATACCTATCTTGGTTAAACAAATCAATAATGTCTATAGGTTCGAAATGCCATCCTGATTTTTGTTTAGTGATGACAACGAAGACACCACATGTTCACAACACAATAGAATTAACTGATTAGATTTAATTTAATGTCGTTGCAGTACTCACACACATTGGGTGAGTTTGTAAAGGATGAAATTAACATATTTGTTAGATGTAGAATTAATACCAACTAACATCATCATTGAATCATCAATTTGTAAAGTATTGAAATTTGAACAAGCAACGTAATCATCAACATCAGATTACTACTAGCTCTATCATTAAGTTGGTAGAACATACATAATCTATTTCATCTCATGCATTTTAGTACATTATAATACTATCAAATAATCTTGGCTTGTCTCATCTTACCAATTATTATTTATGTATGTTCACATGAAAAGCCACGCTATTTTTTCATTCTATTTTATTAATGGAATAACAATGCATTAAATCATCCACTTTAAAAACACTACTGTATCATGATCTAAGTTCTTGTATCATTCAAGAACTTGTAGTCATATGTATACATTTTTAAACAAGTATCAATTTTCGTAATTGTTCCAGTTTATTAAATACAAACTATTATGTGTGAAAGCTTCTGCAAAGCTTTAATCATACAAAAACATTGATTTATCATTATTAAGTAATTTTAAATAACAATTATGGTAACAATCCAATCAACCTTAAGTCCAATAGTGTAGTCCCACCATTAGACCAATAAGAAGAAGTGAACTACCATAATCACCTTGTTTACAATTTCTAATAATCTTCAATCAAAACTAATTCATGCATATAAGTTTAGTAATTAGTCAAACCAACCATCTTAATTCAATCCAAATCCATGACAAGACTCAATCGTCAATTAGTCACTAAATTCAAGTCCTACCACTTGACTCATTGTTTATTTTTAACATCCAAAGTTGTTCTTTCGATATTTTTTAAAACATTCTATTGTCTCGTTCAAGGACAACTCCCCACCTTTTAATTTTTTCTTTATCACACAGAACGATACATGCATTCATTCTTTATAAGTATTTCATTGCACCTTTAGTAACTTTTCTCTAAATGCGTCATTAAGCATTATTATAGGAGTATGCTTGCAAAGGTGTGTAGTTAATCCACATTATCACTAGTGAGTGCTCAATATTGTCCATAAATGCAACATAATTTTTATTGTCTTTTATTCACATAAATATTAAAATGTCATGATCACAGTTTTAAAGCATCATTATCACTTACTATTCTTCAATGCAGTTATTAACATGCATCATGCATCTCATGTCAAATGTAGTCTACTGCATATATCATTATGTAATTTCTTAGAATTGTACATGAGATAATGCTCATTAGTATCATACCTCTACTTTGTTTCGCGTACAGATTCCCAAAAGACACTAGTGCTGCAACCTTTTGCTCTGATACCACTTGTAACATCCCCTGGTAAATCTCGTGTAAAAACAAATAGGATTATAAAAGTTTCACATAATTTACTAGCATGTAACATTCTGAGTTACTTAATCCATAGTCCTTCACTAACCATTAGATAAAATTATGTTCATTACATAAAATAAGTTTATAGATGGAATAGCAAGTTAAATAACAAACAACCATTATGGCAACATATTAATATAAATCTCTCTATTGTAATCTTACATCATTTTCATCATTCATTTACATAGACTAGTTATTCACATATTTGATGATGTAAGTGTCAATTTTCATGCAAGGAAGCAACATCATTAGAATGACAAACACATCATTATACATCGATATACCATGGAAACCTCGTAGGGGAAAAACAACAAAAATTCAATTTTATTAAACATCTCATGATGGTGTTCACTCCTCACTCAATGGATGTAAGGGAGCCCATCCCTTGACCATTATCACAAAATATTCCAAAGAAATATCATCTTAAATACAACATAACTAGCTAAAAGCTATTATATTGATCATAATATCATTTACCCACAAATCCTCGAACATTATGTCTTTGTGGCTTGGTTATTTCCATCAATGGATTATCCTGTAGTGGATATTCCTTCAATTTGCATGGACTACTAGATCTTTGTCTTCCATAATGTTAAATATAATTCGCCCTTCTCAAGAGTTACAATCATTTCCTGCAATTACTAGTGTTAGCAAACTATGACATCCAAATAATAAATCTTTTACTAGTTATTCTCCAAGCATCTTTTCATGTGCATAAATAAAATGCATGCAAAGTATTGAGACATGTCTCTTTATTAACATTGAAAATGCATTAATTAAAAGTAGATAACTACCAAAAACATGTTTTTTTATCTATACGCATGTATGATTATGACACATGTCAGCCCATTATCTTACGTGCATAAGGTGAAATACATAAATATTACCAAAACATGCTCACTTGTCCCTACTTCACATGTATCTTGAGAAAGGGAAAAAATTACATTCTACTTTTATATCCAAGAATATTGTAATATTTAAAATAATTTCCATGGTAATCTCCATCTCTTCGCACAATAAGATGGAAGTATTTTGAAAGTTAAACAACACACTAACTATTATTTCTTGCACAAGACAGTTTTTTCAAAAGGAAAACTATTGCCACTCGCGCATTTTAAAAGAAACTAGCACATTAACTATGATCTTTGTGCATGTAAATTTATATTCTTTCCAAGATATGTTAGCCTCATAACCATTATCCTTGTGCATATAAATACTTATCTGTCAATAGTGATTCTCTTGTGCATACAATACACATTTCTTTCTCAATAAATTTAACACAATAGAAATTACTTCTATGCATAAACACATGTTCTTTTCCAAGAACACTAACACATTAGCTAATCTTTTTATGCACATAAATACATATTCTCTTCAAGAAAAGCTAACATGATGGTTATTGATTTTATGCACCTAAACACATATTTTTTCCAAGAAAATTAGCAAAATAACTATTATCTATATGTGTATAAGCACATGGTCATTTTCAAGAAACTATAAAAATAATCCCATATGCTTTTCAAGTAATCTAAATCAATTCTTATTATTTTCGTTCATACCAAAACATGTTATTGTTCTTAAAAGGAAAGACTAAACATAATAGTTATTATTTCCATGCAATACCTCTTTCTTCCTCAAGAAATTTATCAAAAATAAACACATATTCCTCTTTGAGGAATTTAACACCATAGTGATTATTCTTCTGCATATGAACACATAATCTTTTCTAAAAGAAACTAACATAATAATTATTATTATTGCATGCAACTACATATTCGCTATTCTTTTTATTTATACAAACACATTTTTTTTCTAAGATATGACATGTATTTCTATCCTTTATGTGCACAGTTCACATGCATTCTTTTCCCAAAGAATATGATAGCTTCTTTATCTTTTACGTGCAATGTTCCCATGCATTCTTTTTCAAGAAAATGTCATAGTTGATCCATCTTGTTATGCTTAAGAACTAGGCAAAGATTTTTTTCTTTTAAACAATAATAAGGTTAACTTAACTTTTATACACACCCGGATGCGGGTGCTCCCGAGGCACATCCAATGCTGTTTAATATTGCGTCAGCAGCTGGCTTTGCACCTGGCGTTCTGGCACGGCTCTCATTACCCTCCCACGATTGAAATGAATGTCTTATGGTACAGGCAGCTTGTTAAGCATTCGGCATTGAATGCGCTCCCTGTTCGAGATTTGGCACAGGTTGTTTTAATCATGGCTCAGTCTCTGGTTTTGGTTATCATTCTCATCGGGTCTTTCCTCATCCGTTTTCCTTTATTCCTGCATCCCTGTGTTGTTCTGGCAGCTTGGTGGCTTCTCCGGAGTTTGTTCTTTACCTGGCTTGCCCACCCTCAGCCCTGTTCTGTCTGGTCTTGTTAGTTCCTTTCTCAGGCCTCTCTGTCTTCCTGAAGATGGTGCACCACCATGGTTGTTCTCACCGTGGAGGCACCAGTGGTAAATGTGGTCACTCTCAGCCTGCTCCCCAGAATATCATTCCTCTGGCTTCGGCTTCCCCGTCCTCTGATCATGGCAGGCCCTTCCTGCATAACTCATTTCAAACCACCCGTTTTAAATTTCACAGATGGCTCGATAAACCAATTCTCTCAGCTAGCATTACAGTCATTTTGGTTGAGGAAGAAGATAAGCCAAGCAGCTCAGTCCATACCTCACCTTCACAGTCTCAGGATGACAGTGTGCTCTAGGGAGATGTGGTAGGAACTGTGTTTAATTGTGATGACTTGCAGGATGCGGGGAATGTTCCTGAGGTACCTCAGCCTCCAGTAGATACTGCTCAGCACAATTTGACTGCAGTCGAGCCGGCGCACCCTTCTGATGGAAATCTGAACTTGGTAGCTCCTCCAGGTGGTTGCGACACGGGAGATGGGGACAATGTAGATGACATGTGAATGGGCTCTCCTTACCGGGTGGAAAAGGATGCTCTGGACCCTCTGCAACATGATTGAAATCTCCGGTATCGCGCCTACTGATGGCAGCTTCCCTTCTGGTCTTTATATCCTATGTGCTATGCTTCTCTAGATTATGTCAATTATGTTTTGTATCAGGTTCTGGCTAGGTATAGTTATCAGCCATTATAGTCTAATGCTTTGTATCAGGTCTTGGCTCAGCAAGCCCTTATTTTTGTTAAGTTTTGTATATGGCTATCAGGCTAGCACAAATACTATTAAAACCATAGTTCTTAACTGTTCTGTAATGTTGTTCACCATTTTGGTTCGCAATTTTGTATGTAAGGGCTCTAGAAATCATGTATTGGGTCTTCTCAATCCCGGAATTGGTGTCACAGGGTTATCTGTCTATCAAGGTATTTGGTCTTATGGCCCCTGGGTCAGGGTTGTTGGATGGCTTCAGCCTCCTCTGAGGTCTTAAACTCTCTGTAAATATTTTCTCTTTATTAATAGATTTAGCCTTTACGTAGAAAAAAAAAAAAAAAAACCTTAACTTTTATACACAAAACCATGGAATTAACACCATTAATATAGCCATGAAATATTTCATGAATTCAAAGCACATATCACTTATCTTTTCCTTGAATAATCTAGTCTTTCTCCCCTTAGCCTCTACCTCCATATTCAGTTCTAAGTTGATGGTGTCTTTGCAAATTCATTTGCACTTTCTCTCCTTTACATTCATCTTTAATGGAGGTCATCGCACTCCACAGTTTTGTTTTGCATGTCACAGTCTTCTGTTCATTTTAGCAGTACAATGCTTGTGGATACTCCAGGCCCCGCATGTGTTTTTCTTGCCAAGTTGTGCGAAGGGTATTTTGTTCATTTCCTATAAAAACTGAAGAAAATTTCTCCTACCAAAAAGTGGACCCTTTGCCTCCTCTAAATCTTGTTCTTTAGCCATTTCATTTTTACAAATGTTAAAATTAGTTTTGCAATGAATTCTTGATTGAACAATTTAATAAATTAATAATGTTTTACCATATGTAAATACATGAGCTTTAAGGGTTGGGATATTACACACAACACACACACACACACACACACACAAATATATATATATATATAAGAACTGTAGATAAATGTCTTTCGGATTAATCACATCATTATGATTTGGTTGACATTTCAAACCAACTAATGTGGTTCATCCTCGAGATGAACCACACTAGTTGGTTCAAAACGTCGATCAAATCCTAATGATGTGATTGAGGATGAACCACATTAGTTGGTTCGAAACGTCAACCAAATCCTAATGATGTGATTAATCTTAAAGACATTTATCTACAATATGGATCACAAAAGTCTCATATCTAACATATATAATAATTCTTATTCCATAAATATATTCCATTTGTAATTCATTTATTTTTTATTATGGAGTTGAAATGTAACATTTTAAATATTAATAACAAAAAATATATATATAGATAGACAAATAAATGAACATATAACATTTTAAAATATATTTATAACGGAAATATTTTTCTATATAGAGGGAGTCCTATGGATATATGTTTTCTACTTCCATTGAGACATGTATTAATATTTTAATGTGTAAAATGTTAATTATGAATAAAATATTCCAATGTCAACTATCTATCTATCTATGTATTATAAATCTGCCCCCCCCAAAAAATTAATTCCATATTAAACTTTTTTAACTAATGAAACTTTATATATATATAAATATATACATATAGATAAAGTTTTTTTTTTTCCCATAGAAAAAGTCATTATTTTATTCATAAGACAAAATTACATTTTGTAGATGTTGAAGAGCATATGCAGATGTTCTGTTCCGGTTTTCACCGAAACCTAAAGATGAAAATAAATTAAAAAATGAGGTAGCTATTGTTTTCTCCCTTTCTTCTTCTCCACCTTTCGCCATCCTCCAGTGTTGGGGGTAGCAGTTACAATGGATAGTTGATTTTCTGTTATAGTTGTGGGAGAGTCCTTGTCTGACTCTGATCCTTCTGATCCATGAGTTCTCTTGTTGCCAGGTGTTTCCTTTTCTATTAGCTGGGGTTCTTCTTGCTGCCTAGGATTGTCGGGGGCTTCCTCTTCTTTTTGTGTGTTGTCCTGTACTATTTGTTCATCTTCTTCTGCATTGTGTTATGCATTCTCTGTTGTGTCTAATTTTGTCACCAAAGGCTCTATATGTTTCCATCCTTTCGGCTTACTCTGTAGCTTCTTGTTCCTATTGGGGATGTTTCTTTCCTAAGGGCATGCGCTAAGCAGGTGGCCTATTTGTAGACATCCACGACATCGAAACACTGTGTTTTCATAATCCAGGGGTTGTGTCCACTGTGTATTGTTGAAATTCAGTGTTATACTTTTTGGTAGTCCTTGGCTGAGGTCTACTTCGATGCAAATTCTGGCGAAAGTAAATATTCCCTTTATAAGTCTCTCTCCATCAGTATTTATGAATTTACCCAAGGTATTTCCAATTGCGATTAAAACCTTGTGGTGCTAGAAATGTAAAGGGAGGTTATGCAACCTAACCCAAACTGGCATCTTTGATACCACCATTGTGTTGGCATCGAATTCTGGAAACCATGGGGTGATGAAGAGTCTAGTACTGCCCCAGAACGATGGCCCCTGGTTGAGGATAATGTCCTTTTCCTCTTCTATATTGAATCTTAATATAAAAAACCCCTAGGGGCATAAGTATATTTTGCAGTCTAGTGTCCAGATAGTATGTATCCATTGATGCAATACGTCAGATCTGGCCCAAAAACCATTAAATCTGCAAATAACTGCATGGGTATGTAGATATGAGTATATAGTATTTACCTCTGGTATAGCAATGGTGAGAGATGGGTTCTCTGGTTTTTGTTCTACAATGTAGGGCCTCGGAAGTTCAGAGGCAGCTTTAGGATTGGTCTGCGCTTTCCCTTTTCCCTTGACTGCATCCTTGAATGAGCCTGTGTTCTTTGAGCTAGTGCCAGAACATCCGCCCCGCAGACAAAGATTGACGGTGATGGTCGAATCTGATATTATGTTGTAGTCCTGGAGGGTATGATTGTCCTGTAAGTTGTGTCCCTTGTAGATCAGATTTTGCGCAAGAGCTGGTATGCCAAGAAGACTCTGTATTTTAATTCTCAGATCCTAGATCCTGCATCCCTGCCCAAGCCTTAGGCAGTAGTGCCTACCTTCCGGTGTTTTGATAAAGATCTGTGTAAGGTCCGTGATTATAGAATATATCTCTATGTGTGACTGACCGCTATCTATTTCCCAGGATGACCTGCTCCATTCCACTAACTCTTCATTTTTCACCTTGCTGTTCAGGCCCTCTTCTGCGTTTTGGGCCTATTGTCCAGGGCATATTTTTGTCACGGCACTTGTTTGCCCCCAGATCTGGCCTTTTGGTGGGTTGTTCAGTTCTCTGAGTGCCTGTTCTACTAGATCATATGCAGATCTGAATATTATCATTTGGATCTATAGCATTTAGGCTTCCAGTTCTAATGCTATAAGCTCCATAGATCCCATGACCATGCGCCTGAACTAACACCAGTACAATGGTTGCAGATACCCGCATCATCACTTTCATATATGCCTCATCCCTAATGTCGTTTCTACATCTGTTGAGTGTCGAGTCTATCAAACCAAAGGCGGTTTTTTGAGATGGGAAGGTGATAAACAGGCAAGCAGCGACGGTCCTATGAACTTTGGTATACATTACATAATCGGTGGCTCCGCCTACCTCCCCATGGTCCAGGGCAACCCCATAACCTGTAGATATTTCACCTACGGCGCTGAGGTAGCGGGCAACCAGTCGATCAAGCCTGCCCTTCTCATTTACTCTGATGTGATGCCGCTTCGTAACCTGGGTTTGTGGCTTAAGGGTCCGATCATCTGCGGCTGCAGGTAAGATCGCTACAGATGTGGCGGCCATTGTTTTCAAATCTAGGTTCCATGGACCATTCTTCCCTTGTTTTCCTGGAAACTGCATATCGGAAGGGGTTCCGTGAGCCACATGGGACCGGATGGGGTGAGTAAATACAAGATCTGGAGCCAAGTCCGACAGAGTGAAAACAGAGCACAACACGCGGACCGGCATAGCCAAAAGAGGGCTCGGAGAAACACACAGAAAGAGTTCGTTTCCAAAGAGCATGAGAAACCAGGAAGATAGAACCGGTGCCCTAGTGCCCATGCCTGCTACCGCAAACCCACAGAGATTCCCTTGAGCATCGTTTTGTTTAGACAACCGAATAGAGGCCACCGTAGTGTTCCAAAACTCAACGAAGTAAGCTATAAGAAATTGATGAGAAAAAACCGAGTTGTCGTTGCCTACCATAGTGGCGCCGACCACGACTGCAATGCTGAGCACCAGGGAGGCCGTTCCGACCCCTCTGACAGTTGTAGACCTGCATCTCTATCCTCTTGGATATAGAGCCCAAACAGGTAGTGCGTTTTTTATTCTGTACCAGGCAGTCAGGCTTGTCTTCGACCTGGAGATACTGGCTCATCCTGCAAGCCTACCTATGACAGGGACCGAGCGGCCGCTTCCGTGCAATTTTTCCCCCTTTGATAAACCCTAGCTCCATTTTTCGCCATCTCTCCATCTCTGGTGTTCGTAAGATGTTCCGTATCATGTATGCAAACAATGTTGATATTCGTCCTATATATATAAAGTTTTATTAGTTAAAAAAGTTTAATATGGAAATAGTTTTTTTGTGGGGGAAGATTTCCAATTAATTCATTTTTTTAATATGCAATTGAGTTGTAACATTTTAAATATTAATAATAATAAAAAAATACAGAGAGAGAGAGACAAATAAATAAACATGTAGCATTTAAAAAAATATTCATAACAAAAATAATTATATAGAGAGAGTGTGTGATATAGATATGTATTCTACTTCCAAATATGATTAAGGCATGTATTAACATTTTTAATGTGTAGAATGTGAATCATAAATAAAATATTTCAATTATATATATATATATATATATATATATATATATATATATATATATATATATATATATATATATATATATATATAGATACATATATATATATATGTATATATATATATATATATATATATATAGATATATATATATATGTATATAGATATATATATATATGTATATATATATATATATATATATATATATATAGATACATATATATATATATATATATATATATATATATATATATATATAGATAGATATATATATATATATATGTATATAGATATATATATATATATATAGATATATATATATATATATATATATATATATATATATATATATATATATATCATTTTCTTAGTGTGTTTTTCAAAATCAACATAGATCCATCTTAACTTCGAATCTGCCAAGAGCTAAGAGGAAACAAATATTTCAACATGCAAAACATTCCTTAAGTTTTGCATTCAAAAAAAGGTATGCATCTTGAGAGATTTGATCGTGTGGTAATTGGTAAATTTGGAGTTAAGATGGATCTATGCTAGTTAAAAAACAAATCATTTCTCAAAGAGTTTCTCTTCAGCTAGGATGATAGAGATGTTGTAATGTAATGTAAATATTTTCACTCGATAAAAAATAAATAACACTATAAAAATAAAATAAAAATAAAAATGACACATGGTATTCATGCAGAATATAGCCTATTTATAGGGGGAATTAAACAAGCCTAGATCTATCTTAACTTGGGGTCTACCAAGTGCTCAAAGGGATCAAATATCTTGACATGGAAACCTCTTTTAGAGTCAAAAGAGATTTTATCTCTCTTGGCACTTGGTAGATTCTAGGTGTTACATGTCCTTTTGTTACATCCAATCAAATGGCCTAGGAACTGGATCAATAATCATCCTTTAACACTTTTCATTCATCCCCTACAAAGCCCAAAGCATGCTCTCTCCAAAAGTTCCAAGAATTCTGGGTTAAATAGCTCAAAATCCTAATTTTTAGCCTCATCGCACTTTCCCTTCATGCAAACTGCACTCTTGCAAGTTGTACATAGAGCAATTGCATTGACCAGCACATGTTTCCTTTGTTGTAGGTGTGACAACCTGTAGAGTTGGTGAAATTTAAAAATAATTATGAATCTTATCTTTTCAGAAGTTTCCAAAGTGGTTCTAACTATTTACTGTTAGATCGAGTTATCGAAATCCTATACTTGAGGTATTATCTCTTATCCTTAGAGCTTATCCTCCCTTATATGTGGATCTAAGTCCTAGATTGGTAAATCCCAAACCACCTCATTTACCCTATCAATTTACTCCCTCCCATTGAGTCTAGGTTTCCTTTTGGAGACTCTCTATTATGCCCTCTTGTTGTTATTTCATGCTTAGGGGTCCATTATTCATCCATGCACTTGAGTTGTGATTGAAGGCTTGCTTTGTGGCAAAGGAAGGACAAGATAGTTGGGAGATGTCTACAAGGTCAAGATCTATAAAGGGTTGCAATTTATCCTACGTTCATTAATACAAAAAGTGTTTTGTTTTCCTATACTTATGTCTCATTAATGTATATGTATTACAATTGCTTCTTGTCTCATTCTTTAGAGACGTTGGTACATGCTTTTTATATGTTGTAGTGTTCTTGATTATTTTAGTTGTTTTGCAGGTCCCATTTATATCATTTGGATTTGGAGCCAAAGCTTACAAGGAAGGAGAAGAAGAAAAATTATGTTGGATTCTAGGTAGGTCTTTCCTCCATGTTCTAATTTCTATAAAGAAAGCATAAGTATTTTTGTATTTGTTGTTTCTAGATCCAACCACTATATCTAGGGAGTTTTCTTTTGTCCACAGAAGGGAATTATCTGTCAAACAACTTGGCAACTATAATTGGGAACGAGAAGTTTCTTTAGTAGTTTCCTTTACCTAATCATTTTAGACCTTTGAGAGCGACTCAATTTTACTTGTTCAAACAATAATTAGCCTTAGGAAAGTATAATTTTGAACTTGGTAGGGGTTGTGTTTTGTATTTTGAATAAAATTAGCTCCAGTGCACTTTCTAGTCTGAGACAGAGTGACCCAACGCACTTGTCTCTCTTTGTGGATGTGATAAATCGTACTGGTTGTCATATATAACCTGTGTCAGTACATGTAGGATGAAAATTTTGCTTTTTTATTCCTTGCTCTAAGTTATGTTATGATCCAGTGTATTTTCCCTTGTCTCTGAATTGGTCTATGTCTATGTAAAGCCATCATTGTGATTAAATTTGAGTGTGTTTTCCTTTTGATGAGAGTTTGTTTGTTTTTGTTTTCCCTTGTAAATTAGGGTTTTTAATCACTTGGCTTGATTGTTGATTTTACAAAAGAATTTCATTTTTAGTTTTC
Organism: Pinus tabuliformis; assembly: GCA_031772625.1. NCBI lineage: Eukaryota > Viridiplantae > Streptophyta > Pinopsida > Pinales > Pinaceae > Pinus > Pinus tabuliformis. Next base: position 559,311,427 of record CM062817.1, read on the forward strand.
ACTTTCAGTTCTAGCCTATATGAATTCTTTTGATTCAACAATTTAGTGGTATTTCATTTTTCATTGAATTTGCAAATTGAAAAGGAAAAGAAAAGAAAAGAATTCATTTTCTTCATGCATTAGGCTTTGAATTGAATTGGAATAGTATGTTTGGATATCGTAGTTAGGAAGTTATTGTTTGTTGTATTACTATTTGAAACCTCTTCCTTCTCGTAGATAGATCTTCATTGAACAAAAATTGTTCTTCTAATCATTCTAGTTGCATTATAGGAAGTTTATGTGATTTTGTTTCGTTAGCCTTGAAACTGAAACTTAAATAAAGATCAACCTTGAAATTTATTCAATTAACCTAAGGAGCATTTGGAAGATTAATGACACACATAGTGTTTTAGGCTAGAAGATATGTGTCAACATCATTGAACATAGGATTTGTCATTACTTTTCAATGTTACATCCCAGGGATAGTTGGTTTTCCATGCACATTGAAGTATATCAAAACATTTCTCCACGTACCTTTCGGTATATAAGACAATTCTCCATGTACATTTGATTCTATAGGAACACCTCTATCAAATGGTTATGCATTATACATCACTACTACAGACCGTGCTTCCACGCACCTCCAGGTATATTTTGGAAGTTCCCACTAGGTTGCAATCCTTCCATAGGTAACTGAGTCAACCGCTTGTTAACTGTGATACACTAAACATAGCATTAAGTCAGATTACCTACATGTACCAGAAATGGTATATTGCAGTTCACAATGACTTTGTAAACCATTTTATCTAGCTACCCCATTTTTATTTTTATTTTTGTCTTTAATTTCTAAAATCAATTAATTACCCGTGGAACAACATCCTTGTTGTGGAGCAATTCCTTAGCGGACCTTAGGTTAAACTTGATGGCAACAGTTCCTAAGTCAACTAGTCAAGGAAACCCCTCTGACAAGACCTTGGTCCTTTTATTTCTTTTGGAAATATTTTTTCTCCTTACATGGATACGTTGTCTCTTCCCAGATTCACCATAGGTTATCCAGTTTGGTTGTTTTCAACCTCTTTGGTTTTGAATGTCCAAAATTCTTCACAATCAAGTCCTCCACCTAAACAACATTAACCTCAAGTTGATCTTCAAGTTGAACCTTTTCCTTATTCCCCTATTGTATATTCTTCCCTTTCTTCTTCCTCGCCTGGGGAAAGTATTGGTTTTAGTAACCAAGAGTCTAAGAAGAAGAAGAAAAGGAAGAAGATGAAGAATCCAAATAAGCAAGGGGGTAAACAAGAAACCATTGTTGTTGATGTAGATAGTCCTTAAAATCCCCGTAAAGTCAAATTCACTTGCATTCTTTGTAAGGGTGACAACCTCCTTAAAGATTGTCCTATTATTCCGCAGGTATTAGGAGTGTGGTCTTCAGGCTCGTATAATCCCTTGTCTTCAAACTCTGGAGATCATGTTGGTGACCAACTGTTGACTAGTGCTAATAAGGTCCACGGAAATAAGGGTAAAGTTAAGTTTCCCTATATGTTATGTGAAGGGAATAATCCAATTCACCTTTTCCCTTGTTTAGATGAAGTGCCCAAAGTGTTGGAAACCCTTACTGCTTCTCAACAAAAACTTCCAATTAGTTTTTGAAACATTTCCCCGAATCCTTCACTAGTTGATGAAGTAATTGACTCAAATCCATCTACAATCAATCCCACTCTCTCTTAATGTGATTTTTTCCCAATCAACCATTGGTTGAGAAAGTGGTTGACTCGATTCCACCTTCAGTCAATTGCACTTTTCCCATAGAAAGTGACGTTCATACCACTCATGTTCTTCTTGTTTCTTCAGATCCCATTGAACACAAGGACATTTCTCCCATTGTCACAAAACCCTCTCCAAGTAATGAGGTAATTTCCTTGGATTTGAATCAATTGAAAAAACCTTGTCTCCCTTCTTACTTTCCTTTTCAGATCATGGTGAAGGTTTGTAATAAAAATATTTGTCACACTATTATAGATGAGGGAGATTTTTTTATCATTCTATCCTCAACAACTTGGAAATATTTGAGTTATCGTCAGCTTGTGTCTATTTCTTTGAATCTGTTAGATTTTAATAAGATAACCAATCAACCTTTAGGGATCCTTCCTAAGTTTCTTGTTACCTTGGAAGGAAAATTTTTATATGTTGATGTTATGGTAGTCATGGGCCCCATGGATTTCAATTTACTCCTTGGGTAAGATTATGTTTATGCTATGAACTTTGTCATGTCCACACTCTTTCGAGTGATGTGTTTCCCGCATAAAGGAAAAATTGTGACTATCAACCAAATTTCATTCGTTGATCCTGACTTAATTGCCAATCATCTGAATTCCATAAATGTTCTAAATTTGAAACTATTATCTCCCCAACCACAGGTTAATTATGTGGAAACATGTCCCATGTCTACACTTACTAATGAAGAAGTGCCTTTCACTTTTTGCTCAACTTCTTTTCACCTGGATCAAATAGATGATATGGTGAATCATTTACTGGGGACATTGGAGTCTAATCTTTCCATTGGATCCCTTGATAGGTATCCCTTCCAGAGTGTTGTTCTCTCATATGATGAATACTTTTTGGAATCCATGGCCTCTTAGTGGCCATGAACAATATAAATAGTTATGAGTAAAGTTCCTTTTCTTGTTTCAAACTCATTAAAAAATGAAACAAGGTACACAGATCACAGTTTTTTTATTGTGTCAAGCTCATTAAAAAAATGAAATAGGTCACCACGAGCATAATTTATTCTAAGTTTCAAGTTTGCATAAAAATGAAATAAACCTTTGAGCATAGTTCTTTTCCTATGTCAATCTCATTAAAAAATGAAACAAATCCCCCTCCAACTTGAGTCTTTGATTAGATCTCATAAATGTTAAGTCAAGCCTTTCATTTTATCAAATAAATGAACCTTCATTCCATCCACCTATTAGTGACCAGTAGTCTACTTAGGTGAATGAAATGAATCTTGGGGGGAATTTCCTAGAATTAAGTCATTATGTTGGGGACATGCAACTTATCTCAAGCATACTTTTCCTTTGTTTCAAGCTTGTGTAAAAATGAAACTACTCTCAAGAATAGTTTTCTTTTGTTTCAAGTATGTGTAAAAATGAAACCTATTTCGAGTCCATTTTAATTATTATTTTAGATACTTGCTAAACTCATGAAAATACTGAGATTCTTTTGTTATATTTTCATTCTCATAAAACACAAATGAAAATGTCGAGTTCTTTCATTCTTTTCCTCCGCGTTAATTAAATTGAAATTTGGCGATACACTTTTATCACCTTTTCAGGCTTGTTAAACTATTATGAAAAATGATTCCACAATTTATCTCTCGTGATTTCAATTTTTTATTAGCCTATTTCTGCAAGATGAGCCTTGGTTTGCTCATTCCATCATCACCATTTGCTTGGTTGATCATTCGCTTTCCCTTGGTGTTTTACCCTTTCCTTAGAAATCACTGTGATGAGTGGTCTTGTATGCCTGCCTCTTTACCTCTATATGTTTTGAGAAGTTCCATCATGACTGGAACCAGTTACTACCCTTTATACCACTTTTTCATCTAGGAAGAGTCCTCTTTAAGTTTTTTTAGACTCCCAAAACATGAAAATATTGTCAAGCACTCATCTTTTTGAACTCATTAAAGTAAATGAAAATACGTTTGCCTAATATAAGTTTAAGCCTTTTCCTGACTGGATAGACTATTTATGAAAAAGGAATACTTTAGTCGAGCATGACTAAAAGGTTCTCTTGGGTATTTTTTTTATGCCTTCTCAGGCCCAAGGGACAAATTTACGAAAAGAAACATCTTGGATTTTTCTTTTCTTCCTCTTTTTCAAACTCTCTAAACGTGAAAAAAAAAATTGAGTTATGCCTTCACTAGACTGGTAAAACTATTGAACAACATTGGACTCATCAAACATGACGAGACTGAAACACTCCTTCTCAAGATTCATTAACATTACTCAGAAGGATTCATCTGAAAAATGAACTTATATATCAAGCATATGTTATCATCCTCAAGCTTGTCGAAAATAAAGAGGTACTGGCCAGAAATGGTTGGGAAATTGAGAAACAATGGCGTCAAACCTATTAATGGAAACAAGTCGCTCTTGAAAATGACACTCTTTCACTTCATCTCCATGATTTCCTTAGGTTGGGGAGTCTGCTTGCCTCTTTATTGATCACACCTTAATGAAAGCCTTCATGATGGGTCTTTGAGTTCATGTGTCCATAGTAGTGTCATTGATATGTTTAAGAGAAAGTCCACACTCAGTTGACATCTACTACAATAACTTTAAGCCTTACTTCATTTATTTCGTTCCTAAACTAGATTTGTATCATCATTAGCATTATGTCTCAAATATTGATACCTATTTCATGTCATTGATGGGGGATACATTAGGGCTCTCCTACGACTGGCAAATTCCTCTCGACATCATCCAATTATCCAAGAAGTTGACTTACAAACTCCCTTTAGTGCCTTGGATCTTGCCTACCTCAATGGAAATTTTATTTCTTTTGGTGGCAAGTTCTCATCATTGGCCTTTGACCAAATATTCTATGTGGTGTTCAAATTCAACTCATTTATTCACACTGCACAGATTGTATTGTAGTACCTTGAGAGCCATTATCATTATCGATGGTTCCTCTTGCATCTGTTAACAACTTACATCATTGGCTAATAATAAGACGGTGTCTACTATGTTCAACCCCAACACATTTATTCACATGGTTAAACTTGTACTGTCGAGTGAGAAGGTAGAAGACCCCATATCTAGTTTCATCCATCTGAGCTATGATTTCAAGATTCATACAAGATCACAAAGTATGATGGCTATGATCATTCAGTAAGTCATCTAAGCATGGGTCCACCATCTTTCATCAGTGGATGTGAATTTGGTTATTGTACATGTAAATTGGCTTATATGTTGAGTATGGGTATGCCTACCTCAACAATGATATCATGATGATTAAGTATTGTAACATATAATGGATGATCTCGACCAATATATTCTTGATCTGAACTTGTCACATGGTAAAGAACTCAAGTCCTAAACCATTGCTTCTGACTTTGTACTTTAGGGGAAATTTTTTACAAGTCATTTTGTGGCATCCAATAAATTGGTCTGGGAACCAAATCAATCATTATCCTTTAAGACTTTTCATTCATCCCCTGGAAATCCTAGAGCATCCTTTCTCCTAAAGTTCCAAGAATTATGGGTTAAATAGCTCAAAATCCTAATTTTAGCTCCATTTCATTTTCCCTTCATGCAACATGCACTATTGAAAGTTGTACATGGAGAAATGACATTGACTAGCGCATGTTACCTTTGTTGTAGGTGTGATGGCCTCTAGAATTCGGTAAAAATTAAAAATAATTCTAAATCTTCTCTTTCCAAAAGCTTCCCGAGTGGTTTTAATCATTTACTGTTAGATCAATATCTCGAGCTCCTATATTTGAGGTCTTATCTCTTATCCCTAGAGTTTATCCTCCCTCATATGTGGATCTAATTCCTAGATTGGTAAATCCCAAACCACCCTATTTACCCTATAAAGTTACTGCCTCCCATGGAGACTAGGTTGGCTTTTTGAGACCTTAGTTATGCCCTCATGCTACTGCGTTATGCTTAGGGATCCGTTATCCATTCATGCACTTTAGTTGTGAATTAAGGCTTGCTTTGTGGCAAAGGAAGGACAAGATAGATGGGAGACATATACAAGGTCAAGATTTGTAAAGGGTTGTAATTTCTCCTACATTCATTAAGACAAAAAGTTCTTTGTTTTCCTATACTTATGTCTCATTAATGCATATGTATTGTAATGCCTTCTTGAATCATTGTTTAGAGATGTTAGTACATGCCATTTGTATGTTGTAGTGTTTTTGCTTGTTTTAGTTGTTTTGCTAGTTCCTTTTATAGCATTTAGATTTGGAGCCAAAGCTTACAAGGAAGGAGAAGAGGATAACTTGTGTTGGATTCCAGGTAGGTATTTCCTCCATGTTATAATTTCTCTAAGGAAAGCATAAGTGTTTTTGTCTCTATTGTTTCTAGATCCCAAGGAGTTCTATTTTGTCCATAGAAGGGAATTATCTATCAAACATTGAGTTAAGATGAATTTATGTTGGTTAGAATATATGTTATTTACTATAATAATTTCAATTAAGTAGAGTTCTTGAATATTGATAAGGAGTTTGTGTGGAGTGAAATTAAATTTATTGTTAAATAATATATAGTTAATTTAAAGAAAATATGTGAAATTATATTCATTGAAATCATTTTTTTAAAAGGAAATATAAAATATTGATTAATATAAAAAGTGTTTTCTTTTTTCAAAATCTTATAAATTTAAATTGTTTAATCAAACCATTTAAAGTCATTGTTTAATTATATCATGCAATAAAAAAATAAACTCAAAAGTAATATTTGTTTTCCCCCTTTTTTTGAGAGGTATGGTTAATATATATCTATATATATATATATATATATATATATATATATATATATATATATATATATATATATATGATATTATTTTTCCTTTCTTATCAGTTGAGAAACTAAATTAATAATAGAAATTTAAAATTTCCAAAAAAAATCATGGTACCTATAACTAAGGCAATTTGTCACTTAAACTGAATAACTAATCGATACATGGTATCAATACAGAGATTATAAATTAAAATATAAACTAGTAAGTTGGTTTTCTTGATCATTCCATCTTGTAGAAGAGCCCACTTAGATCATTGTTGTGTCAAGGAGAGGATGAAGGTGATGTTTGATTGCTTTTAGCCAAGTCAAGGACATTCGTGACTAGCCTTTCAATTTTCTCCCAATTTTTCCATGCAAACCAAGATATCATGTTCTATCTCAAATTGTTCAATGAAAACTCTTCCAATAAGCATTTTAATGTGTCAATATAAATTGACAAATTGTATGTAAGAGGTTTCTTGAGACCTAGTAGAGGTGCCTATTTAGGGAATTACTCCTTCACACACACACATCATTTATTTTTCATTGTAATTATAAAATCCATAGACATAAAATATAATAATAAAGGTAACAAAAGTTTTAAAGAAGAGTTTCTTCTTATTTTAAAGTCAAAGGTTTGTCCATTTACAACTTTTTTCAAGTCCTTTCCACCCCGTCCTTAGAATTTTTTCAAGTCCTTTCCACCCCGTCCTTAGAATTTTTTCAATGTTATAGTTTCACTTAAGTTTTTAATAGAAATTTTCCTCCAAGATACTATTGTTATACATTAAATTAATATAAGTGATCATTTTGTAATTATTTCCATAACCTTTGTTTTAGCACTGCTAAATAATTATTCCCATACTAGAGAAAAAATAATTGAAACTTTTTAGTTTCTTATTGAGATTATAGGAGCTTCTCACTGTAAGAAAAAAATTGTCACTATAAAAAGGAAGAATGATGAATATTTCAACTGAAGATTCCAAGCACATCATAATCCTCTCCTTATCCATTTTTCAATGTTATAGTTTCACTTAAGTTTATGAAGTAAATTGGTTCTAAAATATTTGCATAAATTCATTTCCTCCAAGTTCTTATTGTTATACGTGAAATTAGTATAAGTGATTGTTTTGTAATTATTTCCATAACCTTTGTTTTAAAGTGTTAAATAATCATATCCATACTAGAGAAAAAATAATTGAAACCTTTTAGTTGCTTATTGAGATTATAGGAGCTCCTCACTGCAAGAACAAAATTGTCATTATAAAAAAAGAAAAATTATGAATAATTTCAAACAAATATGATAGACACATCCTAAATTAAAAAAAAAAAAAAAAAAAACAAAAAAAAAAAAAAAAAAAACCCTCAAACTTAGTCAAATATGTGTGAAAAATGGTAGGTATAGGGGGAACCTTTCTTAACTCATGCATTATGGTTAACTTCTTTCAACCACCCCTCAATGTCTTTTTTTTAAGGAACGAGTAGGTATTTATATATTAATAAAAGATGGGGTATGGGCCAAAACCATTACAAAGAGATTCAAATACAAAATTGGATATATCATCTATCCATTCAAAATGGCTAACAACTATAGAGCTGCAAATCCTTCTTGTGCTAAAAACATGGAAACTATAAACTCCACATAAGGACCCTACAATAAAGAAGCATTTACATAATATCATAGATAACCAATGTTATGAGGAAACAATAGATACTAATATGAAAACATTATTCAACAAGTACCGAGACCAACAGTGTCATCCCCCCTCGCACGATGAGATCTCTTCTTTTCCACAACGTCGAAGCCTACTCTTCCTACGTTTTGAAGCATGTCACCAACCTTGGTGGACTCCAACATTATAACTCAAGTGATTAATTAGTGGACCTCCTCACATAGACCTTCAATCAATTCCTCCATATCAGATTGACGCTTAATCAACTTTGCTTCCATGAATAATTGAAAGGAAAAACTTTGCCTTTTGACCATGTCCTCCAATTTTTTAATAGAGGCCAATAATGCTTAAACCACTTCCAACAACCTGTCTACAACAATGTTGGTGGTGGTATTCTCTTGAGATGCCAAAGGATTAGTCATCTAGAAACATAGACACAACACCCAACAAACAATCTTTCTATTAAAATTTATCCACACTCTAATGATCACATGAGAAAATGGCACATAATTGATCTGAGGGACCGAATACTCGATAAATAGACAAAATTAGAGCCATGGCATGAGCAATACTACAACAAGATTTTAGGAGTCGTGACAAAATTATCAACTAGCTAGAGAATTGATGGCAAATAATTACCACAAAACATCTGAATTGAGAATTGATGGAAAATAATTACCACAAAACATCTGAATTAAATCCTTCCCACTACTCCAAAATTTGAAATTTGTGGCCAACGAAAACCCTATTACCTCCCACCAGGAGAAAATTAAATAGACAAGGCACTCAATACTGTGTATTATGAAAAATGGCACTTGTATAAATGGATACAAGATCGGGACCAAGTCAAAGGAATCTATGGTTGAAAAAGGAGCAACCATCAGATCCTGGGATCCATGCCTATCTGTAAATGAGCCATGTGATAGAAATAGAGGACGAAATATGGCCACAAAACAAGACGAAGGATTGCCCCACTAATGATGGAATTATTAGAGTTATTTATTCTTGGGACTCCAAATTTCATGGATAAGGAGATGATAAGGCTAAGGTTTGCCTCCATACAACCCTAATTACACCATAATAGTCTAAACATAACTAATGTATGGGAATATTAACAAAACTATGAACCAATTATAGCCAACCTTGACCCATAGTTAATCCTTTATTAGCAAGGGTGTCTGCCACTATATTCAATTTCATGTACACATGGAAGGGATCCAGCTACTCAAACTAAGAGGCACAAACAATATTCCTCTGGACCAAGTGTGATAGCCCCACCCAAGATTCTTGTATGATCCATGTAATAGATGTAATGTAAATTTCATGTAAGGTTGAAATTCAAGAAAGAGGGGACTAAGTTAAGGGACACAGATTCTAGGGCTGGGGTGGAGAATTGTTGCTTGGGATGTTGTGGTTTCTTGTCCTAAGGAGAAACCTGGATTGGAAAGGCAGGTATTGATGGTTGTCTAATGCAAGGAGTTAATGATCTGGCTCCTAAAATTAAATTGGCTGAGGGAAATTACTGAGGCTCGTGCTTTCTTAAGAAAACACTACAAGCAAGGAGGGAGGAAAATTATGAAGGAGCTACAAAACTACAAATAGGAAAGATGCAACAATAAATAAGGTGAAAAAAATGTTGATCGAGAGCATTGGAAAAAAAATGAAAAAGGAGAGGACACACGTGAGGAGGATACAAGCAGGGGAATCCTTTGAGTAGCAGGAGGAATTCATTTGAACATGTGGAACAAGGAATAGAGACCCATTTGAGTTCCTAGAAGAGGAGAACATAAACCTTTTCTTAGAAGGAGACTGAGAATATGATTGGGAACCATGACTTCAACAAAAGCTTGTAATAGACATCTTGAAGAGAAGAGAAGAGAAGGAAAGAGAAGGGGATCAGTTCTCTGTCCCTGGAGGTTGTGGGTTGAGTGCTGGCCTCTAGAGCCCTAAAATACCTTGGGATCCCTCAAGGATGTGGGTTGAGATAGGATCCCCAAAACCCTATGACAACTTGGGTCCCTAAAGGCTATGGGTTGAGACAAGAGATCTCTAGAGCCCTATAATAGCTTGGGTCCCTAGAGGTTGTGGGTGGGATGAAATCTCTGGATCCCTATAATAGCTTGGGTCCCCTGGAAGCTATGGGTTGAGATAACCACTCTAGAGCCCTGTAACAGCTTGGGAGGATACCATCGTAAACCCGAAATAGGGACAGGCTTGATCACAGTCTTTGGTTACTGCCCTAATTGGTACAATGGATTTTGGACTCCCTATGAGGGGGTGAATCATTGTGCGTGCACTTGGGGGTGAGGTTGGGCACCTCTGGACTCCCTATGTAGGAAAGAAAGAAGTAAACAGTTGTTGGGATTGAGGAGGGAGGTCCTTTGGAGTCCCTTACTTAACTGACAACTTTTGTGTGGTCCCAAAAGCAAGAATTACCCCCTCAGACTATGGAATCTGGCTCGGCGGTGGCAACTGCAAGTAACAATGGTTGTAGTTGTCTATGGTTGGGTGGAGATTCATAGTCCTAGACTTAGTTTCCATGTAGACTTAAATATAAGTATTTGTGAATGTTTCTTACAGTTAAATGGATTATGTTGTACTATTGTTTATAATGGTTCTGGAAAACAAAGATTTCTTTTGTGTTGTTTGTGCATATACCAGTGGTGCAACCTGGAGGGGATATTCTCCTTATATGTATGATGAATATGTGTGTGTGTGTATGTATGTATGTTGGTGCTTGAACCTAAAAGAAAATGTGTTAAATAGCCTAATTTATGGCAACCATAGAGTATCTTATGTTAAGATGTGAAATGAACCTAAGAACGGCGATGCCTAAGCTATGGATTTGAGGATGGCCATACTTTGAATAAAACATTCATATGTGCTCAAAATGACACACTAATGGAAGAGAAAGAATTTCATGATATGTTTAACCATGCTCATAAAATAATACAATAGTGAAGTTGAATGATATTAATGATATGTTTCGGGACATAATCAAGCTTGAATTAAACCATTAAAAGTAGTGGGTTTTGAGACCCTTTTTATTAATGTACAAATTACATGAAAGACCCTTTTTTGGCCATAGTCAATCATTGTAAACATTTGAGGTAACTACTTACAAGTTGTTGTGATGGTAGGAAAGAAGTGTATGAATGTTATGGGAAGTTCCCTAGGGCCATTTGATCCTTGCAACTTTACCTAAATGTCCTGCAAACATACTCAAATGACCTAAAACCTTGCATTTGCAGCAACCTCCATTCCCGCCACGAGGACTTTAGCATTAAGGGTTATAGGTCCCTACAGTAGCCAAATACCCCAGAAACCTTTGAGAAGTACTAAGGAGTCGCATGTAGGACTGACACAGATTCTGGAATTTTCGGCTTGTGTCAGGTGAAGTGGAACCTTTTCAGAATCCTGCACCAAGCCCATGGTAGGAAATGGGCGTATGATCGCCTACGTTGCCATGCGAGGAATTCCCTACGCAAGAGCGGGGAAGGCCTATGGGAAAGAACCTGCTTAGCGTATATAACACCCAAGATCAGGAGGCGTAACGCCATGAAGTGAATTATATCGTTATTAGAAGAGCATCAAAGTTTCAAAATAGAAGATTTAGAGGTATACCTAACCTCTAAGATAAAGCCACAACCAAGTAGATTAGTTGGAGAAGGCTTATGCAGTGATAGAGTTTCTCTGTGGCGTGTTCATGAAGATCCTCTTCTGATTTGTTACATAACAGAAGATGGAGGTCCTCTAGACGAGCTCGAAATGAGACTGGTCACAGCATGAAAGGACTGAGTGTTGTGCTTAAGATGGAGGATCAAGAAACCTTATCCCTTCGTTGATCTAAATCCTAGACATGGAGACACCTCATTAAGGTGCCATATTTTCCCCTGGAACGCGATTGGATGAAGTGAGAACACGGTTGGAGTAGAACTTAGAAGGGTTAGTTGTTTGATAATATGAACAACTGCGATGATGTCAGCCAGATGTGCTAGCTAACATGCCAGCCCGGACTTCCTATGATTAGTCGAGAGGCAATCTGACGTGATCTAGAGGTGGGAGCCCAGAGGATCATTCCCTGAACATTTCTAAAAGCACAAGCTAAGGAGCATCGAGATAGAGGTGCAGGGATGACACTACACATGACGTGCACCCGACATTGTTGTTATTAGTGGGTGGGTTGGCCCACAACACACCTAAGCTCGGATGCATAGCTCGAAAGAATGAGAAGATGACGCAATGAAAAACATCGGGCATGACCTGGCGGGATGATGTGAGAGGCGTATGTGGTAGGGTCTGTTCCGTTGCGGTAACACCAATTGTCAGTGATGGGCCCATATAACATTTCGGCACACTAAGGTTCACCTAAAGGATCGTTTGTGCAGAAGAGTTGAAGGCATCGGGTAAGGCCTGGCGGGATGACACAATCAGCTGCATGGCAAGACCCACCTTAATGCTATGATGCTATTGGTCGGGAGTTGGCCTACCTATCAAGTCATCCTCACGAGTTCATCGTAGAAGAACAAAGAGGGAATTTATTCGTAAGCGCCATGAAGGTAAGCTAGAAGGATGACGTAGGCTACACCACATAATGTTACACTCGTGGAAATGGCTACAGTGGCATACACGAGTGGAAGACGGGCCAATGGGAAGGGAAGTCATACGACTCCACCTTCCATGCCAGCCCGTTGGAAGAGTCCAGCAGTTGGTAGGTGCTTCTCTTTAGAGTGCACCAGGAGGGACTTGGTTCGATTACGTAGGTTGGCTACATAGGTCATCCATGCAAGCTCGAAGATGATACTATTGGAAGAAATCAATTCCACAGCCAGATCAACCCGACTCTTTCGCTAGGCGGAATAAAGTGGTGTCATGAGGGAAGTTTTCGAGATGTTGTGGACCGGCAACTGTGAAACAAAATGGTTGACAAGCATTAGGCAAACGAGGAGATTGTATGGGGGGGATGTTGTCTAGGTAAGCCTAGAACAAAGAGGTCGATGGGAACCTAACGTGTAGTTTGGGAAACCATCAGGAAGACAACATCGGGATAGGGAGGATGATTTTGTTGGCATACGAAACCAATCGAAGTGCAGGGGTAGACCCCACGAGACATGTAGCTTGGGAGATTAACCCCGAAAAGTAAAAAAAGAATGAAGGATTGCGTCGGGATGGAAGGGGCTACGGGTTAAGCTCAACCCTTGGTCATTTCCAGAAGAATGTGATGAGGGGCTCGACGAAATAATGAAGCGCACATAAAAGTGTCAAGCTTTGGAGCTCCACCCTTGTGTCTGGCCTATGGTCGTTTCGTGTAGAAACGAGACCAATGGCATAGAGTCATTAGTGAAATTAATTTAGCCCACAAAGGGTTAGACAGGCTAAGTGCCTAAGCAAATCGAAGAGGAAATAAGGGGAAAAAATTATATACCCCGTCCATCGAGGTGATAGAAGGGGTTGGGTATGTGACAACAAGGGAGAAGAATCATGACAAGCTTCCTTCAAATCCTTGATCGCTTGTTGGATGACAATCATTGAGTATCTGAAAACTATTAATCTACTAATTTTCCTCGCTATCGTTAATTCCAAGCCTTTCCACAAGGTGAGGTACTCAGCTTGGTTGTTTGTTGTTGTACCTAGGCTCCATGCATATTGCGAAACAATTATTACTTCAAAGCTAAAAAAGGCCCCACTTGCTCTACCTCCCCTGACACCCCTCAATGTTATTAGTTTTACAAAGAAATAGTTTTTTTAATGTCTTTATGTAAATTTGACACCAAATTCTATATTTCACAACAACAAAAAAGCGAAAATTTCTTCCTTTATTTAAAAAAAATTGATTAGATTGTTATCTACAACATCAAGAAATTCATAAAATTTATAGAAATGTTAATCCCTCAAAAACATTATAGATGTTAAAATTTATATTTATAATTTATTATGATTTAACTTAAAACTATATAAAAACTTTTCGACTTTTCTCTATTTATACTTATATGCAATATATATTTTTTAATTAAAATTGTGTATATGTTTTGGAAATTTAATTTTAAAAGCTAATTAAAAACAATTTCAAATATTATATATAATAAATATTAAACAAATTATGAATGTCCAATTTAAAGAATTGAATATCATTCCCATTAAATTTTAATATTAATAACCTATTCCAAAAATACTTGGTAATGAGATTAGTTAATAATATAACAAATGTATCTAAATAATTATAATTGTTCCTTTTTCTTTATTTCAATTATATATAAACTAATTATATTATAATATTAAAGTGGATATAATTATATAATAAAATAAATTTAAAAAATGAATAATTTAAAAGTTATATATATTTAATAATTATTATAAATTTAAAGAATGATAATAATTAATTTTATAAAGTTTTTTTGGTAAGTATCTAGAGGTTATAGTGGTAAAAGTTGGAATTGAAATAAAATGTTAAAGATTGGAGTGGAGCCAACTTAACATGAGAAGAAGACTAACTAACCTAACATAAGAAGACTAACCCCACAAATTAGTGATACAAATTAGAATCAAAATGAAGTGTTAAATGTTAGAATAGACCCATGTAATGTGAGGACCAGCTCAAAGACAAATTCTTATACAACTAAGTAAAAGACCAGCTAAATTACAAATTCCTCTAAATACAAAATATATATATATATATATATATGAAAAAATATTACATATTATATATATATATATATATTCACATCATTTTTTATATACACTTATTTTTTTAATAGTTCGAAACAAAATTGTTTGATGTATGTTCCGTAACCAATGACACCATAACATATTATTTTGACGCTTTCATAGACTGCGTATGTTCACATGACTAAACCATCGAAAACAAACCAATAAATAAATAGGCTACGTAAATAATTATATATATCTATATATATATATATATATATATATATATATATATATATATATATTAAAACTAAAAATAGTTGGGCTCGGAAGCTGCGCGACGACATACATCAAAAGGAGGGATGGGAGGCCGAATTATATATTCAGCAGAACTGACAGATTATATATTCTAAACTTTGTGACTGGTTTTTAAACTTTGTGACTAGTTTTTAAGCTCCATAAAAGTAGCTGACTACTTTGTATGGCCAGGTTTCCAGGTAGCTGACTACTTTGTATGGTCCACATTTTATTCATGCTTGTCCACCTTTTATTCATGCTCATGAGGATTGAATAGTGTTCGATTTCTAGATGGTGCCAAACATTTTGGGTTTGATTCTTATATGATCTTAATGCTACTCGACATGAGGATTGACCAGTGTCGCAGGGTCGATTGCTAGATGCTGCCAAAAGTTGTGGATTTTATTCTTCTATGCTTTTAACACTATTCTGAAAGTAATTTGAGTCTTCTGCTACAAGACAGCAATGGTTACACCATCTCCATATTCAATATGATTATCACTTGTGGCCTAAAACGTAAGTTTCAAAAAATAATAGTGATGCCTCCTTCTAGCGATGTGTGGGTTGGGGCAGCCATGGTGTTCGTGCACCGTTCAATTTCACAAATATTCATTTTCCATTAGGGTTTCTGCATAACCCTCAAATTAAGAGTAGGAAGGCTCAATTCAAAGCTCAAAAAACGACATATCCAAATATTTCATCATCTTCACCTGTACTATCACTACAAGCGACAACCTCATGCCTCATATCTCTTTGGCTCTGAATCTCTGAGAGGATAGATAGATATGATTGTTGGTTGATTTAATTTGATGGGCAGTGTGAAACCCCAACACCAATCTGTTGGAAAGGAAGAGGAGACAAAACAAAAATTCATACACAAAACACACGGGTTGCGGCTCTTCTTTTGATCACACAAAACTTGATAATTATAATAAACCTCGTGAAGGGTATTTAACCTTTTCCAACTAGTAACTTACCTAAAATAACTTGACATGCAACCACACAACTTGACATGAAACCACACACTATCAGTTCGACTATGAATTATCTCGACTTGAATCAACTCTCAGTTAACTGGCTCTCTAACTTTAGCAAACTCCTATGCGGGAGTAATTAGCTTATTTTAACACTCCCCCTTAATTATGACTGCTAAACTAAGACATGACTCATGAAAACTCAAACATGTCTACTGGTCTATGTCTCAGTTAAGTTTACAACACCCAAGTTTCTTCTATGAAACACAAACACATATTTTGCTAATGACTTAGTAAATATATCAGCCAATTGATCACTAGATTTACAAGGCTTCAAGTGAACTTCTCCATTGCTCACAAGTTCTCTAATAAAGTGATATCTAGTATCAATATGCTTGCTCTTTTGATGAAACACATTATTCTTGGATAGTGCAATCGTTGAGGTGTTGTCACAATATATTGTTGTTGATCCTTGTTGTTTCTGCTTGAGTCCATCAAATACTCTTTTTAACCATACTGCTTGACATGTTACTGATGTTGCTACTACATATTCCGCTTCTGTTGATGAAAGTGTCACAATGGGTTGCTTCTTAGATGCCCATGAAATCACACCTGAACCAAGATGGAACACAAAACTAGAAGTGCTCTTCCTATCATCCAAACTTCCTACAAAATCACTATCTATGTATCCAATCAAATCCTTATTTTTTGTGCTTGCATACATTATGCCACAATCTCTAGTTCCTGCTATGTATCTCAGAATTATTTTTCCTGCACTCCAATGTGTGTCTTTTGGAGTCTCCATAAATCTGGAAATCAAACTTACTCCTTGCATGATATCCGATCTTGTAGCTGTGAGATACATGAGGCTTCCAACCAATCTTTTGAATAGAGTTGGATTGACATCTGATCCTTCATCATCCTTGCTTAACTTTGTACCTGTTGCAACTGGGGTAGGGACAGGTTTACAATTTTCCATCCTAAATCTTTTCAAAAAATCTTTCTCATATTTATTCTAACAAGTAAAAATTCCTTTGTCAGATTACTCAACTTCTATGCCAAGAAAATATTTCATGAGACCAAGATCTGTCATCTCAAATTCTTTCATCATGGCTTCTTTATATTCATCTAAGTCAAAATCACCTGTAAAAATCATGTCATTAACATATAAGAAAACAATCAAAATATGTTCATGCTCATTTACCTTTATGTACAAGGTAGGTTCAATGTTACTTCTGTAAAATCCATTCTTGATCATGTAGCTGTCAATTCTGGTATACCAAGCTCTAGGCGCTTGCTTCAGTTCATAGAGCACTTTCTTCAACCTATAAACTTTCTCTTCATTACTCTCAAATTCATATCCTGGAGGTTGTTGAACATAAATTTCTTCTTCTAGAATTCCATTCAAGAAGGTTGATTTCACATCCATTTGATATACCTTCCACTTGTTTTGAGTTGTTGTGGCTAGAATTTCTCTTACAGTATCCAATCTAGCTACCAAAGAAAACATTTCTCCAAAATCTATTCATGGTTGATACGAGAATCCTTTTGCTACAAGTCTAGTTTTAAATCTATCAATTTCACCTTTCTCATTCCACTTTGTCTTGTACACCCACTTTACACCAATGAGATTTTTTACCTATGGTAAATCAACCAAATCCCATGTATCATTCTTTTCAATAGCTTCAATTTCCTCATCCATGTCTTGCACCCAATTTTCATCTTTGATTGCTTCTTCAAATGAAGAAGGTTGGAATGACAACAATGCAAAATTTGAACTAACATCCAAATCATCATAAATAGCTTTCAGAATTATCTTTGTTCGCTTACCATTGCTTGATACATCACCTGATTGACTATTAGGAGAATCTCGATCTGTTGATCTGATTGAAGATCCATGCTACTCTGAAAATCTTCGAGTCGTTGTTTGTGTGTATTTGTTTGGTGTCTTCACCTGTGATTCTTGCTACTCCTTTTCTGCTACATCATCTCCTTCCATCAGTGGCACTTGTGCATCAAATATTTTGTCTACCATTGCATTCCATGACTCTTGTTCTTTGAACACAACATCTCTACTAATTATGGTCTTCTTTGTGACAAGGTTATACAATTTTTAAGCTTTTGATTGCTCACTATAACAAGTAAGTATGCATTTTTCACTTTTATAATCCAAGTTTCCTCTTCACTCCTTAGGCGCATGTGCATAAGATACACATACAAATACTCTGAGATGAGATACGCTGCAAGACATACCTAACCATGCTTGTTTTGGTACTCTGTTCATCACACTCTTTGTAGGAGATGGTTGATCACTGGAACACACAAATTTAGCAATTGACAACCATGATATATATATTTTATTAATAAATGAATAGATGATGTTTACATTTTGTGGGAGGTCCTAGCTATATACTACCTTGGGTGCCTCTTGGTGAATGGGAATGATCTTTGATCATGCCCTTTTCCTAATAACTTATGGACTAACTAATTTTGTATATAACAATTCCTTCTTCTGAAAATAATGCTTTAACCTCATAGCATATGTAACGATGGATGTTTCTGAAGAAATGCTTCAGTCTCCCAAGAAGCTTCCTCTTTTGGTATGTCCTTCCACTTGATCAAGTATTCCTTGATTACACAAGATCAAAGCTTCCTTTCTCTAGTAGATAAGATACCTTCTGGTTCGAAAATGACCCTTCCTTCATCATCCAAGGATGGAAGCATTGTTTTTGCTAATTGATGGTTGTCCAATACCCTTTTAAGGCAGGATACATTGAAAACATTATGAACACAACTTTTATCCAGAAGGCTTAAACTATATGCTACTTGGCTAATCTTTTTGTTGATCTGGCACGGTCCATAGAACTTCGCTGCTAATTGATTTTTTCCTTTTTGTTTCCAGGACAACTACTTGTATGGTTGGAGTTTGACAAATACCCATTCTCCAACTTCAAATTCTCTTTTGGTTCTGTTTCGGTCAGCTTGTTGCCTCATACGGTTTCTTGCATTATTTAAATTCTCTTTTAGGGTTTGGACGATTTTATGGGTTTCTTCTAGTTGGTTTTTAACAGCTAGTAGATTTGTCTGGATGGTAGCTAGATCCTTCCATTTTGGAGGTTCGTACCCATACAAAGCTTGGAATGGAGTCATTTTTGCTGACGTATGATAAGTAGAATTATACCACCATTCAGCAAGATGAAACCACTGAGCCCACTTATTTTGTTTTTCTGTAGCATAACAACATAGGTAGGATTCCAAACATTTATTGACAACCTCCATTTTTCCATCTGTTTGAGGGTGTAAGTGGAACTCATATTTAGGTAGGTTCATATATGGTTGAACAACTCTTTCCAAAAATTACCCTTAAATTTGGCATCTCTATCACTCACAATGACTTTCAGAAAACTATGTAATTTATAAAAAAAATGTAGAATATCTCAGTGATTTTTTTAGCTGAGTCTGATTTCTTCATTGCAATAAAGTGAGCATATTTGGTGCGTTTGTTGACTACTACGAAAATCTTATCCTTGCCTTCAGATTTAGGTAATCCCTCATAAAGTCCATTGATATTTCTTCCCATTTCTGATTCAAAATGTTTAAGGGGTGAAGTAATCTAGGTGTCATAATATTTTCACTTTTTTTTTTTTGACATGTGTCACACTCTGCAAAATACTTCTAAATATCGCGACTCATCCCCTTCCAAAACAATGATTGACATGCATTGTAGTAAGTTTTAAGGAACCCTACATGTGTAATATTCCTAACCCAGAATATTTCTCAAACCCCAGCAAAAACTCCAACCAAATATGTGCAAATGGTATAATAACCCAGAAGTGATAAAATAACAATGGAACGGCATATAAAAATGTAAACCAGAAATATAAGCAGATACTCAAGAAATGCAGCGTAAAATGATAAGCCATTTTATTATACTGAGCAATAAGATAAGTATAGGAGGTTATCAGAAAGATGGCACCTCGACTTGCACAAGGCAAGTGAAGAAATACTCTCAGAATAACAAAGAATGGCCTCTCTGCATGGACGTTACTGCTGCTAGAAAACAAATGATGATTTGGGGCTACTCCCCTCCTCAGAAAGAGCTGAAACTCTGGATTCGGGCTCTACTCAAGAAACCTAGAAAAACCCAAAAAGCTCTCCTGGAATAGCAGACCCCCGAAAATCACCCCCTTGGGGTTCTGCGCAGTTCCTCAAAGCTCTACGCTGCCACTGAAGGAAACCCTTCTAAACTCTGCTTGAACTCTACCTGAAATTCTGCCAAAAATCCTCTAACAGATAAGGGCTGGTCCCTTGCTCAATCACCCAGCATAAATCCTCCTGCAAAACCCCAATACAACACTACTGCTAGAGAGAATTGCATCCCTCTATCAGTGCTGCGCATTCCTCCAAAACGCTGATGAAACTGCTACTAAAATGCTGATAAAACTATTGTTGAAATGCCAATGGAAATACCTTGCCCAAGCAGGCACTCGAAGTCCCCTGGGGCTAAGGGTGAGATCTCCGAATGGAGACACTCAATGCACTAAACAGTGCTGCAGACTAGCTAAATAGCTAGTGTGCTCAGAAGTCGAAACGACTGGCTCAAAATGCACATAACTCAATGATCAAAATGAGGGGGCTCCTCTCTCTATTATATCCCTCGCCTCTCTCAATCTCAAGGCTCACCTCCTCCTGCGGGGTTCCCCTCTTGCCACGTGTTCCTTCCCTCCTGCGCAATCTCTCCATGTGTCTGCATGGGCTCCATTTCTGCGTCCCCCTTTGGCCCCCTTAGCTCCCCTTTATGTCACAACGTTATGCTACTAGGAAGTGAATTTTTATTCTAAAGTGATTTATGTCCCCCGTCCTCACTTTTTTTATTTACAAATAACTATAGAAGGCAAAAACTGAACAAAATTGAATATTCCAATTAGCCATGGCTAATTAGGAATATTATAGTCTCCCTTGGCAAAATGTTGCTTGTCCTCAAGCAACTGAAGTGATGGATGCTGTAATATCTTCTCACTCTCCCAAGTGGCATCCTCATCCGGCAAATTCTTCCACCTCACCAAGAATTCTCGAACTGTCCCGCTCCACAACTGCCTCTCCCTGGTATCAATGATAGCCTCCGGCTGCAATACCAAATGCCCCTCATCATCCATGGGTGGTAGCTCATCTGTCAATGTCACCTGCTACCCCAATGCCTTTTTCAGGCATGATACATGAAAAACGTTATGAATCTTGCTGGCTTGGGGTAACTCCAACTCATATGCAACCTGTCCAATCCTGCGTATCACCCTGTACAGCCCATAAAAGTGGGGCTTAAGCTTCTCAGCCCGCTTCTGCTTTAGGGACAACTGTTGGTATGGTTTTAATCGTAGGTAGACCATGTCCCCCACCTCGAACTGTCTCTCTACCTGACCCATGTCAGCATACAGCTTCTGCTGGTTTTGCATTGTAGCCATCTTATCCTTAAGAGCTCGGAGAATAACCTGACTCTCTTGGATCCAAATCTTGGCTCTAGGAGACTTGCTATCACCAAACATCAGGTCAGTAAAAGATAAAGGATGATATCCATATAAGGCATAGAATGGTGATATACCGATGGACATGTGATGTGAAGTATTGTAGCAGTACTCCCCTAGATGCAGCCACCTCAACCATGCTCGCTGCTACCCACTGACATAGTTACGCAAGTAGCCCTCTAGCCACTTGTTAACTATCTCTGTCTGCCCATCCGTCTTTGGGTGATAACTAGTACTCAATGTCAATTCCATCCCCACCAACCGGAAAAGCTCCTGCCAAAACCCATCCATGAAACGGTTGTCCCTATCACCAACGATGGTCTTAGGAAGACCATGTAGCCTGAAGATAGATCTGAAGAATAGCTCGGCCACCTGTGCTGCTGTATAGTGTGCGGATATGGCAAAAAAGTGTGTGTACTTCATCAGTCAATCAACAAAGACAAAGATACAATCCTTGCCCTGTACCATGGGCAACCCTGTGATGAAGTCCATCGAAATACTCTCCCATTTCCCCTCCAGAATGGGAAGAGGTTGCAATAATCCCGCGAGATGGCTCATCTCTCCCTTGTTCCTCTGGCAAACATCGCACTCTTGAATGTGCTGGAGTACGTCCTCCTTGAGGCCCTTCAATGAATACCTCTCCCTAATGGCCCTGTAGGTTTTGGTAACCCCTGATGTCCTCCCAAGGGTGAATCATGTGATGCCTGGAGTATCTTCTTCTTGTGCTGAGACCCCTCAGTCAAGAAGATCTAGTCTTTGTAATAGATGATCTCATCGACCACCCTGTACCTGTCATCTGCCACCTGCCCATTCAGAACCTCACATGCAAACCTATCCTTGGAGTACTCTACTAAGAGTCGAGCCCTCCAATCTATGTCCAAGCTCATAAGAGACAACGTGGCTGGTCTACGTGAAAGGGCATTTGCTACCACGTTGTTCTTACCCTTGACATACTCAATGTCAAATTAATATGCTTGGATCTTTCTAATCCACTTTTGTTGCCTCTCCTGTAGCTACTTCTGCTCCAAAAAGAACTTGAGGCTGTTGTGGTCAGTCCTCACCCTAAACCTATTACCCACCAAATACTGTCAGTACTTAGCCAATGCATGCATGATGGCCAACATCTCCTTGTCATAAATAGAATACAACCTCTTGTGCAGAAGGAGCTTCCAGCTCTCAAAGGCTATAGGGTGACCTCCCTACATCAACACCACGTTGATCCCCTCTCCCGACGCATCACACTCCAAAACAAATGGCTACGTAAAATCTGGCAACGCAAGCACTGGGCAGCTGCTCATAACCTCCTTGAGCCTGTCAAAGGCTCGCTGTGCTGTATCTAACCAACTAAATGCCCCCTTCCTCATCAAATCTGTCAGGGGTGTAGCAAGCTACAAGAAACATTTGACAAACTTCTGATAGTAAGTACAAATGCCAATGAATCCTTGAAGTTCCATCACATTTCTTGGCTCCAGCCATTCTCTTATGGCCCTGATCTTCTCCCCGTGGACCCTCACTCTGTCCACTCCTATGATGTGTCCCAAATACAACATCTCCGTTAACCCAAACTCACACTTGGAGAGTTTGGCATAGAACTGTTGCTCCTGTAAGATAAGCAATACCGTCTCAATGTGCTGGAGATGCTCCTCCCAAGTCCTGTTGTAAATGAGAATGTCATCGGAGAATACCAACACAAACCCTCAAGTGACTATGGAAGATGTGATTCATGCAGGACTGAAATGTAGCGGGGGCGTTGGTTGGCCCAAAAGGCATCACCAAGAACTCAAAGTGCCCATAGTGACATCTGAAGGCGGTCTTGGGAATGTCCTGCTCCCTCATGCGAATCTGATGGTACCCAGATCTCAAATCAATCTTTTAGAAGAATCGTTATCCCCTCAACTCATCCATCAACTCATCGATCCTAGGTATGGGGTACCTGTTCTTCAAGGTCTTCTTGTTCAGGGCCTTGTAGTCAATGCACATCCTCAATGTACCGTCCTTCTTCTTCACCAACACTACAGAAGAAGCAAAAGGACTCGTGCTCGGTCGAATGTGCCCAAGAGGCAGCAGCTCCTAGATAGCCCACTCAATCTCATCCCGATAGGCCTTGGGGTGCCTATAGGGGGTGGTGATCACTGCCTGGATGCCCTGCTCAAGCTCGATGGTGTCCTCAAACACCCAATCCGATGGCTCTCCTAGTGGAATCTCCCTAAACACTATGGCATACCGATCAAGGATGGACTGTATCTCTAGATGTACCGTCTATCTTGTTGTCCCTGCCTCTGATGCACGCAGCTCCACTGCCCGCTCTATGTCTCCCTTCTGGAAGACTACCTCCATCCGATGAGCTGACACAATCTGAGGTGGATATGTGTGTTGTCCCCGTATCTTCTCATGCCTCCCTGTCTTCTCATCATCCCACTCCATCTCTAGGGTCTTCTAATCCATCGTGACCTTCCCTAGAGTGATAAGCCACTAAACACCCAGTATCAAGTTGGTGCCCGGGATATCGACCACGAAAAGGTGGTCAGTCAATGTGTAGGTGCCCATCGTCACTGAAAGCACTGGAACATAACGAGCACACGTCATGGTCTGATCTCCTAGGACCAAGACTGAAAACCCATCGAAGCTCTCTATATGAATACCTCTCCGCTCAACCATTTGTGCATCGATGAAGTTGTGGGTCGCCCCACTATCAACCAAAACTGATACTCGCTAGCCACGTACTGTCCCTCATACGCGTAGCGTTAGATACTTGGGAACTCCTCACAATGCTACAAGGGCCCCTCCGATAGGTGCAAAAGATGCAACTCCTACTGCTAGTGGTGGAGGTGGCAAAGGTCCCTATATGGCATGGCTATCTCCTGCCTCCACATCATCCTCATCATCCTCTTCTCTGCTTCTTTTGGAGAACACCTCAATAAAATGTGCTTTACCCATAGCACATCTATGTCCTAGTGCCCACGGCTCCTGACATGTGAAGCAAAACCGTTTCTTCTTCAGCTCCCTCTTGACATCATCCTCGATCTGTACTCGTCCTAGATTCCCCTTTGGAGGTGGAATTCTCACATACTTCCCCTTAGACTGAAAAGGATGTCTTTGGGGGTAAGGTGTCTGAGTCCTGGGTAAGACATCCTGTAAGTCCCGGGTTCTGCTAATAGCGTCCTGGAGCATGGCTGGTCTAGTGGATCAGACTAGACCCTGAAGTGGCTCTACTAACCCCTCAACATACATATAGACCCTTCGTGCTGTGGATAGGTCTGGCACCATCACGGAGACCCTCAAGAAATCTGCAATGTAGGTCTCTGGGCTCCCTGTCTGTTTGAGCTTCGTTAGCTCAACAAAATGCTGCTCTGGATCCCTCTGATCAAATTGTTCAATCAATCTCCTGGTAAACTCTACATATGTCATCATTGTAGAGTGCCTGAGTGTAACCATCTCATGGAACCACCAATCCTGGGCCTCGCCATCCAAATGTAATGTTGCCACCTTGATGGCCTCTACCTCCAACATCTGGTTAAGCTGGAAATAAATATCCAACTTCTCCACCCAAGACTTCGCCGAACTGTTTGATGAACCATCAAACGTAGGCAAGTTGAATCTACTCGTTGCATGGTGGGTGTCACCATCATGGTAATTCTGGTTTCCTCTGTGATGATTATGGGGCCTACTATCCCGCTAGAGCTGAACAAAGTCTCTAAATGAAATAGCATCCCTGGACTCCTACCCATAGGCCTGGTACTCTGCAAAATAATCGCCCATATGGCTAGGCTCTGCCTCCTACTGGGCTACGGCCCCCATGTCTGCTCCTAAGAGGGTGGGCATGGTAGAGTGTGTAAGGGCATGTGAGGCCACCTGCTGCAGTATCATGCTGCTTTGGCAAGTGATGGGATGCACCTGATCCCTCACTAATCTAGAAAACTCGTGGGATCTCATGCTATCTGGCCTCTACTGCCATGAATCTCTGCCCCATCACCTCAATCTGCCTCGACATATCCTGCACAGATTTGAGGAGCATGTTCGCAAATCTCTTCCCATCCTCATCTGCCATCTGCTCTATGTCCACTACTGGATCTCTCTGTTCTGCATCTACCATAGGCTCCTCCTGTTTTGCATCCGCCACAAGAACACAATCTCCCTCTCTGTAGGTATTCTCCAACCTATGTTCAGTGTCTCTGTATCTCCTACCTCTGTAAAAAATGTAGGGTTTTTCCCGCGGTGTCATAGATTGCTAGCTCCATAGGCTGAGCCAGATTTATGCTCTGATACCACTGTAATATTCCTAACCCAGAATATTTATCAAACCCCAGCAAAAACTCCAATCAAATATTTGCAAATGATATAATAACCTAGAAGTGATAAGATAAAAGTGGAACAGCTTATAACAATGTAAATCAAAAATATAAGCAGATACTCAAGAAATGCAATGTAAAATGCTAAGCCATTTTATTATACTGAGCAATAAGATAAGTAAAGGAGGTGATCAAAAAGATGGCACCTCGACTTGCACAAGGCAAGTGAAGAAATGCTCTCAGAATAAAAAAGAATGGCCTCTTTGCGTGGATGCTGCTGCTATGCTACTGCTACTGCTAGAAAACAAATGATGATTTGGGGCTGCTCACAACCTCAGAAAAAGTTGAAACTCTGGATTCGGGCTCTACTCAAGAAACCCAAAAAAACCTAGAAAGCTCTCATGGAATAGCCCACCCCCGAAAATCACCCCCTTGGGCTTCTGCGCAATTCCTCAAAGCTTTGTGCTGCCACTGAAGGGAACCCTTCTAAAATCTGCCTAAACTTTGCCTGAAATTCTGCCAAAAATCCTCCAATAGATAAGGGTTTGTCCCCTGCTCAATCACCCAGCATAAATCCTCCTACAAAACCCTAATACAACACTACTACTAGAGAGAACTGTGTCCCTCTATCAGTGTTGTGCAATCCTCCAAAATGCTGATGAAAATACTGCTGAAATGCTGATAAAACTACTACTGAAATGCCAATGGAAATACCTTGCTCGAGCAGGCACTCGAAGTCCCTCGGGGCTAAGGGTGAGATCTCCGAACGGAGACACTCAATGCACTAAACAGTGTTGCAGACTAGCTAAACAGCCAGCATGCTCAGAAGTTGAAACGACTAGCTCAAAATGCACATAGCTCAATGATCGAAATGAGGGGGCTCCTCTCTCTATTATAGCCCTCGCCTCTCTCAATCCCAAGGCTCACCTCCTCTTGCATGGTTCCCCTCTTGCCACATGTTCCTTCCCTCCTGCGCAGTCTCTCCATGTGTCTGCATGGGCTCCATTTCTACGCCCCCCTTTGGCCCCCTTGGCTCCCCTTTAAGTCACAACGTTGTGCTACTAGGAAGTGACTTTTTATTCTAAAGTGATTTATGTCCCCTGTCCTCACTTTTTTTATTTACAAATAACTATAGAAGGCAAAAACAGAACAAAATTGAATATTCCAATTAGCCATGGCTAATTAGGAATATTACAACGTGTCTGGCTAACAGTGAATCATGTGACTCCTTGAACATATTGCATTTAAACTTGGAGTTTGAATTCAGATAGATGCTTTCTTTGTACCATAGAATGTCGTTCTTCCATTCAAATTTTGAGTTGTCTGGAAGGTTATCGATTGTCGTAGTTATTTCTGGATCCTTAGCATACTCACTTCGAATCTCATTAATCCATTCAGGAACAACAACCAAGATTGCAAGTAATGTTGGTTCTTCGTCCTTCCTAGATAGGGCATCTGCTACTACATTGTCTTTTTCCCTTTTATGTAGTATCTCCATGTCAAAGGAAGAAATTTTTTCAATCCATTTTTGTTGTTCTTCAGAAAGTGTTTTTTGTTGAAGGAGGTGCTGGAGACTGTTATGGTCCGTTCGAAAGGAGAACTTACTTCCAAAAATATATTGTCTCCACTATCCAGTGTGTGCATAATATTGAGCATTTCCTTATTGTATGTGGACTTAAGACGTTCTCTTTTATTGAGTTTCCTGCTTTCAAAAGCTATTGGATGCCCTTCTTGCATTAATACTGCTCCTATACTGAATCCAGAAGCATCACACTCAATGATAAATGGTTTAGATAAATCTAGAGTTGAAAACGAGAAACCTTAAAGCAATAGTGCAAGAAAGAAATAAATTCAAAGAACATAAAATTGCAAGAGAAACTAGGTGAAGGAAAAAGACCAATTGTGGTAGATCACCAAGGTCAATCCCCTAAGCGCCTCCCTGGCAACAATGGAAAAATTTCGGTGTAGTATAGGGTCTATAAATGTACCAACATTTAATTTGTCAATCTAGATAGTTCGTGAACTTCGAGATGCAGCAGTGGAAATGCCAGAGAAAGCCCCTGACAACCTGCAAAATAAATGCTAGTCTATCTTGGGTATTAATCTTATCAATAAATGAAATCCTACACTAAAAGAGAATTCAAGAAAACACCAATCCAAACAATAAAAATCATGCGGGAAATAAAAGAAATCAATGCGAAAGGAAATTCAGAAAGGAAATCATAATTTTAGGTTTTAACCCTGTACAGAAATTACCTGCATACGAATTCTTAGACAAAGAAAATAAACAATGCGAGAGCATAACCCATAAAACACATATGCACAGAGATTTTTCCCTGGATCCCGAAACCGGGACTACCAGCTTGATTCTTCATTATATTCCTTTCAATGTTACAATACATATTTATACATGCCGAAGCATCCAATACCATGGACCGAAAACCATCGCGTCCAATACCATGGACCGAAAAACCATCGCGTCCAAAAAACATGTGTGAAAATCATGCACAAAACCATAGGTGGGTCCGCCCAACCTAACATATGATCCAAAACCAAAATTTTCCGGGGTGCTGCTCCGGACCCCATAAAGTGGGGTTACGGGTGTCCTTCAAACCCCCTATTAACTACATGGAAAGAATATAACACAACCCAATAATCTCCCACTTGTTGTTTTCTTTCCACAGGGGGCCACAGGAGAGCTTAGTCATTTTTTCAGCCCTGAGATTCCCATTGCTTCTCTACACCAAGAGAACTTCTCAGAGATCACAGATTTTGTCAATGCATCTGCAGTATTCTTCAAAGTGTCCACCTTTACCAGCAACACCTTTCTGTCTTCTATCATATCCCTCACAAAGTGATACTAAACATCAATGTGCTTTGTCTTTGAATGATAAGCAGGGTTCTTTGCCAAGAAAATTGCACTTTGGCTGTCACAGTCTATTCTTATAGCTCCCTGTACTAACCCCATACTTGAACACAATCTCTGCAACCAAACTGCCTCCTTGCTTGCATCAGTGGCTGCCATGTATTATGCCTCTGTAGTTGATAGTGCCACTACAAATTGTTTCTTACTCATCCAACTGACTGCACCTCCAAATAGGTTAAACACATACCCACTTGTAGATCTTCTCTGATCCAGATCTCCAGCCCAGTCTACATCAACAAAGCCATGAATATCCAACACTCTGTTCAATCCTGGTCTTCCTTGGTAGCACAAAGCATAATCACTAGTGCCACGCAAATACCTGAAAACCCGCTTCACTGCTGTCCAGTGCTCCTTCCCAGGTTTTGACATAAACCTGCTCAATACTCCCACTGCATGTGCAATGTCTGGTCTAGTACAGACCATTGCATACATCAGGCTACCCACTGCACTTGCATATGGAACACGAGACATGTCCTCTTCCTCTTCTTGTGTCTTGGGACACTATTTAGCAGATAACCTCACACCTACAGGAATAGGAACCTTCACCGGTTTACTATCCTGCATATTAAACCTCTGCAGTATTGTCTCGACATACTTCCTCTGGTTTAACCAGAGCTTCCTCTTTGACCGATCTCTTTTAATTTCCATGCCCAAAATATAGTTTGCAGCACCAAGATCTTTCATGTCAAATTTGGAGGACAATTGGGTCTTCAAATCCTGGATAATTTCTTTGTCATTTCCAACCAGCAACATATCATCCACATACAAGACCAGATAAATAATACGGTCACCAATTAATTTAAAATACACACAATGATCTGCTTTGCTTCTGGTGAAGCCAAGTCCCCGTATAAATGTATCAAATTTCTGATACCACATCCTTGGTGACTGTTTTAACCTATACAGAGACTTATTTAACTTGCATACCAGTTCTTTCTTACCCTTCATCGCAAAGCCTTCAGGTTGCTTCATGTAGATTTCCTCTTCCAAATCCCCGTGAAGAAATTTTGTCTTCACATCCATCTGTTCTACCTCAAAATCAAAAGCAGCAGCAACAGATAAAAGTAATATAATAGAAGTTACCTTGGCAATAGGAGAAAAAATATCACCAAAATCAATTCTCGGCACCTGGGAATAACCTTTTGCTACCAACCGAGCTTTGTATTTCTCCACCTTTCCTTCTGCATTTGTCTTCTTCTTGAACACCCATTTGCTGCCAATGGGTTTCCTTCCAGCCAGCAACTCCACCAGATCCCAAGCCTCATTTTTGTGCAAAGATGCCATTTCATCAACCATGGCCTCTTTCCAGACTTTTCCATCCTCTAAATCCATTGCTTCCTTCACAGTTCTGGGATCATCATCAGTAACAGACAAAGCAAAATTTGAATTGAAAGCAGATGGACTATACCTTTCTGGATGCCTTCTTTCTCGAACTGATCTTCTCACAGCCGGAGTTTGTGGCTCTTCATCTTCTGATTCCTCCTCTACTGCAAAGCCTGATTCTTCCTCCTTTGGCTCAAACTCTATCTTCTCAGGTTCCTTTGGTTGGACTTCATGTTGAATAACATCTTTTACCTCTTTGAACAACACATCTCGGCTATACACAACCTTCTGTGTGACTGGGTTCCAAAGCTTATAACCCTTTAAACCAACCTTATACCCAATAAAGATGCACTTTTCAGATTTACTATCCAACTTGGTTCGTTTCTCCTTTGTAACATGTACATATGCATCACATCCAAATACCCTTAGATGTGAAAGAGAGGGTTTCTTACCAGTCCATACTTCTTGTGGAGTCTTATCCTCCAACGCTGATGAAGGTGATCTATTGATCAGGTACCATGCAATATCCACCGCCTCTGCCCATAATTCCTGTCCTAACCCGGCGCCACTGAGCATGCTTCTTGCCCTTTCCATCAACGTCTTGTTCATTCTTTCTGCGACTCCATTTTGCTGAGGTGTATATGGATTAGTCTTCTGCCGTGCTATACCACACTTCTTACAAAATTCTTCAAATTCCTTGCTGCAAAATTCTCCACCATTATTTGTCCTCAGCACCTTTATCTTCTTCTCTGTCTGATTTTCCACCAGAGCCTTAAATTCTTTAAACCTATCAAAGACTTCAGATTTCTTCTTAAGGAAATATATCCATGTATTCCTTGAGAATTCATCTATAAATGATACATAGTACACAGACTTACCCAATGATGGAACCTTCACAGGTCCAAACACATCATTGTGCACAAGCTCTAATATCTGTTTCGTCCTCTTACCACCAGAGGGGAAACTCACCCGATTTTGCTTCCCATACACACAATTTTCACAGAAATCAAAATCCAGAGATCTATCATTCATACCTTCTACCATACCTTTACCATGAAGTATTCGAAGGCCCTTCTCTCCAATATGTCCAAGCCTTTGATGCCACAACATGGTCTTCTCTCCAGAGACCACTAGATTTTCTACTCCATTTTCAGGAACCATAGAACTATTGCACCCATCAACAACAGTGCTACCTTGCAGCTTGTACAGAGTTCCAATCCGAACTCCCCGCACCAATATCAGTGCTCCTCGAACCATCTTGCACGTATCTTTCTCGAACACTGTCTTTACACTTGCATCATCCAACTTGCTTACAGAAATCAGATTTTTGGCCAATGCAGGAATATGTAGAACACCCGGAAGTGTTCTAACCCTTCCACCTTGCAACTTCAACTTTACTTTTCCCCAACCAATGATTCTAGCCTTCCTATCATCTCCTAAGAAGACATCACCACCATCGTATTTCTCATACTCGCAGAACCACTCTCTATGGGGAGTGAAGTGAAAGGATGCACCTGAGTCAATCAACCATGCCTCATGATCTACATGTGTACTTGAAGAAGCCAAGTACACATCCCCACCTTCATTTGAGGTGGTTTTCGCCTATGCAGAAGGAGCATCATCAGATCCCTTTCCTTTATGAGGAGCTTTAGATTTACAATCCCTTCTGAAGTGCCCTTCCTTTCCGCATTTCCAGCACACCACCTTTGTAGGTTTTCTTGGAGATTTAGATCTCCCTCTAGATTTAGATCTCCCACTCAATGACTTATTTTTGTTTCTGTTCTGGGACCGTCCTCGTACATACAAGGCATCACCATTCTGGTTGTCCATATTTTTCCGTCTCATCTCTTCCGTCAGCAAGGCTGAGACTATTTCATCAAACTACAAAGCAGTTGCATTGCTACCTATTGCAATAACCAGACTATCCCACGAATCTGGTAGAGAACACAACAAACTGATGCACTTATCTTCATCTGAAATTTTAATATCAACAGATAATAACTGACTTACCACAGTATTAAACGCATTCAGATGCTCTGTCACCGAGTCTCCATCTTTCATCCTCAGGTTATACAGCTTTTTCCGCAGGAACAGTTTATTCACCAGAGACTTAGATTGGTACAAAGTCCCTAACTTGACCCACAAAGCCTTTGCCGTAGCTTCCCCTGATACATTCAGCAATACTGAATCCGAGACACACAATCGTATTGTGCTCTTTGCCTTCCAATCCAACTTCTTCCATTCTTCATCGGTCACTCCCGATGGTTTAGTACCCGGATCTACCACGTTCCACTGATCTTTATCCACCAACAGATCCTCCATCTTGAGTTTCCACAACTCAAAATTCTGACCATTGAACTTCTCAATCTCTATCTTTCCACTGCTCGCCATCTTCTTTCACCACCAGAATCGATCTCGCAGATCTCCCACTGAACAGGGTCTACCACAGGCCCGAGCGAAACCCCTCAGCAACAAAGGCGTCCCCTTGAAGCCAAAACAGCTCTGATACCAAATGTAGGTTTTAACCCTGTACAGAAATTACCTGCATACGAATTCTTAGACAAAGAAAATAAACAATGCGAGAGCATAACCCATAAAACACATATGCACAGAGATTTTTCCCTGGATCCCAAAACCGGGACTACCAGCTTGATTCTTCATTATATTCCTTTCAATGTTACAATACATATTTATACATGCCGAAGCATCCAATACCATGGACCGAAAACCATCGCGTCCAATACCATGGACCGAAAAACCATCGCGTCCAAAAAACATGTGCGAAAATCATGCACAAAACCATAGGTGGGTCCGCCCAACCTAACATATGGTCCAAAACCAAAATTTTCCGGGGCGCTGCCCTGGACCCCATAAAGTGGGGTTACGGGTGTCCTTCAAACCCCCTATTAACTACGTGGAAAGAATATAACACAACCCAACAATAATGGGAAATAACGCAGTGCCGGCATAATAACAAAAAGACTGTAAATGTTGGAATATGTTCAAAAGCAATTCAAACCATTATGCTTGCACTAATTCTACCTGCACTAATTCTGTGTAAAGCTAACTTGAAAGCATCAGCAACATAACAAGGAAATTTAATGTGTAAATAAACTTACAAGCGAAATTAAGTTAATGTGTATCTTGCCTTACTTGTCCCTGAAAATGAATCTTGCAAACTATCTAGAAGTTAAAGGAAACCAAAATGGTAATTAAACATTTATCGATTCAAACATAGTGCAGTTTCCTTATTTATAAATATCAGCTCATCAAAAGTAAAAATTGCAGCTTTAGATATAAATTAATAGATCTGGATTAATTTATAGAATTCGAGTTAGAGCTCATAAAGGTAGATTCAGACAATCTGGAAGGACACGATGTTTGTTTAAAATATTTCAAGTGCAAATGTGATTAGCAATGCAGCAAATTAAATAGTTTATAAAGGAATAATTTGGAGCAAATCAAATTAATTCTAGAACTAGAAATTGAAGGCAAAAAGAAACTATAAAATTCACATAGCAATTAATAATCTAAATTCTATTGAATCTAAAAGATGAGAGAAGTGTCGAGCTGGTCTGGCAGCCAACCCAGCCAACTCGCACCCTATTTGAGTTCCTGGTTCACACAAAAATCAAATTCATTATATGCAGTAAACAAATAGACAAGGCATAGATAAAAACTGCTTCAATTAATCCTAAAAAAACATTCTTTTACATCAAACAGACATCTTCTTAACTCCAGCAATCAAGAGAAGCGATCCACAACTGGAATTTGCATGCTGCTACTTCATGACAGCTTCTCCTCCCTTCTGCGCTTTCCTTTGATGCACATTATCCCTAGCTGGGTCGATTTCCTTCTCTGTTGTCTAATTAATTAACTAACTAAGCTAACTTCTTGTCAGTCCAGGCAATCTATTATATAACATCGAGTTACAACTAGGCCTTTTAATTAGCTGATTATAATAGAGGAGGCAGATCTCAACAATTTTCCATAAATAAAATTAGTTTTCAACTAAATGTCAAAATAGGCATGATTCTCGTGAATTGTTCCTCTTTTCCTGGAACGGTGTTATTGCTGGACTCCTCATAAGATGGGTGCTAAACTGTATCATGACCACATGGCCACATAGATGAGGGCAGAGCAATGCGTTGACTCCAGCGTTGATGTGGATGTGGTCATTTGCTTTAGGCATTCTCCACATTGCTGGCAGTGATAAGAGCATTCTGCAATCTCTCTGGACCCATAATAGGAAGGGTATGATCTTGATAATGTGGTGAAGCCTCGAGAGGACTGAGACCTGCACCGCGGCTATATGTCATCTCAGTATGGAACCTCCGTGGATCTTCTTGTGCTACCTACATTCAAACATCCACAATACAATCTAGGCCATATAGTCTAGCTCTCTAGTTTTATACAAGCGATGAAGAGTATCATCACAAACAAGGTTGTGTTCTCCTTGCAGTGAATCATCCAAGTTACAATATTGAAGAACGAAAAATGAAGAACCACCAAAGATGTTGCCACTAAATTTGGTATGCTCCTCAACTTCACTTCTATTAGTGACATCAGTGTGATTTGATAGTATCTTATGCACAAGCTCCTTTCATGTAAGCATTGAGCGTTTGCATGAACAAAATATGTGGTGTATCATGTTGAAAAGTTTAGGCACATATCCAATCATTTTTTGATGCTTTCTGGCAGCTAATACACCCAATTTACATTCCTCTAATGACTTTGATTCTCTTTCAATAACCTCTTGTAACACTTGCATGGGAAGGCCCTGAAGAATTTGCTAGTCTAATTCATACATTCCATCGATACTCCTCCCAAGGTTCCATCTACAAAACGCTGGAGGTTTATAACTACAACAATCCATAATGCGCAGAGATAGCAGAAAGATTATAGAAAATGTGAGTGCAGTGCATGAGTCCTTCGGAGTGCAAGCAGGTAAATGGTGCAAGAATCCATTGCATGGTGTAGGCAAGTAAATGCAATGGTGCAAGCATGTGAATGCACTGGTGCAGGCATGTCCCAAAGTATAATAAAACCAGTTTTAATCCTGCAACATACAAGCCTTAATTAAACTTCTCATTAATGCTATTTTAATCGTGTTAAAACAAAGAAGTAGCAAATACTCTTCAAAAATA
Source organism: Pinus tabuliformis (assembly GCA_031772625.1). Taxonomy (NCBI): domain Eukaryota; kingdom Viridiplantae; phylum Streptophyta; class Pinopsida; order Pinales; family Pinaceae; genus Pinus; species Pinus tabuliformis. Next base: position 559,346,711 of record CM062817.1, read on the forward strand.
ATCATTTAGCCAATTGACATCATGAGAGAAAATAGATAAAAAAAATAGGACAAAACAGAGATCCAACAATATGTTGATGACAAGGAACAATGAAAATTATATCGCATCAATAAAGAAAGATTTGAAGAAAGGGTGTGAAATGACATATTTTGGATGTCTTAACTACTATTCGGGCATTGAAGTGACCCAACATCTAAGATATATATTCCTTTCTCAAAAGAAGTGCATTGGAGAATTATTGAACACGTTTGGCATGGTTGAATGCAAACTTTTGTCCACTCTAATGGAACAAAATCCAAATCTCACGTCTAAATAAGGAAAATAATTTGAGGATGCAACTAAGTATAGATAGTGTATATCCCTGAGGGTTAACTCAATACATCGAGTACCAGTTGCTAAAGAACCTCGCCAATGGGAGGTCATGGGGTCAATTCTCGTCGATGCCCTTGAGGTTAGGCTCCAATTAGTTTCTCTAGCGGGATGTGATCCTTTCGTGTCTGCTTGAATTTTCCTCTAAATACACACACACACACACACACACACACTTGTAGGAAGTCTTATCTACCTCACCACTAACAGAACATATATTTCATTTCTTATCGGAATCCTTTCTAGGTTTATGCAAAAGCATTATGAGGGATGATTGGTCTATTGCAAGAATAGTTTTAAAGTACTTGAAAGGAACTCAATACTTTGGGCTCAAATATACATAGGTGGATGACTTTAGCTTAATTGGATATTCTAGTTCGGTCTATGATGGAGATAAGGAAAAAGAAAGTATTTACTTTAGGTTATGTTATGAGTCTTGTATCAAGAGTTGTTTCCTAGAGGTCACACAAATAGTCAGTTCCAACATATTCCACAATAGGGGTAAAATATGTGGCAATTACATAAGAAACCAAAACGATTGTGCGGCTAAGAAAAATTCTTAAATATTTGCAGGAGAAAAAAGTGCACTCTACTCCTCTTTTAATTAACATCACTTATGCAATTAATTTGGCCAAGAATCCAAATTCCACGATCGAACCAAATATATAAATACAAAGTATCATTTGATTTGACATCATGTTGAGGCCTATATTATTCACCAACAACATTGATCCACAAATGAGTAAATTGCAAACATATTCACCAAAGAACTTGGAAAAGAAAAGTTTGAAAGTTTCAGAATGATGCTTGGACTCACAAACACCCCTTCAAATTAAGAGGAAGAATGCTAGACACTTAATCCTACAAAATTAGTCAAAATGTAAAATTGACGCTTATCAAAGTTATAAGTGATTTAATTAATATGGTTGTTAAGTTTAAAGAATATATATATATATATATATATATATATATATATATATATATTATTTCTACATTTATATATATAAATACATAAATAAAAACTAAAGATAAAAAATTTCAAAATATATCTATATTTTTCTTGCTTTATTATTTTATATGTGTGAAAGTAAATTTAATTTATATTAAAAAGAAAAAATGTGACAAAGGTACATATATGGATTATATGAGTAGATCCTTGTAAGACTCAAGAACTTTAGTAATTTATTAATTTATAATTTCAGAACTAATCAAAATACTAATTGATTCAGAGATACTTTAGTAATTTGTTGATTTATAATTTTAAAACTAGGAAAAATAATTTACTAAATATAAAAGGACGGTGTCTATACATACCAATTGGTTTTTTAATATAAAATAGGGTTAAGATAATAACTAATATGTAATTTAATTTTAGCTAATGAAAAATGGTTTTGGATGTATTTGATGATATATATTATATTGTAAATGATAAATTTGGTTGATGAAAAAAGTTACGAGTATGGTTCTAAATATTTTGTTGATTTTCTCATTAAAGATTTTTAGGGTAAATTCTAGAAAACATTATGTTATACATTAAACCTTTTGTGGACTTTCCCATTAAAATTTTTAGGATAAATCTCTAGAAAATATCATCCAATATATATTACTAGCAATTGTCCCAAAAGTACAAAGAGAGGCCGATAGGATTATTAAATTGGAATTGTTGAATTTTTCTAGAAGAGTTAATTGGTTTGTGGAAAACCTTGTTTTCTTGGATTGGATCATTGTGCAATTACTTTTCTTTAGATGTTTTGTTTATATCTATATTACAAGGAACACATTGAATGTCTTATTTCATTTTAGAGTAAGTTAATTACCCAAAATCAAGAAACCTCTATAGATGGCGAAGCATATACGAAGAATACATCTCATTCATATGCAATACCAAATCCATATTTTATTTTCTATGAGTAAAATTTCAAAATCATGAACACATGCCATTTCATATGCACAATAAACCCAACTTCTGAAATTTCAATGCTTGGATGCATCCCATTCATATGCTACATTAAACCCATATTTTCCTTAAATTTCAATCCATAAACACATCCATTCATGAGCCATAACAGAACCACAAAAAACAAAACCCCCTGACCCGTTAACACATTATCTACTCAGAGAGATGTAAGACGAAAGGATAGCACTATCTACGGATCCTCCATGTCTCCAAAGGAGATGAGGAGCGTCCCGTGACCCATTAATGCATTGTCTTCTCAGGAGTGCGAGGTAAGACTAAAGAAAATCACTAGCTACGAATGTTTCATGTCTCCATAAGGCCTTGATAAATCTTCATTTATTTTGTGAATACAATAATTTGATTGCATTTTAACATTGTAAATACTAAAAATGAGCCCATAAAGAGCAAATAATCAAGAAGGAAATGCTTCAATCACAGACTGGAAATCAGGAATGGTGATTATTTTATAACGATCGAATCAACCTTCTAATAAAATCTTCTTCCATTCTTTCTATGTTCTTTCCTTCCCACCAGAGCAGTGCACCACCATTACCAGATCAAATACTAGAACTAAATTAGGATCCAGAACCGGCTTCTCTTTCTGGCCACCATTGTTATTATCACCACCTCTATTATTAGATTCCAACACCACTACATCAACAATAATGAGCTTTCCCATCTCCGAGATCGCCTTCCTGCAGCTCTTCAATGTCTTGATACAGCCCTCGTCGCCCCAGTCATGCATGATCCACTAATGACATCGCACAAAAAAATTGTATAGTCAAAACGTGCTCTCAGGTCATTCTAATTGAATTACATGATAGCTCAGCAAGTTCAAGACTTACCTTCATGAATATGGCATCCGCAGAGGGCACGGTTTCAAACATGTCTCCGCCCATGTGCTCCACACCTATTTACATACATTTATATGTATAAGATTGGTATGCATATATACCATTGATGAATCAAAGGTGTTGTTAGTAACCTGGGAGATGGGGAGCAATGGCCACGACATGAGAGAGGTCATAGTTGATGCCTCTGATGGAAGGATAACACCGCAGCATTGCCTCAATTGTCTCCTCTGCAAACCCAGCCTCTCGAGGCAAATCAGAGAATGGAGGTCAAAGAGTGACATAAAGAATGGGAAAAAGTAGTAAAAATATCTTGCCATGCCACGGAGTGCACAGCAAATCTCGGAGGTGAAAATAAGGCAACTCAACCGATATTTGGAACACTTCAAATCAACAGTTGAAAGTGTCTCACCTGATCGAACAGAGCAGGGTAAAAGTGTAGACGATTGTTGATGCATAGGAAGGCCTATCGGTCTAAACATAATCATCGCACATATTCGACATATATAAACATAATCATCGTACATACTTGACATACATACTTATTTCCAACTGAAATCTATTCAAACAAAAACTCAAACTGCATATGGTTTGCTCATATTTATAAACATCCACTTCCCTGGTGGACGTTAATGCCTCTGTGATTTTATGAACTTGGTGGTCCACCAACGTATTTTTTTGTTGAGTTCTTCGGTCCCGAAGATTTGGTACAAAATCGAACACTCTGCAATCCTGTTCAATGTTGTTGATCTTTCTTTGAAAAGACGAAGCATACACAGAGGCAGACAAGGGTTGGAACAAGCTTCTTGTGAAAATTTTATGCAAAACTTTCTCAGAACAACATAATGTATAGCCTATTGTCTATTCAATATTAGAAACCGCAATCGAGCTAGAGAAGTTCCATTGCAATTGTAAGAACGTGAAGTCAAATACAAGACGCAAAACTTTAAATGACATTATTTTTTGGAAGGAATCATCATATTTACTTTACCTTTTATGTAAATGATAGAATGCCTCAATCAAAGAGCTAACATAATGCCTCGATCAAAGAACTGAGATGCGTATTATAAAGAAACGATTTATTTTGTTATTTTAATTTTCCAACGCTAAATGTTCACAATGTGAACATGTTGGACACCTAATCCTAAAGGATTAGTGTGGAATTCGAATGGACAAAGCAGTCCAAGAGACCTTGGGATCTGAATCCCAAGAGTCACCTATTGTACTATAAATGTGTATCTTATGTTAATAAAAAATATGCACTCACTGATTTATCTTTCCTATATTCTATGTTTTCATGTGAGTTTAACATGGTAACAGAGCGGGCGAATTCTGGCCCTGCTCATTTTTGAGCCACTTGTTTTGTGGTCTCTACCTACATGTCAGTTCTGTCTTTCTACTAATTAGAATTGATCAGAATTGCCACCTTATTGAGCGTTTTATTCCTCATTCTGCGCCATATTCTTTCCTGCGCTCTGGGCCTGACATATTCTTTCCTGCGCTCTGCCATTGTCAGCTCATACTTGTTGTTTTGTTTTGTGGCCTTTCTACATAAAACGCTTCTGCCATTCCTCTGTACTGTGCAGACCTATTCTTATGAACGAACACTCCTCTCTCTCAGCGAAATCGTTGTAAAACGCAGTAAATGATCCCTTGTCAATCATGAAATCCCAGTAACTGTGCTGCTCTGTGCTTCTGGCGGAGATCTGAGCGCCTCTGGCCTCTGGCCTGACATGACTGTCCAGCTCTATGCGTTGATGCGTGGAATGCGTTGTTGAATACTGCGTTGAATACTGAGGCCAAGAACCCTGCGCTGTGGACTGCGTTTTTAACGGATGGACATTTATAACCATTCAAATCAAACTTCATGCAGAACCTGTTTGAAGACTGACTGTGTTTTCTATTGACTGCATTTCTTATTGAAGACTCTCGGCATGGGTGGGATTTGATTTGATTGTGATAAGAAGCGTTCATTTATTTTATTCATACTTTACGGATTTGATCATTTTCGAGTGATGAATTCAAGTCTGTATGAGAGCAATGGGCTCCCGATACATGTTCACTGACATGGTATCAAACATTATTGGCGTCACCTATGTCTTTTCTGAAAATTCAAGACCGTTGGCATACCTTTGTCGTGGACATTTATGGCTATTGAATATGCATTCCTCACTGATGAAAATTTGTTCTAGCACCTAGATCTTGATTTACAGCAACTTTCCATTCTCCTTATGACGCTTCTTTTTATGGATTTGTTTTACTCAGTATCTATTACTCTGACTATGTATGGTTATGCGCACTGATCCCCCTGTGTTGATGGCGGATTTTCAAATAGATTTTCAGTGTGTATTCATTGCGTTGTATTGCTTAACGCAGTGGTTATATTGACCACGGTTTGAATATTGTATAGTAATCAGTTTTGTGCTGGCGGTTGGTACGCAAGAAACGCACGCTGGCTCGTCCATCAAATGTCAATATGGGGTGCAGTCCTGAAGGTGGAGTAGCTGCAAGAAAGATAATGCAATAAAGAAAAGAGAAGTTTGAGGTCAAATTTAGTCGGTCCAGAACTAAATTTGAGTGCAATAGCTTTAGTTTGAATTTTGAGAGCCCGCAGAAGGCTGCTTGTATGAGCTCTGGAAACAATGAGAATGGTGGGGATGGCGATGATGAACATGGTGACTTACAGAACAGGACGGAAATGTATGTATGAATTGTAGGGGAAGAGGAATAATCTGTTGAGGCAGATGAGGAAGGTACTGTTAAACTGTTGAAGATTCGTTAATGATATGTTGCTGTTGGCATAAAAAGGGCGTTCGATACATATATACGTATCCATGTGTGTTTTGCAGCATAATTTCAGATGCATGAAAAGATGGTTCAGGCCTACGTTTTGGCGATTCTTTGAAAGCTGGTCTCTGTTCTCTTTCCACTCTGCAGAAGTCGTATGTATTTTTGGTTCTTGAATTCCTGCTGCTAATCGCAAGGCATTTCCTAGAAACCTCGCATGCGACCTGATTGGATATCACGTCCTAGAGGCCGTCGCTCGCCAGAATCAGGCACTAATCTTCCTCTGTTCTCGCCGTGATCTGTTGTGGGTCTGATTATTCCCAATGTGATCCTTCAAATGTCCAGCAGAGATTGATTGACGCAAGCTGTGCATTGACACGACATCAAATGTAAACAAAGTGGGAGTGCCTTTGAAAGACGTTCCAACAGCAAGCAAGAGCAGATAAGTGACAGCAGCACCGCACAAAAACCCCACCCAAAGTTCTTTGCAGTGAAACAAGGCACCACCGGTCTGCAAAGCCTTGTGAGAGATCACTCTGTCCATTGATTTCTGTGAACTAGCTTGTTGATACATCTTGCGCTCCCTCGCAATTGAATTTGCTCGCTCAGTTCCAAGAGATTTCTGTGGCAGTAACCGCTCCATTTCTACACCAAATTTGCCCAAGAAACTTACTGCATAAAAGATGGAGTATTCAGTGCCGAGGGGTAGTAAATGAAACTGGTAGTAGAGTAGGTGGACTAGAGGCGCAGAATGTGTAAGGCGTGACCACGCCTGGCAGCATCAACCTTCCAGTGGCTGGAGTCGACTTCTGTTCAGTTCCGATCAAGTTGTTTTGATTCTCTCTGCTCAGTTTCATATGAATCTCCTCTCCCAGTGGCTGAAATCTTAATGTATCTTGGACACGCATTTATTTCGTGGCTGTCTAATTGATTTGCAAAAATCAATTTCTGAAGGTGAATCTTGTATTGGCTGGAAAGCTGCATTGTATTTGTTGTTTAGATTGGAGGGTAACGAGTGTCTGTATCGGCTCACAGTTGTACACCGAATCAAATCAGTAATTGTTTCATGAGGAAGTGTCATTTGCAGCCAAAACTGTATATCTTTTGAGAATTCCTATAGAGCAATCATTTTAGATACAAAGATTAATGAGTGTTCCACAGACAGGCTTGTAAGGACATTTTTCTGTCTGTTGTTTTCTTTTATAGCTTCCTGGATATAACTCCAAAAGCTTGCTGCTGATACTATAAAAGGAGGACTATAAACTCAGACATTTGCTGGTACTTGCGGATTTTTTATTCTTTTTGCTTTCCTGAGCTTCCAGAAGGGATATAGAGGCAAGTTTTATAAAGTTTGAAGGAATCAGCTACAAAGTCTAGTCAGATGTGAAATTTCTACAGAATTTAAAGAACAGAATCTCTGAAAGACTGGTATTGGACAATGTATTTTTCAAACTGATATTCTTAATTTTTTTTTTTGAAATCTTCAATAGCTGGGGTTTGTCTAGAGTTGCTGAGTGTTCATTTCTTTGTTGAGACAATGGCTAGATTTCATGATGTATTAGAGTTACTGAATACACTAATACACTCCACTATTGGTGGGAAGGTAAATGTTAGCAAAGACACTCTTTGTGACATTCAGACCTGCCTGCATGATGCACAAGAAAAGATCAACTTTTTGCAGCTTGAATCACAGCTAAAGCAAGAAGAGCTACACCATTCTGAACCTGTTTCTGTTCAGAACATTGAGACAACCACCCATCAGCAGCATGTTAATAATGGTACAGTTCATTCAAATAAAGCAGCAGTTGTATATGCAGATGCAGAAACTCAGTCTGCATTTCCCAAGCCCATCATCAGACCTTGGGAACAGCTTGTCCACAACAAGCACAGAACTGGTCTTGGATATGACAAGGACTTGTCCTTTCATATTCCAGACTACTCAAAGCCCATTCAGTTTCAGAGTGCTGGTTTCATTAATGACAGTTCACCTGCTCCTTATGACAGTTCAGCTTCAACTGTTCCAGATTCTACCCCTCTTCCACAGCAACAACAAAAACAACAGATCGTGAAATGCCAACACTGTGATCGAGTTGGCCATCTGAAAGATCACTGTTTTGATCTTCATCCATGTGAGCACTGTCATAAAACCAGCCATTCTTCACACAGGTGCTTCAAAAACAAACGTCCTGCAAGAACAAAGATTCATCTTGGATGGATCGCTTCTTGGCAATGGGCATCAACAGCCAAGAAGATATTCCAAACACATGTCAGAACTTGTTCCAGAGTATTAAACAGTCTTGCAGTCGAGTTTTCTCCATCTTCTCACCTTGTACCTGACAGGGGGGGAAATGACGGTCATCTACAAGCTTCAAAGTCACATCAAGCGAGCCTGAGCCACAACCTGCCACACCAGTTTCAGAGTTGCAGCCAGAGACAAAGATGCCTGAACATGCCTTCAGTTGGCAATCTGGGACACTTCCTCTAGCAGAAGACTCCAGCTTCTTGCCAGTTTTGGAAGAATTCCAGGAATTACAGAGTTGTTGGTCATCCTTAAACCATCAGAAAATTGAGAACACTTCCTCTAGCAGAAGACACCAGCTTCTTGCCAGCTTTGGAAGAATTCCAGGAATTACAGAGTTGTTGGTCATCCTTAAACCATCACAAAATTGAGAACACTTCCTCTAGCAGAAGACACCAGCTTCTTGCCAGCTTTGGAAGAGTTCCAGGAATTGCATTAAGCATTCCAGAGTTGTTGGTTATCCTTAAACCATCACAGGTTGAGACTTCCCTTTTCAGGTTGAAGTTTTACCTTTTATGCGGGGTGAGACCTCCCTTTTATGGTTGAAGGTTTCCCTCTTTGAAACAATAGGATCACTTCCTCTAGCCGAAAACTTCAGTTTCTTGCCAGTTTTGGAAGAGTTCCGGGAACTGCACTAAGCGTTCCAGTGTTGGTGGTCATCCTTAAACCACCGCCCTTTTTTTACCAACATTTCATAGAGCACATTCAGCCTAGTGCTGCCATGTATTTTTTTTCACATTTTGTATTACAGCTCTCTTCTTGGACTCATACATAACCCTTCGGATTAAGGGGGGGAATGTTGGACACCTAATCCTAAAGGTTTAGTGTGGAATTCGAATGGACAAAGCAGTCCAAGAGACCTTGGGATCTGAATCCCAAGAGTCACCTATTGTACTATAAATGTGTATCTTATGTTAATAAAAAATATGCACTCACTGATTTATCTTTCCTATATTCTATGTTTTCATGTGAGTTTAACAGAACAGCTAAACATCTTAACAGAATTGAACTCGTCCTTGGTGTTAGTGTTTAGATAAGGTCTTAAAAATGTTTAACATGCAGTTACAACACAAATGAATTAGGCTATTTATAAAATATTTTCGAAATGCAAGCATTTACACACTTTGCCTAGCTTTGCCTTGTTTTCTTTACCACTGTGTAAGAGGCTAAATAAGATTTCAAGGTTAACTGTTGAAGGCAACTACTTTAGATCTTTGGATATTTTATCACATTTTTATCATCTCAATTGAAGTGAAATGGATATGAGCTTTAATAACTACTAGATTTAAATGAAGGTTATTTATATCTTGACAAAAGGTTACCGTATGTTGTTTTTACAACAAACATGGATGGAGATATTGCTGCTCCATGGTACAGCTTCGAATCTAGGTGGCCATCTGCTTCCCTTCATCAACTTTGCCTAAACCAGATTGCAGACAGCAGCAATAAACTATGCTAGAAATCTCAATGACTGCTCCATCAAATAAATTACAGACGACAAGAAACAACAAGAGAAAATATAATATATCATTTATTGGTAAGAATTTCGAGTATCTATCACCAAGCTTGACAAGCATTGTCATTTGGTAGAACTCTGTCAAACTCAAACCATGCTTTACACAATTGTTTCCGAAGGATGGAAAATGAAGTTGGGAAGGCCACAGATTTGATCAATCACTCGCTAACACCACAACATTGTCTCGATTGTCTCCTCTACAAGCCCAGCCTCTCGAGGCAAATAAAAAATGCTTAATACTAATTAGTGCTTGCCAAAATCCAGGGAAGAAGAACAACAGCAATAACTGGCAGACCAAAGAAACGATTAACTCTAAGGCCAAGAGTGACATAAAAGAATGGGAAAAAGCAGTAAAAATATCTTCAAGAGTGACATAAAAGAATGGGAAAAAGCAGTAGAAATATCTTTCCATGTGCATATTTGGAAAAGGCAGTCACACTTCAAATCAACGGTTGAAAGTGTCTCACCTGATCCAATGGAGCAGGGTAAAGGTGTTGATGATTGTTGATGCATAGGAAGGCTTATCGGCCTAAATATTACAAAATGCATAATCATAATTAAATTTAAATGTTGATAATCTCCAATTCATAATAAGCATCGAAACAATTATTTCATAATACATCTCACATTGCTAAAATTAAAAAAATAACATCAAAGAAAAAAAAAATCATAAAAAAAACATCACTAAAAAAAATCTCTTATAATTTAATACAAGAGAAAAAAAGATTAATTTAACCAAAATTATCAAAATTATCTTTTTATTACACCATTTCAAAAAATAAAATAAATATACAAAGAAACTTGAATTTAGTTTGAAGCTCAATTAAATTCGTTCCGTGTGCTTCTTGACCATTTTGAAATTGTCACCCCACACTATATGTAGTCATCGGTGGAATGCTTCAAAGAAAAAGGCATTCTGACGACTCTTCCTACCGTTCCAATAAAACTGAGAATGAGGGAGCATGGTCCTTCCTATCAAATTTCCATGGAAATTGCAATATAAAACCACACAAAGATTCTCTCGTCCTATTTTTGACACCGCATGTTATTATTCACTTTCAAGCAACCATAATCAGATTTCCATGGAAATTGCCATACAAAGCCACATGAAGATTCTCATGTCCAAATTTTTAACACCGCATGTTATTATTGACTTCCACCCAACCATGATCAGATTTCCATGGAAATTGCAGTACAAAGCCACACGAAGATTCTCTCCTCCTAGTTTTATACACCGCACGTTATCATTGACTTCTATAGCGCTTTTCTTTGTTTGTCTCACCTGTTTCTATCCAAAATGTTCTCTTCATATTAATTTTTATTATTATAGGCAATTAAGTTTTATCTTTACGAAGGATCAATTTTTAAATTAGATGATGAATTGTTAGTTCGCTGAAGATGTTTCTATATCAGCTTCGGGTGGATGTACCGGATAATTTTTTATTTTTTTACAAATGGACGGTGACGATGGTGTTTGAAAGAATATCTTTGGTCTGAGTCTAGAGCATGGAGCTGACGGCATAAAAATATTCTTGCAGGAAAATAATTGGGATTTGTTATTGTTCTTCCAATGTCTCTGAGCTTATAGAACCATACATTGGGCATTACATGTGCCAGTCTGAAGCATGTATTCCCCATCCCTTCATATCATTGAATTTACCCAAAACTCTTTATTATATTGTGACAAATATTGTCTCAATATGAAACCCAACCATGGGCAAGCATGGTCAACCATGGTCCAATGTCGCATTGTGATAAAGATTGTCTCAATATGAAAATCAACCATGTTTATTTTACGTTTATAATATGTATCATAGGATTTTCTCAATATGAAAATCAATCATGGTCAACCATGGTCAACATTGGTCACCATTGTAAATTATGGTCAATGATAGTTAACGATAGTCAACAAGGGTCCAATGTCACTTTGCGACAAATATTGTCTCAATATGAAAATCAACCATGGTTAACCTTGGTCAAACATGGTCAACGATGGTCCAATGTCACATTGTGACAAAAATTGTCTCAATATGAAAATTAATCATGGTCAATTATGGTCCAACGTCGCATTGTGACGAATATTGTCTCAATATGAAAATCAACCATGGTCAACCATGTTTATTTTACCGTTTATAATATTTACCATAGGGTTTATTGTAGGATTTTCTCAATATGAAAATCAATCATGGTCAACAATGGTCAACATAGTTGACCATGGTATATTATGGTCAATCATGTTTAACCATGTTCAACATTGGTCAACATGGTTGATCGTGGTAAATTATGGCCAATCATGTTTAATCGTGGTAAAAAATGGTCCAATGTCACTTTGTGACAAATATTGTCACAATATGAAAATCAACCATGGTTAACCAAGTGACAAATATTGTCACAGTATGAAAATCAACCATAATAACCATCGTCAACCATGGGCCAACATTGCATTATGAAAAAGATTGTCTCAATATGAAATTCAACCATGGTCAATAATCATGGTCACATTGTAACAAAGATTGTCTCTTGGTCCAATGCCACATTGTGACAAGCATAGCCATTCATGGTCAACAATGGTTGACCATGGTCCAATGTCGCACTGTGACAAAGATTGTCTCAATATGAAAATCAACCATGGTCCAATGTCACATTGTGACAAAGATTGTCTCAGTTTGAAAATCAAACATTTTCAACCATGGTCGAACATCGCATTATGACAAAGAATGTGTCAATTTGAAAATCAACCATTTTCAACTATGTTGAAATATGTTTATTTTAGGGTTTATAATAATTATCTTAGGCTTTATATAGCTTGGATTTATAATATTAATCCCTTGGGTTTATGATCCCTTGGGCTTTTAGTATTAATCCATAGGGTTTATTAGTCCCTCGGGTTTATAACATCAATCTCTTTGTTTAATTAATCTAAAAGTTCATAATCCTAAGGTATAATATTATTCCTAGACTTGTAGAGAAGAAAACAAGATTTTTTATGCCCTTACAGTCTGTGCAGATCAACCATTCATACATTTGTGCGAGTGTCATCCCATCATTGATAGTGACCTAAAATCGAGAAATAATAGTTTGCACCGAAGACACTAAATGTGCTTCTAGTTCTTGAGGTTGCTTGGTGTCTGAAACACCATGTTGCACTTTCCATACAATTCAACACATCGGTAGCATCTTTGTGTTGCTCATGAATTCTTTGAGGACGCATGCCATAGGGATTGATGTTAGGGTTTCACACTACCCAGCAAATTGAATCAACGAGCGATTAAGCAATCAGATCTATCTATCCTCTCAGATATTCAAATCTAAAGAGATATGAGGTGTGAGGTTGTCGCTTTCATTGACAGTAGAGGCGAGGAGGATGGCATATTTGGATGTGCCATTTTTCAAGCTTTAAATTGAGCCTTCCTGCTCCTCATTTGAGGGTTTTGCAGAAATGCTAATGGAAAAGGAAGATTTGTGAAATTGAAATGTGCACCCACACCATGGTTTCCTCAACCCACGCATTGCCAAAAGGAGGTATAACTATTTATTTTTTATAAATTTACGTTTTATGCATTTTATGCCACAAGTGATAATTATCTTGAATATGGAGATGGTGTAGCCACTGCTTTCCTCTTATTTCTTGCAACGTAAGACTTTAATTAGTTTTCTAGTGTTAAGAGAATACAAGAATCAAATCCACAACTTTTGGTACAATCTAGCAATTCAACCTGCGACACTAGCCAATCCTCATGTCGACTAGTGTTTAGAGCATATAAGAATCGAACCCAAAACATTTGGCACCATATAGCCATCCAACACTAGTCAATCCTCATGAGCATGAATAAAAGGTGGAAATTTCTCGAACCCACTAATACTCCCCAGTCACCTTAGGTTCGACGCCAACAACTTTCTCCTGGCCCTGTTCTTCCTTGTTTGCTTCCATGGCTATTCAGGCTACGATCTAATGTAGGTCTTGATGGTAGAATTTGTCATCTCTCTTGATGGAAAGACCCTATTTTTGGAAGCCAAATTATCTGATCGCAACAAGCAGATCCATGGATCCATGGCTCTAGTCATAAACCTGTTCCTACTCTCACATGGATGGGACAGGGCCAACTGTTTTCTAGCGTCCTATAGCTATTGTGATTCATGTTCGAAGTTCTTTATGATGTTGGTACCCTTAGCTGTAGGTTTCATGACTTCCTTGGGGAGATCACAGGCCAATTAGAGCTCCATCAAAGACATTTTGGTAAGTGATGAGTCCGTCTAATTTCTTTATCAGCTGTCATTTTCAAATAATTTATATTCAATAGTAAAAAAAATTTAAACTCAAAGGTAAGAATTTTTAAATAGTAATATATAATATTTAACATTTAGAATATATTGTAGGCATTTTTCAAAATTAGGAATTTGTAAATATCCATAAGTAATATTTAGTATCTAATATTAAATTGTAGAGATCTTTACTATTGAGGGACTTGATTGGCCTTTTTCTTGACATAGAAATCTTAATATTATCAAAAGAAATCTTTCATCTCTGCTCTTTGAGAACCTTTAGGCTTCAAATAACATGACATCATTATTAGGTTTGTTTGGAACCATAACAAAACTGCAACATATTAACGTCTCCAAGTCCTTGACTTTCAGAAAGTTGCCAACATTCTTGAATTTGTTGGAAATGCTGCTTTGTTTTTTCTCAGTGACCTAACTACCCTAAATGAATTTACACTCCTACTGCTTCAATTTGAAATGTTTACTTTACTTTATTGGATAGTGAAAATAATAGACAACATTGATAATGCATTATACAAGAATAGAGTATATGTCAGCGGTTGTCACTAACTCAAACAATCTTTAAATTGATATTGTTTGCTAGATGAAGTGTCATTTGCCAATGTGGAAAAAATTGAAGGAAGTAACTAGGCATTAGCATATTTAAAAGGTGCACAGATTGAAGTTCTCTTCCATGCTTGGACTCAAAACACATGAGTTGAAGAGGACACGAATAAATAAAATATCCTTTCCTAATTGTGTTCGGTCCAAGCTTAACCATTTCAACATTAATGATTGTGGCGAACTAATGGATGTTGAAGCATTGTCAACAACATTAATGTCACTAAATTTTTAATAGTTGTTAATATAACGACATATCTTTGTGGTCTCCCAAAACTCATCCATTTTGTCTTCACAATTTCCCCTGCTCTGCATGGCAACATAAAAACCAACAATTTCCTCAACACTCGAAGAATTAAATAAGGAATTGTATAAATTTTGTAGTCATTTAGCTATCCACCTACGTGTTTTTCCATCAAGCATCTTATTCTGGGATAACCAAATGTCGTAATGGAAAATTCCCTTCAACAAGTAAGCAACCAATGAAATAGAAGGTTGCTCTTTGTAATCCAACATATTTTGTGCTTCTTTTGTAGCAAGAACATTAGCCTCATTCCTAAAGTAGTGTGGACTAGATTAATGGAATCTCGCACTAGGAACCATTTTGTGGCTTGGGAAATGAGTCACTAGATGTAGGACCTTAACACAGATTAATATTTATATAATATTTATTCTATTAAAAATAAGAATTTTTATATTTAGTGATTTATTTTTTTAGATGATCTTTCCCAATCTTTTTTTCCTTCGTGTACTTTTACATTTTTTGAAGCAATTACTAGTACTATTTAATATTAAATAATTACTATTCACATATATCAATCACATCTATTAGTATAATTGATTGATATATTTTCTTAATATATCAACTACATGTTGTGCTAATCACCTATTATAATAAAAATTAATATGAAAATAACATTTTTGGAGAGAAAAGGTGCGAAGCCCAGAAAAAGCGCTATACAAGTCAATGATAAAGCTAGGTGTTAAAACTTTGGAGCAGAGAAAAGCCGGAGCATGCTCTCTCATTCTCGGTTTTGTTAGAGCGGTAGGAAGAGTGGTTGGAATGTCTTTTTCTTTGAAACAAGATTCGACAAGTGGGTGACAATTTCAAAATGGTCACGAAGCGCACGGAACGACTTTTCTCGAGCTTGAACCTAAATTCGTGTCTTGACCACTCAAAATGGTCAAGAAGAGCAAATAATTGTGCAGAATTGTTTCACACTCTGTCTGTATTTCCACAGAGAAAAATGGAGTGTGAATGGTTTATGAAAGTTCGGCCTCCCATCCCTCCTTTTGATGTGCGTCGTCGCGCAGCTCCCAACTATTGCTTTGTTTTCGATGGTTTAGTCATGTGAACATTTGCTTCAGTGATTCACGCATTGGTTACGTAACATACATGTAACAATTTTTCTTCTGAAGTATTAAAAAAATAAGTGTATATGGTTAGTTATATATAAAAGTATTAAAATATGATATATTTTTATAAAAACTTATTATTATATATATTTTTGTATGTAGAGGAATTTGTAATTGAGTTACTTATTTCGTTACATAGGACTAGTCTTGTCCTCAAGTTCCACCGCACCCCAGTAGGTCTATTTTAACATTTAAGATTTCATTTTGGTTCTAATTTTTATCACTATAATTTATGGGGTTAGTTTTGTCTTTATGTTCATTGGGTTAATTTCAATTTTTAAGATTTTATTTCAATTTCAACTTCTATCACTATAATCAAATACTCACAGTGAATTTTTATAAATTAATTATTATCATTTTATAAATTTATAATAATTATTAGATATATATAACTTTTCAATTATTCATTTTTTAAAATTTATTTTGTTATATTATACCCACTTTAATATTATAATATAATTGATTTATATATAACTTTAATAAGAAAATGGTAACAATTACATTAAAATTGGTTAATTATCTAAATATATTTGTTATATTATTAACTAATCTCATCACCAAGTGTCTGGGCAATAAGTTATTAATATTAAAATTTAATGAGAATGATATCTAATTCTTTAAATCGAACATTCATAATTTGTTTAATATCTTTTATATATAATATTTGAAATTGTTTTCAATGAGTTTTTAAAATTAAATTTCCAAATTATATATATAATTTTAATTAAAAAAGATTGTATTGCATATAAATATAAATAGAGAAAAGTTGAAAAGTTTTTATGTAGTTTTAAGTTAAATCATAGTAAATTATAAATATAAATTTTTTGATGTTGTGGATAAAAATCTAATCATTTTTTTTAAATAAAGGAAGGATTTGTGTGTGTGTGTTTTTTTTTAAGATATAAAATTTGGTGTTAAATTTACATAAAGTCATTAAAAAACTATTTCTTTATAAAATTAATAACATTGAGGGGTGTCAGGGGAGGTAGGAGTAAGTGGGGCCTTCTTTAGCCTTGAAGAAAAAATTGTTTCGCAATATGCATGGGACCTAGGTACAACAACAAACAACCAACTTGAGTACCTCACCTTGTGGAAAGGCTTGGAATTAACCATAGCAAGGAAAATCACTAGATTAATAGTTTTTAGAGACTCAATAATTGTCATCCAACAAGTAATCAAGACTTTGAGGGAGGTTTGTCTTGATTCTTCTCCCTTGTTTTCACGTAACCAACTCCTTCTATCGCCTCGAGGGATGGGGTATATAATTTTTTTCCCATTCTTTCATCTCATTCCTTTCCATTTACCCGGGCACTTAGCCTGTCTAACCCTTTGCGGGATTAATTATTTTCACTAATAAATCTGCACTATCACCCTCATTTTTACGTGAAAAGAATATAGGAAAGACACAATGCCGAAGCTCCCAAGCCCGACACTTTTATGTGCCATTCTTATTCCGTTGATCCCCTAGTCACATTCTTCACGAAATGACCAAGGGTTCGAATTAACCCATAGCCCCTTCCATCCCAGTGCAATCCTTCACGCCCCCTCTATAACTTGTCGAGGTCAATCTCCCAAGCTATGTGTCCCGTGGGATTTGCCCCCCTGCACTTTGATTGGTGATTTGTTATTGAATGTTACTTTTGTTGTGTTAAATTCAATTACAGATTTATAAACATGTGATTTTTCATTGCTTCCTGTGCATAGATTTCCTTAGGTTGTTTGGTGATTGAAACAGGTAAATTTCATCAAGTTTTATGTGACATACATGAACAAAATAGCTTCAAAAACAAGTACTGAACAATAGACATTCAAAGTACAGCAAACCATCAAAGAGACACTTTAACACAGTGTTTTGATGAAGGAGTTCACCCCTCCTGGGCTACATCTCCTTGGTCCAGCTTCCATGGCTTGGGCCTCTGTATTAGCTCAATATGGAAAAAAATGTTGTTTACAAAGCTCTACTACTCATCATACCTGCACCAATGTGTTCATAATGTCGAAATTAGCTATGAACACCTTTTCCTCAACTCAAGTTGGTTGAAAATTGCTTTAGTTAGGCCTCTGATAGTCTTTCCCTACTCAAGTTGGTTGAAAATTGCTCTAGTTAGGCCTCTGATAGTCTTTCCCTAGAAAAGCTCCTCTAAATATGGAAAACTCTAGTTAGAGCCGCTAAATTTCGGGATGGCACCAAAATTGTCAGAATCCGCTAAAATTCCACTATTTTAAACTCCAGATTAATTAAATATAAGTCGAGTTTAATTGGAGTGATTAGCGTTTAATTACCATTGGCGGTTTCGTCGGAGGGTCACATGCAGTGGTTAGTGGCACGGTTTCGTAGTGCTGATCACCATGTTAAATAACCTCCACAAACCGTGACCATTGGATAGCATGTTCACATGTGCAGAGACCGTTGGAGTTTTGGAGCTGTCGACAACTGTTTGATGTAACTGTGATTGTGTTCACATGTTTCACGGTAACCGTCATAGTTGGAGCCGTCGGATGACATTACCATAACCTTAACCCTTTACCCATTGCATTCACATGTTGCCTAACCGATGTGGTAACTATTTAGGGTAATGGTTTATGGAGTCGACTGCCCAACCATTTGTTGTAACAATATTTGTGTTCACATGTGCAGGGCTGGCCTGCGGGCTGACCTTCCTAACCACCCATTTCAAATGCAATAAAATTCAAATATATATGGTGTGCTACAATGGTTAAACACCAACGTTAGCAGAGATGGTTGAAGCCTTTGGGACTGTAGGTAGGAGGTTGCGGGGTCAAACCCCGGTGCCTCCACATAATATTTTTGTTGAACTAACCTTTTCCTAGGCTGTTGGGAGGTGCCATGTGGTAGCCTCCAAGCTTTCCACGTGGCATTCTCTCATTTGTCCAAAAACTAACTAATAGAATTGCACCAACGCACAAATCTGAAACCCAATCACACTGTGAAACTTGTCGAAACATGACTGGATGTTGACCAATTTGACCATTCCTGGTCACTTTCCATGTCAGCAGTACTGATTGTTGACTGTGCAGTGACTAGGCATTTTTTTTGCAAATTTCGCCTATTTAACAAAGTGAACAGAACTCAATAACATCCTCATACGAACTTGGTTTTCAATGAAACAAGTTACGTTAGGATCGTTTTTCCAAGACGGACGAGGTCATTCAAGTTTCAAGCCATTCTAAGAATTTCGATTTTTGAGCTAAATATTGAGCACCTGGTCATTCCTCCCCACTAGAAGCCTTTTGGACCCCAAAAGATACTATCAATTGTTCATCAGGTGAGGGTACATCTCCCTCGCCTTCTCAATCTGCAACCATTTGGCTCTAGAAGGCTTTTTTCCCCTGAGTCCCACTTTAAGGTATTCTACAGCCCCTCTTTTCGAAGTCATGGTTCTTTTGTCAAGTATGAGATCCTGCTGAATTTCATCAAGATATTCTGGTGAGAAATCATCTATTGATGGTAGTTGAACATGCTATCCTTGATCCTTAATCAAAGGAGGCTCAAACAATCTCAAATTCTCAACATTAAAAACAATCTAGTATATTTGCATATAAGGAGGCAAATCAAGCTTAAATGCATTGTTACCAATATTTTCCAGAATTTTAAGAGACCATAATGAATTGGCTTAAGATTTTTACCTTCCCCTTGAAGTCTCTCTTTGGTAATATATAACCAAACTTGGTCGCTAACCGGAAATTTGTGATCAACCCGTTGTTTGCCATGCCTTGCCTTATAGTTGCTTTGACTTTTCTCAAGTTGTTCATGCACTGTATGATGTATCAACTGAATTTGCTCTATGAACTTCCTTGCCTTATCGATGTCATTGTGACCATAGATGGTGACATCTTTCTCAAAGATGAAGTCCAACGGCAATCTTGGAAAGTACCCATATCATGCCTCAAATGGCGATGTGTTTGTGGGAGAATGCTTTGCCCTATTGTATGAATGTTGTATGTAGTGCAACTGTTCATCCCATAACTTGGGATGTTTGCTGCAATATCCTCTAAGAAGATGAATGATTGTTCTGTTGACCACCTCAGTTTTTCCATATGTTTGTGTATGAAAGGTTTTACTCTTTTTCAACTTTGTGTCCATCATGTCCCACATAGTCAATAAAAAATTCCCAACAAATCGAGAATCTCGATCACTTACAGTAGAAGTAGGAAGACCAAAATGAACTCTAATGTTTTGGAAGAAAAGTTGAGTAGTTTTTTCAGCTGTAATTCCCTTTTTACTTGGTGTTAATATGCACATTTTGCTGAACCTGTCTACAAATACATACAAGTAATCATGACCTTTCCTTAACAATGGAAGACCTCCTACAAAATCAATTGAAATACTTTCCCATGGACGTGAAGGTATCAGAAGTGGAGTGTATAATCCAATTTTCCTGTTCCTAGGCTTACTTGTTGCACACAAAGAACATCCTCTTATGAAACCAGAAACATTTTCAAACATGCGTGGCCAATAACAATACCTTTGGAGATTCCCTAATGTCTTGCCTACACCAAAGTGTCTAGCAATCAATGAAGTGTGTGCCTCCCTTATGATACTATTTCTTTCTCCCTATGGAATACACAACTTTCCCAAATGATACAACAAACAGTTATGTACATTATAATCCAGCTCTTCAATTTGGTTTCCTTGACTCAAGCTTGCATACACATCTTGAAAGTCATTATCATTTGCATATTGTTCAATGTAGCTTTCATGCAAAACAGAATTATGCTTGAGTATAACAGATGAATTTACAATAGGCCTTGAAAGCATATCAACTACTTTATTGTAGATTCCCTATTTCTACCTGATAACCATATGAAATTGTTGTAGAACCCATCCATCTAAAATGTCGTGATTGCTGCAACTTTGACTGTGACTATAAATACTGCAATGGTTGATGTTCGGTATGGATAATGGTCTCATTTCCCATCAAGTAGTGTTTCCATTTCTTAACACTTTATACCAATGCATAAAGTTATTTTTCATAAGTGGGATTTTTAGTTACATCTCCATTAAAAATTTCAAAATGAAATGAAATGGGCTTACCATGTTGCATAAGAACTGCTCCCATGGCATAATCACTAGCATTCATTTGAATCTCGAATGGTTGTCTAAGATCCAATACCGGTGTTGAATTAATCTTTCGCTTCAAAGCATCAAATGATTTTTGTTGTACATCTCCCCAATGGAAGGCTTTCTTGACACTTGTCAATGCATGTAATGGAGTTGCAATGCAAGAAAATTAGCAATAAACTTTCTCCAATATTGTGCTGCCCCTAAAAAGATTCTTACCTCTGTAAATGTATTGGACTTGGGCCAATTTAGAATGACCTCAACTTTAGATGGGTTTATCTTCATCTCACCTCCTCCAACAATGTGTCCCAAATACACTAAAGAAGTCTTGCCAAATTCACACTTTGAGATCTTTAAAAGCAACTGTTATTTTCTCAAGACATCAAGTACTTTGTTTACATGCATGACATGTTCATCTCTGGATTTGCTGAATATGAGTATATCATCTAAGTACACAATGAAAAATTCATCTAGAAGTGGTCTCAATACATCATTCATTACACTCATGGAAGTAGCTAGAGCATTTGTAAGACCGAAAGGCACAACAAGCCACTCAAACAATCCTTGTTTAGTTTTAATTGTGGTTTTCCAAATTTCCTATTCAGCTATTCTAACTTGATGATAACCACTTCATAAATATAACTTAGTGAAATACTTTACATACCTTAATTGATCAAGAAAATCATCGATTCTTAGGAGTGGATAACGATTCTTTACTATGATTTTGTTCAGTGCACAAAAATCCACACACATGCGCAAAGTCCCATCCTTCTTTGGCACCAAGACAATGGGTGAACCACACGGTGAAGTAGATGGACGTATGATACCTTTGTTCAAAGATTCTTGAATTTTCTTCTTGATTTCCATGCTCTCCATAATCGACATGTGATACATGCCAATGTTTCGAAGTGGAACATCTTGCTGCAGATGTATCTCATGCTGAATTCCCCTCTTGGGAGGTAACCCCTTTGGTTCCTAAAACATATTGCCATACTTTCTTACCACATCAAACAAATCATATTTCAATTTGTCATCACAACCTTCAAAAGATTCATAATCAATATCATTCCTTTTCTTGATCATGAGAAGCACAAAATTTTTACTTGCATTTACTAGTCTCTTTAATTGCTCTGAATTAACCAAAGAAATGATCAACTTTTTGCAATGGGCTATCACAATCTACTCCACCCCATTCTTGAGCAATAAGTATTTGTTGTCATGGCAATAAAATACATCTTTCCTATCATACAAATAAGGACTACCCAAAATGATTCCTGATATGTCAAGTGGAACTACATCTAACTCAACTTCATTAATGAACTTTTTAGTAATGGCGAACTTGAAAAAACACTTCATTGTAACCTATAAGTTTGCATTGCTAACTATCCAACTGAATGGATATGGCTTATGATGAGGTACAGTTTCAAGGTTTAGTTTTTTAACCAAGTCTTCTAGAATTAAGTTTGATTGTGAACCACTATCGAATAATGCATCAATCTTTGTATGATTTGAAATTACCCTCACATGAAACAACTCTATTCTTGATTCTTCATTTAGAGTGTTGTTTTGACTATGTGAGGAACTAGTGCTTGCAACAAATTTTTTCCCTTTTGTGACCATGGCTGAAACCTTCATCTCATCACCAAAATCTGAACCAAGGTCATGTTGTGTGGTTGCGGTCATCTTTTGTTTTACCTTATTGTTTTGTTTCTTGGGCCTTAGTTCGTGATGTAATTTCCAACAATGGGCTTCATCATGCTCAACTTTGGAACAATGATGGCACATGGTTTTCTCCCCTTCTTTCTTCACACTTGCATTCTTATTTCCCTTCCATTTTCCACCCTTCTTTTTCTCCTTACCCTTGAAAGGCTTCTTCTTACTACCCTCTTCCTGAATGTTCTTTCCCTTGCTTCAATGTGTCTGGCTTTCACACAAACCTCATCAAAATTGCTTTGATTGAACATAAGGATAGTATGTTTTAAATAATAATATAAACACCCAATATATTTCAACAGTGTATCTTGGGAGTTCAAGTTTACTCCTAACAACAAAGCCCTCTTTCTAAACTCTTGTGTATAGTCTTGAATTGTTTGGCCTTTAAGTTCCCTAAAATTATGCCAACTAATAATGGCTTTTTGCATGTAGGCTAATGGATAAAATTGTCTTTTAATTGCATAAACAAATTCAACCCAAGAAATGGATATCTTACCATGAATTTGCATTTCCTCTTGAGTCTTTGCTTCCCACTAAACTAATGTTGCTCCTTCTAGCCTCAATGAAGCCAACTGGATATTTATGTTGTCTTCTTGAAGGTTATGAATCTTGTAGTATACCTCCAATTGTCGAATCCAACTGTTTACCTTTTCTACATTCACTTCACCATTGTACATGCGAAGTTCAAACTTAATGCCCAATTTGGGTAAGGGAGTTTTTCCTTTTGGGGTTTGTGAATGAGTATGGAGAGTTTCAGTGATGGTAGTGGAAGATGATGCTGTGTGAGATGATGAAGATGGTGTATATGGAGTTGGCTTTCCACCATTACCCTTGGAATCCTTCTTATCATCTTTTTTGTCTGCTGAGCTTCCTTCTCCATGTGGAGGTTTAGAACTCTCTCTAACCATTCTAGTATTCCTCTCTCCATAGAGGACTTTAACCATCTCAGTTAAAGTGAAGAAAGTTTTCTTGAATTATTCCTCTTCTGAAGAAGGACCTTCAAGCTCTCTTTCTCTAGACATAATGGCTATAGATTCAGGCTCAAACACTGATACTGCTTGTACCTCTTCAATTTCAATTGAAGGAAAAACTTGAGTAGTTTCAAGTGCAACTGGAATTGGAACTTTGGGTGGTGAAGATTGTGGCCTTGTGGCTCTCCTTCTTCTGGGCATAATTTCAAGAGTTGCAACCATTAGTTTCCCTTCTCCTCTCTACAACTTTAACCTTGTAAGCATCACAATTTGCAACCATTAAAACCCTAATTGCACAAACTCAAGTAGTCAAGAAAATCAACCTTTTCTCTAATACCAACTTGATCTGTTATTGAAAGTTAGTTTTTCTAAGCTAATTTCAATTACATATTTATAAACATGTGCTTATTCATTGCTTCCTATGCATAGATTTCCTTAAGTTGTTTGGTGATTGAAACAGGTAAAGTTCATCAAGTTTTATGTGACATACATGCACAAAATAGCTTCAAAAACAAGTATTGAACAACAGACATTCAAAGAATAGCAAACCATCAAAGAGACACTTTAAAACAGTGTTTTGATGAAGGAGTTCATCCCTCCTGAGCTACATCTCCTTGGTCCAACTTCCATGACTTAGGCCTCCATATTAGCTCAATATGGCAAAAATGTTGTTTACAAAGCTCTATTGCTCATGATACCTACACCAATGTGTTCAGAATGTAGAAATTAGCTAAAAACACCTTTTCCTCAACTCAATTTGGTCGAAAATTTCTCCAGTTATGCCTCTGACAGTCTTTCCCTAGAAAAGTGCCTCTAAATCTAGAAAACTCTAGTTAGAGCCATTGAATTTGTGGATGGCACCAAAGTTATCAGAATCCACTCAAATTCCACCAATTTAAAATCCATATTAATTAAATATAAGTTGATTTTAACTCGAGTGATTAGTGCTTAATTACCATGGATTAGACTAACGATTTCCGAAACCGTTGGCAGATTCATTGGAGGGTCACATGCGGTTGTTAGTGGCACAGTTTCATAGCACTGGCCTCCACGTTAACTAACCTCCACAAACTATGACCATTGTATAGCGTGTTCACATGTGTGGAGATCGTTGGAGTTTTGGAGCCACTAACAACTATTTGATGTAACGGTGATTTTGTTCACATGTTTCGTGGTAACCATCATGGTTGGAGCCATTGGATGACATAAACATAACCTTAACCCTTTACCTGGTGTGTTCACATGTGGCCTAACTGTTGTAGTAACTTTTTTGGGTAACAGTTTATGGAGCCGCCTTCCCAACTGTTTGTGGTAACAACCTTTGCGTTCACATGTGGAGGGTTGTCCTGTGGGCTAGCCCTCCTAACAGCCCATTCCAAACGACATAAACTTCAAATATATATGGTGTGCTATAATGGTTAAGCAGCAACATTAGCGAAGATGGTTGAAGTCTTTGCACTATAGGTAGGAGGTCGTGGAGTTGAACCCCGGTGCCTCCACATAATATTTTTGTTGAACTGACCTCTACCTAGGCCATTGGAAGGTGCCACATGGTGGCCTCCAGGATTGCCACATGTCATTCTCTCATTGGTCCAAAAATTAACAAATAGAATTACACCAACGCACCAATTTGAAACCTAGTCAAACTGTGAAACTTGTCGAGACATGACTGGATTTTGACCAAGTTGACCTTGCCCAGTCACTTGCCTTGTTAGCAGTATGGACTGCTGACTGTGCAGTGACTGGCCATTTTTTTTGCAAATTTCACCTGTTTAGCAAAGCAAACAGAACTCAATAAATTCCTCATACGAACTCGGTTTTCAATGAAACGAGTTTCATTAGAATCGTTTTTCCGAGATGCACATAGTCATTCAGGTTTCGAGCCATTCTGAGAACTTTGATTTTTGAGCTAAATACTAAGCGTCTGATCATTCCTCCCCACTAGAAGCCTTTTGGACCCCAAAATATACTATCAATTGTTCAGCAGGTGAGGGTACATCTCCCTCACCTTCTCAATCTACAACCATTTAGATTTAGAAGGCTTTTGTCCCTTGAGTCCCACTCTAAGGTATTTGACATCCCCTCTTTTCGAAGTCTTGGTTCTTCTATCAAGTATGAGATCCTACTGAAGTTCATCAAGATATTCTGGCAAGAAATTGTCTATTGATGGTAGTTGAACATGCTCTCCTTAATCATTAATCAAAGGAGGCTCAAACAATCTCAAATTCTCAACATTAACAACATAGTATATTTGCATATAAGGAGGAAAATCAAGCTTAAATGCATTGTTACTAATCTTTTCCAGAATTTTAAAAGGACCATATAGAATTGGCTTAAGATTTTTACCTTACCCTTGAAGTCTCTCTTTGCTAATATATAACCAAACTTCATCGCTAACTTGAAATTTGTGATCAACCTGGGGTTTGTCATGCCTTTCCTTGTCGTTTCTTTGACTTTTCTCAAGTTGTTCATGCATTGTATGATGTATCAACTGAATTTTCTCTATGAACTTACTTGCCTTATTGATGTCATTGTGACCATCGATGGCGGCATATTTATCAAATATTAAGTCCAATGGCAATCTTGGCAAGTACCCATAACATGCCTCAAATGGCGATGTGTTTGTGGAAGAATGATTTTACCTCTTGTATGTATGATGTATGGAGTGTAATTGTTCATCCCACAACTTGGGATGTTTGCTACAATATCCTCTAAGAAGATGAATGATTGTTTTGTTGACCACCTCTATTTGTCCGTATGTTTGCGGATGAAAGGTTGCACTCTTTTTCAACTTTGTGTCCATCATGTCCCACAAATTTGAACGAAAATTCCCAACAAATCAAGAATCTCGATCACTTACAATAGAAATAGGAAGACCAAAATTAACCAAAATGTTTTGGAAGAAAAGATGAGTTGTTTGTTCAGCTATAAATTTCTTTTTACATGGTGTTAATATGCACATTTTGTTGAACCTGTCTACAACTACATACAAGTAAGCACCACCTTTCCTTGGCAATGGAAGACCTCCTACAAAATCCATTGAAATACTTTCCCATTGATGTGAAGGTACCGGAAGTGGAGTGTAAAATCTGAGTTTCCTATGCCTAGGATTACTTGTTGCACAGAAAGAACATCCTCTTATGAAACGAGAAACATTTTCAAACATGTGTGGCCAATAAAAACACCCTTTGGAGATTTGCTATTGTCTTGCCTAGACCAAAGTGTCCAGCAATCAATGAAGTGTGCGCCTCCCTTATGATATAGTTTCTTTCTCCCTGTGGAATACTCAACTTGCCCAAATGATACAACAAACTATTGTGTACATAATAATCTAGCTCTTCAATTTGGTTTCCTTGACTCAAGCTTTCATACACATCTTGAAAGTCACTATCATTTGCATATTGTTCAATGTAACTTTCATGCAAAATAGAATTATGCTTGAGTATAACAGATGAATTTACAATAGGCCTTGAAATCATATCAGCTACCTTATTGTAGATTCCCTATTTGTACCTGATAACCAAATGAAATTGTTGTAGAAAACCCATCCATTTGAAATGTCATGACTGTTGCAACTTTGATTATGACTGTAAATACTACAATGGTTGATGGTCGGTATGGATAATGGTATCTTTTCCCATCAAGTAGTGTTTTCATTTCTTAATGCTTTGTACCAATGTGTAAAGTTATTTGTCATAAGTGGGATAGTTAGTTATAGCTCCATTAAAAATTTCATAATGAAATGAAATGGGTTTACCATGCTACAGAAGAACTGCTCCCATGGCATAATCACTAGCATCTAGTGTTGAACTAATATTTCACTTCAAAGCATCAAATTCTTTTTGTTGTACATTTGTCCAATGGAAGACTTTCTTGACACTTGTCAATGCATGTGATGGAGATGCAATGGAAGAAAAATTAGCAATAAACTTTCTCCAATATTGTGCTACCCCTAAAAATCTTCTTACCTCTGTAACTGTATTGGGCTTGGGCCAATTCAGAATGACCTCAACTTTAGAGGGGTCTATATTCAACTCACCTCCTCTAACAATGTGTCCCAAATACACTAAAGAAGTCTTGCCAAATTTACACTTTAACATCTTTAAAAACAATTTTTCTTTTCTCAAGACATCAAGTACTTTGTTTACATGCATGACATGTTCATCTCTGGATTTGTTGAATATGAGTATATCATCTAAGTACACAATGAAAAAGTCATCTAGAAATGGTCTCAATACATCATTCATTACTCTCATAAAAGTAGCTGGAGCATTTGTAAAATCGAAAGGCATAACAAGCCACTCAAACAATCCTTGTTTAGTTTTGAATGCAGTTTTCCAAATGTCCTCTTCAGCTATTCTAACTTGATGATAACCACTTCATAAATCTAACTTAGTGAAATACTTTGCATACCTTAACTAATCAAGAAAATTATCAATTCTTGGGAGTGGATAAAGATTCTTTACCATGATTTTGTTCAGTACATGAAAATCCACACACATGCGCCAAGTCTCGTCCTTCTTCGACACCAAGACAATGGGCAAACCACACGACGAAGTAGATGGACGTATGATACCTTTGTTCAACAATTCTTGAATTTTCTTCTTGATTTCCATTCTCTCCATAATCGACATGTGATACATGCCAATGTTTGGAAGTAGAACATCTTGCTGCAACTGTCTCTCATGCTGAATTCCCCTCTTGGGAGGTAACCCCTTTAGTTCCTGAAACATCTCGCCATGCTTTCTTACCACATCAAACAAATCAGATTCCAATTTTTCATCACAACCTTCAAAAGATTCATAATCAATATCATTTTTTTTCTTGATCATGAGAAGCACAAAATTTTTACTTGCATTTACTAGTCTCTTCATCTACCCTGCATTGACCAAAGAAATGTTCATCTTTTTACGATGGGCTCTCACAATGTACTCCACCCCATTCTTGAGCAATAAGTATTTTTTTTCATGGCGATAAAATATTGCTTTCCTATCATACAAATAAGGACTACCCAAAATGATTCCTGAGATGTCAAGTGGGACTACATCTAACTCAACTTCATCAATGAACTTTTCAGTAATGGCGAACTTGAACAAACACTTCCTTGTAACCTATAAGTTTGCATTGCTAACTATCCAACCTAATGGATATGGCTTATGATAAGGTACAGTTTCAAGGATTAGTTTTTTAACCAAGTCTTCTAAAATTAAGTTTGATTGTGAACCACTATCGAATAATGCATCAATCTTTGTATGATTTGAAATTACCCTCACATGAAACAAATCTATTCTTGATTCTTCATTTAGAGTGTTGTTTTGATTATGTGAGGAACTAGTGCTTGCAACAACTTTTTTCCCTTTTGTGACCATGGCTGAAATCTTCGTCTCATCACCAGAATTTGAACCAAGGTCATGTTGTGTGGTTGCGATCGTCTTTTCTTTTACCTTATTGTTTTATTTCTTGGGCCTTAGTTCGTGATGTAATTTCCAACAATGGGCTTCATCATGCCCAACTTTGGAACAATGATGGCACATAGTTTTCTCCCCTTCTTTCTTCACACTTGCATTCTTCTTTGCCTTCTGTTGTGGGGAAAAATGCCTATGCAGGACAATCCTATCCACCTAAGGTGTGACAGTGCCTTAGCAACAAACAGAGGTAGCTATTGTAGTATTCTTCCTTTATGAATTAAGAATGAAGAGAGATGGATGGACTAACCGGTGTCTTTCGTTTGTCCCTCGATCCGGTGTCTCTTCTCTTTGAGAGTTCTCAGCTACTTGCCTTCTCGCTCGCCTAGCTTCAACAGGTCTCTGCAAGATCACAAGAAGAGAACACTACACAAAGACATAGATTCATATTCATAACTAGTTCAGGATTAGAAGTAAACTAAACATACTAATGCAATCATACATCAAAGATACATCAGTATATAGGAGAAACCAAGATAGCTTTATTGATGAATAACAAGGTTCAGGAAGAGATATAACCCAGAGGGCTCCAATCCAGCATCTCCTTCCCAGCAAATGGAATTCCTATCTTCACCTTCCTTCAAAGCATTAAGCACCCAATGATTCTGATCTCAAACCAACAGCAATTCTTTGCAATAACAAAATTCCAGCCTCCAACCTCTCGATCTCTGGGATGAGAGATCTATATATAGATATTTGTAGAGGTGTGAGTCAGCTCTGGGTTTTTGATTAGTGTCTTCTCTCTGATAGTTCTTGATGCCACTTGGAGATCTCATTGACCTCTTACTCATCCTTGGGCGATTTTGAGAGGCAAGTGTCCCATGAGAAGTTTCTAGAAGATTCCATGATCATCCACCTTGCAAACTGTCTCCGCCACTTGTCTTTTCCTTATCAGCGCACCCTCACAGTGTATTTAGGTGCACTGAAACGCAATTCCCGTGTGTACAGGTGCACTGAAATGCAATTCCCATGTGTACAAGGTGCGCTGATCCAGTTTTGACCAATTTTGAGTAGTTTTTGGTGGAGAACTTCTGGGAGAAGCTGTCTTTTGTTGACCTTGTTCCTTTAGGGGTAGGAACAACTCTTTTAGGGACTTTGGATCCCTTGGATTATGGACATTTCATGCTCAATGCTGTAAGGCACAAAAATGTCTATAATAGTTTCCCCCTAAAGTATGAGGCCGTTTATCGGGTGAAATGCTTTATTAGGAGGATCCGAAGTTCTTCCAATGCTGGGAGGAGACCTGTAATAAGATACAATACAATACATTATTTTTCATACTGCTTTCATGATCTAGCTGAGGCGGGCATTCCCATGCTGAGCTTTATAAATTCATTTTTCTGTACATAGAATAGACAATCGTCTGATGGTAGACTGATGATTTTGATGAAATCATCATCCTTTTGGTAGGATGATTATCTGCTGCAACGCTGTACATGTCAATGTCTTTATTTTTCCTGAATATATATCGCAGCCCGGATGGATGAAACTAGATTCGGAGTCTTCAATCTCGTTCGATCTTCACTCTAAGTACAAGTCGATCCATGTGAGAAATGTTCTGAAGTCGAACATGGAAAGACATCGCTTGATTACCAGTCAATGATGTAAACTGTTAACAAGCGCGAGAGGAATCACTGATAATGATAATGACCCTCAAGGTACTGCAGTACAATTCACGTGGTGTGAATAAAGGACTTGGCGTCGAACATCACGCAAAATCTTTCGGTCGAAGGTCATTGATGTATACCTGTCGCCGGAAGTGAGAAACTTGCCATTGAGGCATGCAAGCTTCAAAGTACTGAAGGGGGTGTTCCTAGATCAACTTCTTGGATAATGAGCTGATGTCGACAAGAAGCGATCCGTCAAAGGAGGGCCTTAATGTATCCCACATCAGTGACACGGAACGGAGCAAATGATTTGATGGAGGTGAAAACGATCTGATGATATATGGTTCGGGGTGGCGGTCATGAAAGGATGAAGGATAATGTACGGCAGTGGATGGGACACGGTTGACTTCTCTGAACGACTTCTCTTGAACATATGGCGACACTTATGCGATGGATCGATAGCATTACCCCAAATATGGATGGTATGGTGAGACCATGGTGATGTGACCGGTGAATGAAACAACCCAACCCGATTGTGGTACGGAGGAAAAGTGTCATGTTCAAGAGCGACTTGCTACCATCAAAGTTTTCTTGAGTTTCTCCCAATGTTCCCCAGTCATTGCTGACCAGTACCTCTTTATTTTTGTCAAGCTTGAGGAGGATAACATATGCTTGTTCTATAACTTGCCCTTCGGGCAAGCCCATCGCTATGTTTTAACGAACCTAGCGATAGTAAAACTCGTTCTTGTCTAAAGACAAGTTTGTCGCTATTTAATGCTTTTAACGAGTCTAACGACAAAGATAACTCGATCCTTTTCATTTTTAGAGAGTCTGAAAAGGTACGTAAAGTCAACTCCGAAAGTCCATTTTTTGTCATCTAATCCCTTAAGTCCGAAAAAGTATAAAACAATACAGAAGGGATGGATTTTCGATAGTTTTAACGAGCCGAACAAAACAAGCACTCGATCTTTTTGTGCAATAATCCCTCAGGTCCAAAAAGATTAAAATCTAGAGGAGGGATAGCACTTCCGGTCGCTTTAACGAGCTGGAAGGCCAAAACTCGGCAATCTTTTCATATTTTACGAGTCAGATGAAAAGAGCTTAAAGAAGACTCGTCTTTTGAGGAACGAGTGATAAAACGGGTTAGCAGTTGATTCTAGGTAAGGGTTGGAATTTTCCAAGCACGGCAGTGTCACAAGGATGGCTAGTGAAATCACTCTTCGCAGCTGTTCCTCAAAATGGGTAAACAATCATATGGAGGTGAACGATCGGCCAATGGAAAAGTGGAGGTGACGGTGCAAACACGACCAAGGCTTTAATGGCTGATAATGTTACATTCACAGTGGTTATTTACCAGAAGATAGTTCATTTTTTAACGAGCTTAAACACGGAAAAACACTGCTCAGTCTTATGTTTATTTTTTAACGAGCATGAACTATGTGCTAAAACTGCTCAGATCTTGCGTTTATTTTTTAACGAGCATGAACTGTGTGCTAAAACTGCTCGATTTTATGTTTATTTTTTAACGAGCATGAACTATACGATAAAACTGCTCGATTATAAGTTTGCATGCCCCCAGCATAATAACGCTTGCATGCCCCCAGCATAATAATGCAAATCGAGGTGCATGCCCCCCAAGCTTTATTGCATTCAACTCGGTGGTTGGAATGAAGGTTTACCTTTGAGATTTGGAAAGGGGATTTGTTTCATTTTTTTAATGAGGTTGACATAGTAAAAGAACTATCCTCATGACTCCTTGTTTCATTTTTTAACGAGGTTGACACGAGATAAGAACCGTCCTCGGAGTCCAAATCCATTAGATATAGAAGGTTTCATATTCCACTGTGGCCACTTCCTCCAGATTACTCGGAGGCGGTAGGGCAAAAATACCCATTAGGGAAGGGTCTTTTAGGAGACCTACTCCGATATTTTGGAGCGAATGATTGCTTCCATGGATCATTGGAAT
Organism: Pinus tabuliformis; assembly: GCA_031772625.1. Classification (NCBI taxonomy): domain Eukaryota; kingdom Viridiplantae; phylum Streptophyta; class Pinopsida; order Pinales; family Pinaceae; genus Pinus; species Pinus tabuliformis. Next base: position 559,379,592 of record CM062817.1, read on the forward strand.
GCTTCCCGTAACTTGTGAACTGTTGGAGAGAAATGTTTGTTGGTCGATGATTGTAATTCCTCTTTGGAAGGGAAATGCAATCTTCCTGAAGTAGGTCGACACAACTGCGGCCATGGCATATATCCAGGGTCTTCCCAATAGGATGTTGTAATCAAGGTTTTCGTCGATTACTTCAACATCAATTTCTACTGTTTTCCCTCCTAGTTCAACTTTCAAGTTATTTAGGATACCATATGGTGTATATGCCCTTCCGTCGAATGCTTTTAATGTCGTCGAAGATCACGACAAGGTTGGAGATCCTAAAGTTTTCCAGCAACTCATCGACATAATGCATGTAGATGCCCCTCATCAATAATTGTTCGATGAACCGTTTTGTTGAGGGCTTTCACTTGAATAAGGAAAGCTAGTTGAGCTGGTAATTGAGGGTCATATCCTTTATGATTAAAGGCCACAAGATTGGAATCCATTGGGTCAATCCCACCTATTGCTGATAATAAAGCTTGCTCTTGGGAGAGGCAATTTTGCGATACCTCAAGTGTCGACATAGCGGACGGCGATTGGGCCAGGTCCTCTATTATATTATAATTCTGTGCTATTTTTGCACTAGGATTAAATGTCGATTTGTGCACTACTCCCTTTGGCGACTTTATCATTTGTTCAGGAATGATGGGTGGCACAACTTTGGTCAAAGTTGTTGTCGAACTACTAGGTTGTTCAATAGCCTTGTTATTCGACACCTGTGGATTCCCGTAATCTTTATTCCTTGCCAAAGCATCAGTTTGCTGCTTTGATATAAACAACATAAGCACTTGGGATCGGGAAGAATTTTGATTAGCAACCAGTTTGGTTCCCGGGTTTGGAAACAGATCAGTCAATACTGCTGAGGTTTTTGAACTCTTAAAGAGTTTCTTAACTTCAGCTATATGTGGACAATCTCTTGTCCAATGATCCTCATCGCATATATGACACCCCGCAGGGGGTTTCCTTTTTCTCCCTTTTTTTTTCTTCTTGACCCCTGGTTGCTTCAGTTGTTTGCCCTTGTCAGCCGACATGGCATTTACTTCCGAGGCAAGAATTTCGTCTTTTGCATTTTGATCTGAAATCTTACGGGCCTTCTTGGATGTGGCCTTTGTCGATTTCGCGTTTGTCGTGCCAATCACACCATCGCCTGCGTGAGAGTCATTGTTTGATTTAGGAGGAGGAGGAATTGAGAATTCCGGTCTAGGGGCGTCAGGTATTTTGTCATAGAGCGTGCCAGACTGAGTGTAGACCAAGTCCAGATATTGCGCATGAGCGATAACTTGCTCTTCCATTACGACTACCCCCTTCGCCACATCTTCCGTGATGGCAGGAAGTAATGACTTGATAAACCATTCAGCTAATAGCTGATCGGGAACGTACGTTTTTACCATCCTACGACGACGTCGCCACTCATGTATATGATCAGATATGTGAGTGGCCGTTGTCTGTTTGAAGTTGGTTAGGATTTCCATTCCCGTTTCATACCTTATCGGTAACTGAAAATGGGTTAAAAAGGTTGTGGCTAGGGTACTGAAGTTGTCGAATGAAGCTCTAGGCAATTCGATATACCATTTTGCTGCCAGACCAGTTAACGTCCTCTGAAAAAGGCGAAGCCTAATCGAATCATCGTTTAGGGTGTTTGATGAACACCACAGATGAAATGTCATCACATGATTCGACGGATCTTCACCCGGATTTCCATTAAATTTAGGAATATCTGACGGAAGTTTATGCGGAATCGCTGGCCACCAAGGGGCATAAGCAATTGGATCATTCGTCAGCCGGTTTAGATTTGGTAATTCTAGAGTTGCTACAAAGGGAAACTATTGATTCAGGTTAGGCGAAGCATACCCAGGATAAGATGGAATCGCCTGAGCAGTGGGTCTTTGCATACCAGCATAATGTATTTGATGCTGGCAACTTTGACAAGGTTGATGGGCATAACCAATTTGTTGTTGATAACCACTTTGGAAATGCGGTTGCCCATTGCTTACAAAGACTTGTTGCTCAGGTCCTTAATATGATTGCTGGAATTGCGGTTGATGAGTTTGAACCAGCTCTGGTTGTTGGACCATTTGCTGTTGTCCAATACTGGATGATTGACCAAGATGAGGAGTCATAGTACTTGTTTGAGCCTGAGTCGCTCCAGATAAGGAGGCACTAACCGGAGGTTGTGATTGAGTTGTCGAGACAAGAGGCTGTTGTATGGCAACCTGAGAAACTTGGGGTTGACATACAACAGGTAGCGCTTGTACTTGCGACGCAATCACCATACCAGGTATAGTGGCAACATTCGACACAGGGTGGACTGGTTGCATTGAATATGCAACCCTTGGTTGCTGAGGCAGTATCGGTACCCATCCGCTGGATGTAATTCCAGTTTGACCTGAACTTTGTTGTAAACTCCCATATGGTTGTTCTCGGGGGGGAACAATGAAAAGTCATATTGTCCTCCATATGGTGGCAATCCAGTACTTAAAGGGTAGATTGGCCTTTGAAGACACATTGGATCAATTTGTTGAGTTTCAACATAAGAAATACCAAATGATAATCCGGATGAAGAAATAGGAACTAACCATGTCGTCGAAACAGTCTCTGATTGGACTCCAGCTTGTTGTTGACAATTTGCCGGGACAGATGGTATACCAGCGAACATCGTTGGAGTAGCAGCAGGAGGCTCTGTCGCTGCTGTGTCGAATGACATAGTCCTGGATGTCGACGGTTGTTCAGACATATTTAGTCTATCCAAAAGATTTCCTAGCGATTCTACAAGAACTTTGTGATGAAGGTAGACTAACTTCGAAGATCAACTAGGGAAAGGTGATGATTATTCCGTTTAAAATAAATTTTAACGACGCTTAGACACAACTTGCTTTTTCAATTTTAAAGAGTCGAGAAAAAGCTAAAGATGACTCTAGTCTCCTTCGATGTTTTAACGAGCCCAAATTGACAAATGCTCGGATGGACTTTTTCCGTTATAGAGTCTGAAAAAGGCCAAAAGGAACTGCTCTGGAGTTCTAGGTAGAGGGTGTGCCAAACTTTTCGCAAAACCGCAGAATACTTTTTAGGGTACGGGCGGTCGATCTTCCTGAATGCTGTGTTCAGTGCATTGCGATCAGTAGGGCGGCCGACACGGCTTCCTATGGATAAAGGTTTTATGCCTATAGGGGTCTCCCAATATATACTCGACGGTACGTGGGAGCACAATCCAAAATGGTACTAATTGTCCCTCAGGAGGAATCACCCAACCATCAGTGAGGCGACCAGTGACCAGGTTTTATGACGCCGGAACACGTCTCTAGCCTAGACCTCTATGTTGTGCGTTATGTTGCAAAGCGTTGTTAAGTTCATTCAATTTATTTTAGGTTGATCTTTTTAGAAGTTTGCCTTTCTGGATCACCACGAGATGTATGATACAATTCCTAAATGCAGTCTAAAGATGATAAGCAAGCTTTATATCTTTTCAACTATGAAAATCCTAGCTACAAAGGGAAAAGAAAGACACCATCTTTTCTCAAAGAGCAATCAGCACACTTTAATGCACTTTTCCTAAATCAAGCATGCAAACTATCAAGATGCAAATGCACAATGCAGGTGTTTGTTTTCCGCTTTCTTAATATTGATGCCTAAAAAGAAAGCTTTTTTGTACAACTTTGAATTTGCTTTTAAATGACAAATACAAACAAGTTTACTTTTTCGAAATCAGAAAGGGTAGAAGAGAATACAACACTTTACGACTTTCTAAATGAACACTTGTTTCGACACTTAAAAGAGACAAACTCAAACCAAAAGCAAAAGTAAATGTATAATCAACTGCAAACAGCCAATGAACTCTCTCCTAAGATCACAATCAACAGATCTGAATCAAGGGCTACAGGACGATTATTTCACTCTTGGAAAGGAAAACTATAAATGACGCCACAAACACATAAAAACACTCACAGTCTTTTTGTACAAAAGGAGGCGGAATTTAAGCAGAGAAAAGGAGTTATCAGACAGGTACCTATGCTGGTTACAGGCTGCAAAAAACAGAGATCAAAACAAGGCAAAACAGAGCAGAGAACCCCAGCTGCACAAGGCCTAACTGGATCAACGCACCCTCAACACAGAGGTTTTGACATTCAGCGCAGGTAGCCTTCACGGGACCTGCGTTGAAATGCAGAACCTCTTCACAGGGTCTGCGCTGAAGGAGAAACGAGAGTTTCTCACTGGGTTCTGGGTCACAGTTTGCTGATTAATCTACGGTTTCAGGCCAAATAAAAGAAACAAGCAAGGTATAATCAAAGGGATGCTTTGAGGGAGGACTAAGATCTATCACAAAGGATCATCAAATCATTTGTGAGTCCATTGTTCAGATCATAGACAAATCCAGTGATTGGATCAAAGCAGCAGTTGTCTACTTTGCATCAGAGAATAGCAGATGCGGTTCGATTGTTTCTGTTGAGTCTATGAAACAAACAATGATAGAGACACAAATAAAATGACTAAACAGATCTCCCCAGCGGAGTCACCAATTTGTTGTGGGGAAAAATGCCTATGCAGGACGATCCTATCCACCTAAGGTGTGACAGTGCCTTAGCAACAAACAGAGGCAGCTATTCTAGTATTCTTCCTTTATGAATTAAGAATGAAGAGAGATGGATGGACTAACCGGTGTCTTCCGTTTGTCCCTCGATCTGGTGTCTCTTCTCTTTGAGAGTTCTCAGCTACTTGCCTTCTCGCTCGCCCAGCTTCAACAGGTCTCTGCAAGATCACAAGAAGAGAACACTACACAAAGACATAGATTCATATTCATAACTAGTTCAGGATTAGAAGTAAACTAAACATACTAATGCAATCATACATCAAGGATACATCAGTATATAGGAGAAACCAAGATAGCTTTATTGATGAATAACAAGGTTCAGGAAGAGATACAACCCAGAGGGCTCCAATCCAGCATCTCCTTCCCAGCAAATGGAATTCCTATCTTCACCTCCCTTCAAAGCATTAAGCACCCAATGATTCTGATCTCAAACCAACATCAATTCTTTGCAATAACAAAATTCCAGCCTCCAACCTCTCGATCTCTGGGATGAGAGATCTATATATAGATATTTGTAGAGGTGTGAGTCAGCTCTGGGTTTTTGATTAGTGTCTTCTCTCTGATAGTTCTTGATGCCACTTGGAGATCTCATTGATCTCTTACTCATCCTTGGGCGATTTTGAGGGGCAAGTGTCCCATGAGAAGTTTCTAGAAGATTCCATGATCATCCACCTTGCAAACTGTCTCCGCCACTTGTCTTTTCCTGATCAGCGCACCCTCACAGTGTATTTAGGTGCACTGAAATGAAATTCCCGTGTGTACAAGGTGCACTGAAATGCAATTCTCATGTGTACAAGGTGCGCTGATCCAGTTTTGACCAATTTTGAGTAGTTTTTGGTGAAGAACTTCTGGGAGAAGCTGTCTTTTGTTGACCTTGTTCCTTTAGGGGTAGGAACAACTCTTTTAGGGACTTTGGATCCCTTGGATTATGGACATTTCATGCTCAATGCTGTAAGGCACAAAAATGTCTATAACACCTTCCATTTTCCACCCTTCTTTTTCTCCTTACCCTTGAAAGGCTTCTTCTTACTACCCTCTTCCTGAATGTTCTTTCCCTTGCTTCAATGTGTCTGGCTTTCACACAAACCTCATCAAAATTGCTTGGATTGAACATAAGGATAGTATGTTTCAAATAATAATGTAAACCCCCAATATATTTCAATAGTGTATATTTGGAATTCAAGTTTACTCCTAACAACAAAGCCCTCTTTCTAAACTCCTGTGTATAGTCTTGAATTGTTTGGCCTTTAAGTTCCCTAAAATTATGCCAACTAATAATGGTTTTTTGCATATAGGCTAAAGGATAAAATTGTCTTTTAATTGCAGAAACAAATTCAAACCAAGAAATGGATATCTTACCATGAATTTGCATTTCCTCTTGAGTCTTTGCTTCCCACCAATATAATGCTGCTCCTTCTAGCCTCAGTGAAGCCAACTGGATATTTATGTCATGTTCTTGAAGTTTCTAAATCCTGTAGTATACCTCCAATTGTCTAAATTTTCTGCATTCACTTCACCATTGTACATGGGAAGTTCAAACTTAATGTCCAATTTGAGTAAGGGAGTTTTTCCTTTTGGGGTTTTTGAATGAGTATGGATAGTTTTAGTTAGGGAAAACTTTAAGAACCAATAAATTTATATATATAATAAATGGACTAATCCCCATGATACATAGGAAAAATGGGAGGTGATTTTATCAATAATATAATATGTATATATAATTTGTTTGGCGAATCTATCACTAGATTATATTATCTTGTACAGTGATGGAAAATCTTTCACTGAATTATAAAATCTTGTAAGATCTTGGCAAATCTTTCACTGAATAATAAAACATTGTGAAGTCTTGGTGAATGTTTTATTAAAGTATGAAATCATATATGATAATAAGAAAACATATTCATTAAATTGTAATATACTAACATACATGTTTGGAAAAAAGAAACATAATTTTCTCCTGCTACAAACAATGTTCCAAGTTTGAGTGGCCATGTTTTTCAAGGTTCTTACAATACACTCTTTCATATCCTTCTATTAGTTTTGATAATATTCGACAACAAAGTTCTTATAGGTGTTGATATTGACCACGAGTTCTGTCAAGGTAGGAGAGATTAATCTTTTCTCTACAAATTTTGTCAAGCTACCACTTTTTTCATGTTATCAAATTTCTTTCTTATTCCATAGACTCCAACTGCAAGATAAAAAACAAAAAAAAAAACAAAAAAAAAAAAAAAAAAAAAAAAAAAACAAAACAAAACAAAAACAAAAACAAAACAAAACAAAAAAACCATAAGTTTGTTTACCCCAACACGCCAACAAGTAGCAAGCCCCAACTATATTATATAAGAAAGTATTAGGTATCCCAAAGGATTAAAGGGGATCTAATTGAAAGAAGTGACCATTGTGAGAAGTCTTCCAATCAATATATGAATATATAAATGTAGATTTATTATTATTTTAATTGGAAATCTTCAATTAAATAATAAAATTTAATTACGTCTCTCTCAATCTAAATTGCTTATTAGCATAATTCACTACCCTCATACGTCTCACATTTTTTAACAATGTTGTAATATGTAGATTAATTTCGTTTTTGGTGAACAATCTCCACATTTTAAGAAAATATGGTGCAGTGGCTCCAACCCCTAAAGATCATTAGGACAAACTAAGAATAGCACAGAAGATGAAAGGTTGTACAAACTAGCTTATTTTTCAAACAACTAATCCAACATCAGTACCTAAACTTTTTCATGAAGATATCATATTGAGAATGTTTGAAAAATGGTGGGAAATCTTCTGCGAGGGTGATGTGGAAAGAGTGATAAGGTTTCATTGTTTTGAATTTTTTTGGTTAAATCAGAAAAACCAATACTAATAGAGATATTGGTATTTTTTATTACATTTTGTGAAGTGACTAAATGTAGCTTTAGCCATTCACCTTAAGATGCTTTTACAATATAATTTCCTAAGTCTATTTAATATCTTCATTATCATAAAAACCAACCTATATCCATCTTAACTCCACATCTACCACTTTTTAGAGAGATGAAATCTATTTATCCTCTGAGCACTTGGTAGACCCAGAATTAAGAAGGATCTAAGATGATAGAATTTCCTCTTTAAATAGTCTATGCTCACATGAATACCATGGTATTACCATGGGTCAATACCATGGGTTATCATAAACCTAGAGCTTAAAAATTACTATTAGTAATTTATAAAAATTAATAAAATTAATAATTGATTTTTATTTTATTTTTTATTTTAACCAAGTTAAAATGTTTAACATACATTAAATTACAACATCCATTTTTACTTTTGATCCACCAAGCCCCGAGAGGGATCAAATATTTTTTCACTCTATGCTAGTTTGCATATCACGATATTTGATCCTTCACGCAACTTAGTAGATCCAGAGTAAAGATGGATCTATGCTAGTTTAATCCCCCCTTTAAATAGGCTACATTCCACGTGAATACCATGTGCTATTTTTATTTTTATTAATACTAATATTAGGGTTAATAATGTTTTTTTGCATGGTATTAATAATAATCTAGCCCATGGTATTTGGCCCATAGTATTTTTCCCATAGGTTTCACCTAAATATAACGCATTTTTTGAGTGTTCATAAATATAAGGTGACTTATGGAGTAAATATAAAAAAATGTTTTATTTATTTACCATACCTCTCGTTTATTTTTATTTTTATTAATTTACCATACCTCTTTTACAAATATGGTATTTGGCCCATAGGATTCAATTAAATAAAACCTCTTTTTTAAGCCTTCATAAATAGAAAGAGGATTATGGACTAAATATAAAAAGAGGTTTTATTTATTTACCATACCTCTACTTCATTTATATTTTGATTTATTTACCATATCTTTTGAGTAAGTATAAAAAGAGGTTTTATTTATTTACCATACCTCCATTTTATTTATATTTTTATTTGTTTACACCCTTGCATGTATATAAGGTGACTTATGGAGTAAATATAAAAAATGTTTTATTTATTTACCATACCTCTCATTTATTTATATTTTTATCAATTTACCATACCTCTTTTATAAATATGGTATTTGGCCCATAGGACTTAAATAAAACCTATATTTTTATTTTTATTTGTTTACACCCTTGCATGTATATAAGGTGACTTATGGAGTAGATATAAAAATGTTTTATTTATTTACCATACCTCTAATTGATTTATATTTTTATAAATTTACCATACATCTTTTATAAATATGGTATTTGGCCCATAGGATTCACTTAAATAAAACCTATTCTTGAAAATTAGGGCGAATGGAAGGTTGTAACTCCTAATTTCAAGGGCTAAATTTACCTTTTTTACCCTCTCCCTTAAAATAAGGTGGGTTAACCTCCATACCTAATCTTTTTATAAAGTAAATTTGAGGTGATTTGTAAAAATGTACTATGCCACAAAATATTCGCCGACAAAAAATTTGAAACCCCTTAATTTCGCCTAAGGGCGAAAATTCGCCCCTAAAATTTTCCATGGTTTTAGTGGTGGTAGTGGAAAATGATGTTGTGTGAGATGATGAATATGATGAAGATGGTGGAGATGGAGGTGGCTTTCCACCATTACCCTTGGAATCCTTCTTATCATCTTTTTTGTCTCCTAAGCTCCCTTCTCCATGTGGAGATTTAGAACTCTCTCCAACCATTCTAGTGTTCCTCTCTTCATAGAGGACTTTAACCATCTGAGTTAAGGTGAAGAAATATTTCTTGAATTCTTCCTCCTCTGAAGAAGGACCTTCAAGCTCTCTTTCTCCAAACATAATGGTTGTAGATTCAGGCTCAAAAACTGATACTCCTTGTACCTCTTCAATCTCAGTTGAAGGCAAAAGTTGAGGAGTTTCAAGTGCAGTAGGAATTGGAACTTTGGGTGGTGGAGATTGTGGCCTTATGGCTCTCCTTCTTCTAGGCATAAACTCAATAGTTGCAACCAATAGTTTCCCTTCTCCTCTCTGCAACTTTAACGTTGTAAGAATCATAATTTTGCAACCATTAAAACCTTAATTGCACAAACTCAAGCAGTCAAGCAAATCAGTCTTTGCTCTGATACCAATTTGATTTGTTATTGAATGTTATTTTTCTTGTGCTAATTTCAATTATAAATTTATAAACATGTTCTTGTTCATTGCTTCCTGTGCATAGATTTCCTTGGGGTAAATTTCATCAATTTTTATGTGACAGACATGAACAAAATAACTTAAAAAACAAGTATTGAACAACAGACATTCAAATTATAGCAAACCATCAAAGAGATACTTTAAGACAGTGTTTTGATGAAGGATTTCACCCCTCCTAGGCTACATCTCCTTGGTCCAACTTCCATGGCTCCGACCTCCGTATTAGCTCAATATGGAAAAAAATGTTGTTTACAAAGCTCTACTGCTCCTGATACCTGTACCAATGTGTTCAGAATGTTGAAATTAGTTAGGAACACCTTTTCCTCAACTCAATTTGGTTGAAAATTGCTCCAGTTATGCATCTAAAAGTCTTTCCGTAGAAAAGCTCCACTAAATCTGGAAAACTCCAGTTAGAGCTGCTAAATTTGGGGATGGTGCCAAAATTTTCGGAATCTGCTAAAATTCTGCCATTTTAAACTCTATATTAATTAAATATAAGCCAAGTTTAACTTGAGTGGTTAGCACTTAATTACCATGGATTAGACTAGCGGTTTCCTAAACCATTGGAGGTTTTGTTGGAGGGTCACATGCAGTATTTAGTGGCATGGTTTCATAGCGTTGGCTGCCATGTTAACCAACCTCCACAAACCATGAACGTTGGATAGCGTGTTCACATGCAGGGAGACCGTTGGAGTTTTGGAGCTGTCGACAAATGTTTGATGTAACGGTAATTGCGTTCACATGTTTCGCGGTAACCGTCACAATTGGAGCTTCCTAATGATATAACCATAAATTTAACCCTTTACACGTTGTGTTCACATGTGGCCTAACCATTGCAGTAACTATTTAGGGTAATGGTTTATGGAGCTGCATGCCCAACCGTTTGCGGTAACAACATTTGCGTTCACATGTGGAGGGTTGGCCCTCCTAATCGCCCATTCCAAACACAATAAACTTCAAATATATATGGTGTGCCACAATAGTTAAGCATCAACATCAGCGGAGATGGTTGAAGGCTTTGAACTGCAGGTAGGAGGTCGAAAGTTCAAACCTCGATGCCTCCACATAATATTTTTGTTGAACTGACCTCTGCCTAGGCCATTGGGAGGTGCCACGTAACAACCTCCGAGCTTCCCACGTGGCATTCTCTCATTGGTCCAAAAACTAACCAATAGAACTGCACCAACGCACCAATCTAAAACCCAATCACACTGTGAAACTTTTCAAGACATAATTGGATGTTGACCAAGTTCACCCTACCTAGTCACTTGCCACGTCTGTAGTACGGACTACTAACTGTGCAGTGACTGGACATTTCTTTTTGGAAATTTCGCCTATTTAGTAAAGCAAACAAAACTCAATAAATTCCTCATATGAACTCGTTTTTCAGTGAAACGAGTTTCGTTAGGATCGTTTTTCTGAGACGGACACAGTTATTTATGTTTCGAGCCATTCTGAGAACTTTAATTTTTAAGCTAAATATTGAGGTCTTGATCATTCCTCCCCACTAGAAGCCTTTTGGACCCTAAAAGATACTATCAATTGTTGAGGAGGTGAGGGTACATCTCCCTCACCTTCTCAATCTGCAACCATTGGCTTTAGAAGGCTTTTGTCCCTAGATTCCCACTCTAAGGTATTCGACATCCCCTCTTTTCAAAGTTCTGGTTCTTCTGTCAAGTATGAGATCATGTTGAATTTCATCAAGATATTCTTGCGAGAAATCATTTGTTGATGGCAGTTGAACATGCTCTCATTGATCATTAATCGAAGGAGGCTCAAACAATCTCAAATTCTCAACATTAACAACATAGTATATTTGCATATAAGGAGGCAAATCAAGCTTAAATGCATTGTTACCAATCTTCTCTAGAATTTTAAAAGGACCATAATGGATTGGCTTAAGCTTTTTACCTTCCCCTTGAAGTCTCTCTTTGCTAATATATAACCAAACTTCATCACTAACTTGAAATTTGTGATCAACCTAGTGTTGATCATGCCTTGACTTTTCTCAAGTTGTTCATGCATTGTATGATGTATCAACTGAATTTTCAATATGAACTTCCTTGCTTTATCAATGTCACTGTGACTATCGATGGCAACATCTTTCTCAAAGATAAAGACCAATGGAAATCTTGGAAAGTACCCATAACATGCCTCAAATGGCGATGTGTTTGTGGAAGAATGCTTTGCCCTGTTGTATCCATGTTGTATGTGGTGAAACTGTTCATCCCGCAACTTGGTATGTTTGCTGCAATATCCTCTAAGAAGATGAATGATTGTTCTGTTGACCACCTCGGTTTTCCATCTGTTTGTGAATGAAAGGTTGTACTCTTTTTCAACTTTGTGTCCATCATATCCCACAAATTTGACTAAAAATTCCCAACAAATCGAGGATCTTGATCACTTACATTAGAAATAGGAAGACCAAAATAAACCCAAATGTTTTGGAACAAAAGGTGAGTTGTTTGTTCCACTGTAATTTTATTTTTACATGGTGTTAATATGCACATTTTACTAAACCTGTCTACAACAACATACAAGCAATCATGACCTTTCCTTAACAATGGAATACCTCCTACAAAATCCATTGAAATACTTTCCCATGGACGTGAAGGTACCAGAAGTGGAGTGTACAATCCAAGTTTCCTATTGCTAGGCTTACTTGTTGCACACAAAGAACATCCTCTTATGAAACCAGAAACATTTTCAAACATGCGTGGCCAATAACAATACCTTTGGCCTACACCAAAGTGTCCAGCAATCAATGAAGTGTGCGCCTCCCTTATGATATTGTTTCTTTCTCCCTATGGAATACACAACTTGCCCAAATGATACAACAAATTGTTATGTACATGATAATCCAACTCTTCAATTTAGTTTCCTTGACTCAAGCTTGCATACACATCTTGAAAGTCATTATCATTTGCATATTGTTCAATGTAACTTTCATGCAAAATAGAATTATGTTTGAGTATAACAAATGAATTTACAATAGACCTTGAAAACATATCAGCTACCTTATTGTAGATTCCCTTTTTATACCTCATAGCCAAATGAAATTGTTATAGAAAACCTATCCATCTAAAATGTTGTGACTGCTACAACTTTTAGTATGACTATAAATACTACAATGGTTGATGGTCAGTATGGATAATGGTCTCTTTTCCCATCAAGTAGTGTTTCCATTTATTAACACTTTGTACCAATGCGTAAAGTTCTTTTCATAGTGGGATAGTTAGTTACAGCTCCATTAAAATTTTTAGAATGAAATGAAATGGGCTTACCATGCAACATAAGAAATTCTCACATGGCATAATCACTAGCATCCATTTGAACCTCAAATGGTTGTCTAAGATCCATAAGAGCCAATACTGGTGTTGAACTGATCTTTTGCTTCAAAGCATAAAATTCTTTTTTCTATACATCTCCCCAATGGAAGATTTTCTTGACACTTGTCAATGTATGTAATGGAGCTACAATGGAAGAAAAAATAGCAATGAGCTTTCTCTAATATTGTGATGCCCCTAAAAATATTCTTACCTTTGTATCTATATTGGACTTGGGCCAATTCAGAATGAGCTCAAATTTAGAGGGGTCTATCTTCAGCTCACCTCCTCCAACAATGTGTCCCAAATACACTAAAGAAGTCTTGCTAAATTCACACTTTGACATCTTTAAAAACAAGTGTTCTTTTCTCAAGACATCAATTACTTTTTTTTATGCATGACATGTTCATCTCTGGATTTGCTAAATATGAGTATATCATCTAAGTACACAATGACAAAGTCATCTAGAAATTGGCTCAATACATCATTCATTACTCTCATGAAAGTAGCTCAAGCATTTGTAAGACCGAAAGGCATAAAAAGCCACTCAAACAATCCCTGTTTAGTTTTAAATGTGGTTTTCCAAATGACCTCTTCAGCTATTCTAACTTGATGATAACCACTTCGTAAGTCTAACTTAATGAAATACTTGTCATGCCTCAATTGATCAAGCAAATGATCAATTCTTGGGAGTGGATAACGATTCTTTACCGTGATTTTTTTTTAGTGCATGAAAATCCACACACATGCACCAAGTCCTATCCTTCTTTGGCACTAAGACAATCGGTGAACCAGACGACGAAGTAGATGGATGAATGATACCTTTGTTCAACAATTCTTTAATTTTCTTCTTGATTTCCATGCTCTCCATAATCGACATGCGATACATACCAATGTTTTGAAGTGGAACATCTTGTTGCAGTTGTATCTCATGCTGAATTCCCCTTTGGGAGGTAACCCCTTTCATTCCTGAAACATCTCACCATGCTTTCTTACCACATCAAACAAATCAGATTTCAATTTGTCATCACAACCTTCAAAAGATTCATAATCAATATCACTTTTTTTTGTTAATCATTAAAGCACAAAATTTTTGCTTGCATTTACTAGTCTCTTCATCTGCCCTACATTAACCAAAGAAATGTTCAACTTTTTGCGATGGGCTGTCACAATGTACTCCACCCTATTCTTGAGCAATAAGTATTTGTTTTCATGGTGATGAAATAATGCTTTCCTATCATACAAATAAGGACCACCCAAAATGTTTCCTGATATGTCAAGTGGAACTACATCTAACTCAACTTCGTCAATGAACTTTTCAGTAATGGTGAACTTGAACAAACACTTCCTTGTAACCTATAAGTTTGCATTGTTAACTATCCAACCCAGTGGATTAGGTTTATGATGAGGTATAGTTTCAAGGTTCATTTTTTTAACCAAGTCTTCTAAAATTTAGTTTGATTGTGAACCACTATCGAATAATGCATCAATATTTGTATGATTTGAAATTACCCTCACATGAAACAACTCTATTCTTGATTCTTCATTTGGAGTGTTATTTTGACAGTGTGAGGAACTAGTGCTTGCAACAGCTTCTTTCCCTTTTGTGACCATGGTTGAAATATTCATCTCATCACCAGAATCTGAAAGGGCATGTTGTGTGGTAGCGGTTGTCTTTTGTTTTACCTTATTTTTTTGTTTCTTGGGCCTTAGTTCATGATGCAATTTCCAACAATGGGCTTCATTACGCCTAGCTTTGGAACAATGCTGCCATATGGTTTTCTCCCCTTCTTTCTTCAAACTTGCATTCTTCTTTCCCTTCCATTTTCCACCCCTCTTTTTCTCCTTACCCTTTAAAGTCTTCTTCTTACTACCCTCTTCCTGAATGTTCTTTCCCCTTGCTTCAAGGTGCGTGGCTTGCACACAAACCTCATCCAAATTTCTTGGACTGAACATAAGGATAGTATGTTTAAAATAATAATGTAAACCCCCAATATATTTCAACAATGTATCTTGGGAATTCAAGTTTACTCCTAACAAAAAATCCCTCTTTCTAAACTCCTGTGTATAGTCTTGGATTGTTTGGCCTTTAAGTTGCCTAAAATTCTGCCAACTCATAATGGATTTTTGCATATAGGCTAAAGGATAAAATTGTATTTTACTTACAAAAGCAAATTCAACCCAAGAAATGGATATCTTACCATGAATTTGCATTTCCTCTTGAGTCGTTGCTTCCCACCAGACTAATGTTGTTCCTTCTAGCCTCAATGAAGCTAACTGGATATTTATGCCACCTTATTAAAGGTTTTGAATCTTGTAGTATACCTCCAATTGTCGAATCAAATTTTCTAACTTTTTTGCATTCACTTCACCATTGTACATGGGAAGTTCAAACTTAATGGCCAATTTGAGTAAGGGAAATTTTCCTTTTGGGGTTTTTGAATGAGTATGGATAGTTTTAGTGGTAGTAGTGGAATAAGATGTTGTGTGAGATTATGAAGATGATGAATATGGTGGATATGGAGGTGGATTTCCACCATTACCCTTGGAGTCCTTGTTATCATATGTTTTGTCTCCTGAGCTTCCTTCTCCATGTGGAGGTTTAGAACTCTCTCCAACCATTATAGTGTTCCTCTCTTCATAGACGACTTTAACCATCTCAGTTAAAGTGAAGAAATCTTTCTTGAATTCTTGCTCTTCTAAGGAAGGACCTTCAAGCTCTCTTTCTCTAGACATAATGGCTATAGATTGTGGCTCGGAAACTAGTACTACTTGTACCTCTTCAATCTCAGTTGAAGGAAAATTTTGAGGAGTTTCAAGTGTAGCTGGAATTGGAATTTTGGGTGGTGGATATTGTGGCCTTGTGGTTCTCCTTCTTTTGGGCATAACCTCAGGAGATGCAAACAACAATTTCACTTCTCCTCTCTACAAATTTAACCTTGTAAGAATCATAATTTTGCAACCATTAAAACCCTAATTGCACAAACTCAAGAAGTCAAGAAAATCAACCTTTTCTCTGATACCAACTTGATCTGTTATTCAATGTTAGTTTTGTTGTGATAATATCAATTATATATTTATAAATATGTGCTTGTTCATTTCTTCCTGTGCATAGATTTCCTTAGGTTGTTTGGTGATTGAAACAGGTAAATTTCATCAAGTTTTATGTGACAGACATCAACAAAATAGCTTCAAAAACAAGTACTGAACAACAGAAATTCAAAGTATAGCAAACCATCAAAGAGACACTTTAACAAAGTGTTTTGATGAAGGGGTTCACCCCTCCTGGGCTACATCTCCTTGGTCCATATTCCATGGCTTGGGCCTTCGTATTAGCTCAATATGAAAAAAAAATCGTTTACAAAGATCTATTACTCCTAATACCTGCACCAATGTGTTCAAAATGTTGAAATTAGCTAGGAACACCTTTTCCTTAGCTCAATTTGGTCGAACATTTCTCCAGTTATGCCTCTGACAGTATTTCCCTAGAAAAGCTCCTCTAAATCTGGAAAACTCCAGTTAGAGCCGCTAAATTTGGGGATGGCACCAAAATTGTCAGAGTCGGCTAAAAGTCCATCATTTTAAACTCCAAATTAATTAAATATAAGCCGATTTTATCTTGAGTGATTAGCACTTAATTACCGCGGATTAGACTGACAGTTTCTGAAACCGTTGACGGTTTCATCAGAGGGTCACATGTGGTGGGTAGTGACACTATTTCATAGTGCTAGCCACTGCATTAACTAACCTCCATAAACTGTGACCATTGGATAGCGTGTTCACATGTGTGGAGACTGTTGGAGTTTTGGAGTCGTCGACAACTGTTCGATGTAATGGTGATTGCATTCACATGTTTTGCGGTAACCGTTAGAGTTGGAGCCACTAGATGACATAACCATAACCTTAACCCTTTACCTATTGCATTCACATGTGGCCTAACCATTGCAGTAATTGTTTAGGGTAACAGTTTATGGAGCCACCTACCCAACCGTTTGCAGTAACAATGTTTGTGTTCACATGTGGAGTGTTAGCCTACGGGCTAGCCCTCCTAACCACCCATTTCAAACACAATTAAATTAAAATGTATATGGTGCACTATAACAGTTAAGCACCAACATTAGCAAAGATGGTTGAAGGATTTGGAAAGTAGGTGGGAGGTCACAGGGTCAAACACCGATTCCTCCACATAATATTTTTGTTGAATTGACCTTTGCCTAGGCCATTGGGATGTGCCACATGGTAGCCTCCGAGATTGCCACGTGGCATTCTCTCATTGGTCCAAAAACTAACCAATAGAACTGCGCGAACGCACCAATCTGAAACCCAATCACACTATGAAACTTGTCGAGACATGACTGGATGTTGACCAAGTTGACCCTGACTAGTCACTTGCCACATCAACTGTACAGACTGTTGACTGTGCAGTGGCTAGTCATTTTTCCCGCAAATTTCGCCTGTTTAGCAAAGCGAATAGAACTCAATAACTTCCTCATATGAACTCGGTTTCAGTGAAACAAGTTGCGTTCGGATCATTTTTCTGAGACGAACGCATTCATTCAGGTTTCGAGCCATTCTGAGAACTTTGATTTTTGAGCTAAATACTTAGCACCTGATCAATTGGTGTCATTTGCCAACAAAATCATCCTCCTTATCCCAATATTTCCTTCTTTGCGGTTTCCCAAACTACATGTTAGGTTCCTATCGGCCTCTCTATTCTGGGCTTACCTAGATAACAGGCCCTCGTTCCATCTCCTCATTGGACTAACGCTTGTATGTTCTTTTCTTCCACCACTATTGGTCCACGACATCCCAACAACGTCGCTCAAAACACCACTTTATTTCGCCTAAGACAGATTCAGGTTGATCTAGCTGTTGAACTGATTTTGTCCAATAGTATCATTGTCGAGCTTGCATGGATGGCCTACACAGTCAGCCCATGTCATCCCACTATGTCCCTCCCAGTGCACTCTAAAGAGCACCACTTACCAACTGTCGAGACTCTTCCACCAGGCTTGTGTGGAAGGTGGGGCCATATGACTTCCCTTCCCATTGGCCTATCTTCCATTCATGTCTTCCACCGTAGCCAATTCCATAAGTGTATTGTTGTGTGGCGTAACCTACATCATCTTGCTAGCTTACCTTCTGGGCATTTGTGAATAACTTCTCTCTTTGTTCTTCTGGGATGAACCCATCAGGATGACTCGACATGTGGGCTAAATCCTAACCAATAGCATCGCAATATTAAGGTGGGTCCGACCATGCAACTGCTTTTGTCATCCCATCGGTCCTTACCCGATGCCTTCAAATATTTCACACTAACAATCCTTCGGGTGAACCATAGCAGACTGACGTGGTATATAGGCTAGTCCTTGACCAATGGTGTTACCACACCAAAACAAACCCTGCCATGTACACCCATGACATCATCCTACCAAGCCTTCCCTGATGTTTTCCATTGCGTCCTCTTCTCATTTTTTTGGGTTATGCATCTGGGCTTACGTGGATTATGGGCCAACCCACCCACCAATAATAGCATTGTCAAGCACATGTCATGTTTCACGTCATCCCTGCGTCTCTAACCCAATGCTCCTTAGCTTGTGCTTCTAGAAATGTTCTGGGAATGAACCTCGAGGCTCCCACCTCCAGACCATGTCGGATTGTCTTTCGACCAATCACAGGAAGTCTGGGATGGTGTGTCAGGCAACAAATCCTGCTGACATCATATTGATTTTTCATATTATCAAACAACACACCCTTCTAGGTTTTCTTTTTTCCACCTCCTCACTTCTTTATCCAATCACATTCGAGGGAAAAATATGGTGCATCAATGAGGTGTCTCCACGTTTAGGGTGCATATCAACCAAGGGATCAGGTTTCTTGATCCTCCCTCTTAAGCACAAGACTCGGTCCCTTCACACTTGCAACCAGTCTCATTTTGATCTTGACCATGGCTCGGCTAGAGGACCTCGGTCCTACGTTATGTAACAAATCAAAAGAGGATCCAAGCGATCACTCCACGATCACTCCACAGACAAACTCTATCACTGCACAAGCCTTCTCTAATTAATCTACCAGGTTGTGACTCTGCCTTAGAGGTCGGGTAGACCTTCAGATATTATTTGTCGAAACTTCGACACTCTGCTAACAACGAACTAATGCACTTCATGGTGTTTACCCTCCTAAGGTTGGGTTTTAGATGCACTAAGATATTTCTAGCCCGTGGATCTTCCCTGCCCTCGGGTAGGGAATTCCTTGCATGGTGAAGTAGGCGATCATGCGTCCATTTCCTACCATGCGCTTTCAGCAAGATTCCAAGAAGTTTCCATTTCACCTACCACATGCTGACAATTCCAAAATCCATGTTGGCCTTGCAGGCTACTCCTTTTCATTGCTCAAAGGTTTCCAGGGCATTTAGTTATTTGCAAGGACCTGTAGCCCTTAATTCAAAAGTCCTTGTGGCAAGAATGGATGTTTCTACAAATGCAAGGTTAGAGGCCATTTGAGTATCATTGTAGGACATTTAGGTAAAGCTACAGAGCTTAACTGGCCCTAGGGAACTTCCTCTATCATTCATACACTCTTGTCTATTGCCACTCTTGTCTTACAACAACTTGTAAGAAATTTCCTCAAATGTATACAATCGCCGACTCTAGCCAAAATAGGGTCTTTTATGTAAGTTGTACATTAATAAAAGGGTCTCATAAACCACTACTTTTAATGGTTTCATTCAAGCTTGATTATGGCTTGAAACATATCATTAAGGTCATTCACTTTCGCTACTGTATTATTTTCTGAGCACAGTTAAATATATCATGAATTTCTTTCTCTTCCATTACTATGTCATTATGAGCACAGACAATTGTTTTATTTAGATTAAGGGTCAGCCTCGGCCCCATAGCTTAGGCATTACTATTATGATGTTCATTTCACATCTTAACACCAGATACTCTATGGTTTCCATCACTTAGGCTATTGAACACATTTTATTTCAAGTTCAAGCACTAGCATACATACATACACACACATATATTCATCATACATATCAGGAGAATATCCTCTCCAAGTTGCACCATAGGTATACGCACAAACAACACAAAATAAGTCCCAGTTTTCTAGAACCATTATAAACAATAATACAACATAATCTATTTAAATGCAAGCAACATTTAAAAATACGCATCTTTAAGTCTACAGGGAAACTGAGTATGGGACAATGACTCTCCACCAAACCATAGACAGTTGCAACCACTATTACTTGCAGCTGCCACCCCCGAGTCAGATTCCAAAGTCTGAGGGGAAAATGCTTACTTTTGGGCCCACACACAAGTTGTCAGTTAAGTCAAGTACTCTAGAGGACATTGTACCTCAATCCCAATAGTTGTTTACTTGTTTCTTTCATGAACAGCGAGTCCAAAGGTGCCCAACCTCACACCCAAGTGCATGTACAGTGATTTGCCTCCTCCTAGGGAGTCCAAAATCCATTGTACCAATCAAGGCAATAACCAAAGACTCTGATCAAGCCCGTCCTTATTTTGACTTCAAGATGGTATCCTTCCAAGCTGTGACAGGGATCCAAAGTGGTTATTTCAACCCATAGCCTCTAGGGGACCCAATCTGTTACATGCCCCATAGATTTCATCCCACCCATAGCCTCCAGGGACCCAAGTTGTTATAGAGCTCCAGTGATCCAAACATGGATCTTGGATAAACCTCTAAGTCTAAAAGACTTCATATAAGAGGTAAAAGGTGCCAAATGGCACAAATTCTTTGTAAATCAAAGGAAAATGAAAGTTGTAGGCTGCTCTCAAAAATAGTCTCATTGCAGAGATCCCTTCATTCTGAATCCAACACAACTTGAATCGGCAAAAACGGACTTCAGATGAAGAAGTTATCATAAAAAGAAGTTCCCCTTTATTCTTTAGGAAAGAGGCAAAAATCTGAAGAAATAAGGCCTATCGGAGGCTTAAGTCAACAATAAATAGGAGCCATCGGATCTGGCCGATCAGCGGTCTAGATTCAATCGGCAAATCACAATCGACGGTGACAGCTGGCAAATATCGGCACACGGTATATGTTTAGTGCGATCACGATATCGCAATCGGCGGTTATAGTGGAGCGCATATTAAATGGCCAGGGATTGGAAAAACACCAAAGGGAAGGCTTACGGAGACCGGAGACCGAGCGACTTTCGATTGCAATATCGCAACATCACATCGGTGCATTACAGAGGAGCGACTATATGTTATATATATATGCAATGCGATTTTTCGGACCCGATAAGATTATAAACGGTATTCCATATGTTTTGAGATCCGCCCAACTGCAGTCTTGTGTGTATTTTCAATATTTTTAATGTATTTCTAAAATACAAAGCGAAACCTTGGAACAAGGCTGGAGCGACTTGCGATGGCGATTGTAGGTGGACCCGATAGTGTTATAAAGCTCATTTATGAAGATTTGAAGTCCGAGGAACAGTGTTATCTGCGGATTTTTCCCGTGTCTGGTATATTTTCCTGTGTAAGCCAAGAATGCAAAAAAAAATTAGGAATTTTAAACACCGATTGCCCCTTCTGTTACAGAACATCCATGAGGGCATTTAGCAATGATTTCTAACGCTCAAAGAAGGGATTTGAGTGGACCGAAACTGGAAGATAGAAAGCCGAGAAGTGGAAATGAACCAACAACGTTGATTTGGCTTAAAAAGCCATAGAACAACAGAAACAAGGAGCTTTTTGGGTTGTTGTTGATGGTTGTTGGTTGTTGTAGTCAATTGTTTGTTGCTGAAAGTGAAGCCAAAGCAGGAGGTTGAGGCGAAGGAGCAGCACAAAAGAAAAAAGGCAGCTAAGGGAATCACTTGGAAACCAAGTGAAAAGCCAAGAAGGTTGTGAACTGATAGAGGGCAGAAAGAAGCCAGAGACAAAGAGCCAGAGCTGAAGAGTCAGAGTCAGAGCCAAAGAGCCAGAACCAAGAGCCAAGAGCCAGAGTTTCAAGAGCCAAGGGATAAAATGGTGTCTGAACCCACTGTTTCTGTGTAAAACAGCAGGAGTGAAGCCAAGAGATTGTAAAAAAAGGACTTATACCATAATACCAAAGAGCCTATTTGAGTTGAATAGAGCTCACGGAGATGTAGCCCAAGAGTTGTGGGTGAACTCCTAATTAATTTTTTGTCTTATGTGTTTGTTTTTACCGTTTAAGCACATTCACATATCAACACAAACAACAAAATGGCCCAACTCATGACAATGAAAGCATCTCACTTTCAACTTGTCAAAATTCTTCCCTCCTTGAAAAGACTTGGATTGGGATGCCTTCCCTTTCCCTTTCTTATCTTTAGCTGCTAAAGCCAATTTCTCTTCATCATCATGTTTTGATGAAGAAGCTCCATCCCTGGTGCTCTGTCTGATCTCCTCCTGCATCAAATCAGACCATAGTCGTTCCCAATCTGGCAGTTTTTCCCTTCCATTCACTGAGTCATGGTAGCTATGTCAGCTCTTAGGAAGGCTAAGGAGTGCTAGACTCACCATATCATCATCATTACTCACGACCCCTACACTTGCAAGCTCATCCCTACAGGTGGTGAGATTGTTCAAGAACGTAAAGATAGTGTCACCCTTTTCACACTTGATCTTGCGAAGTTTATCCTTCAGTACCATCTTCCTCTGATCACTGCTATTCTGATATAAATCTTTCAATGTTTTCCACATTGCATGCAGAGTCTCCTTCCCATGGAGGCTTGAAATTATGTGATCTCGAACTCCCTCCAGGATGATTCTCCTAGATCTAGCCACACACTTCTTCCATTCCGCCAGTTGAGTAGAATCAGTAGGCTTAGGGATTTCTTAATCAATGAAGTCCTTAAGGTCATTATCTTTCAATATTGCCTCCACGTGATCCTTCCAATCTATGTATATTGATCTGCCATCAAGGGCATACTCAAGCCTCAAACCATAGAAAGCCATCGGTGAAATAGATGTGATAAGAACTTGACATCCATATCCCAAATAATAAACTTCGAATTTCTCTTGCCTGTATACTGTTCTTCCTTGATCACCTATGCTCTGATACCATGTATAAATTTCACACCTGTAGATCAAACTGATATATGCAATGTGCTAAAGCATAATACTTGATCTAGTTCTACAAAACATTAAGCGGAAGCATAATCGATTTCATGAGAAACATCAAGCATAAACACATATAAATGATCAAGAGAAATAATCAACCATAACACAAGATATATCACTGGGGAAAGCACCAACATAAAACCCCTATCTGTATTATTAATCAAGTGGAAATCCTCTTCTATTTACAAAAAGAATCAACTCAAGAGCTATCCTGTACTCTCTGCAATCGAAAGATGAAGATCATAGACTACCTAGGCCTCAATATATAGGCCACAAGTCCTCCAATCTCCTATATCACGTAATTCTCTTGGAAATAAATCCTTCTCCATGCAAGGAATACTTACTTATTTTTTTTTAGTGCTCTGTAATCAATGCACGTCCTCCACGAACCATCTTTCTTTCTCACCAAGACAATTGGACATCCACATGGTGATGTGCTTGGTCTAATGAACCCTTTATCGAGCAACTCCTATACATGCTTCTTGATCTCTACATTCTCTAAAGCGGATAACTTGTACATTCTGATGTTAGGCAATGGAGCATCTTGCTGCAAATGAATATCATGTATTATTTCCCTTTTGGGTGGCAAACCTTTAGGTTCTTGAAATAGGATATCATATTTTGAAACAACTTTTTCTAAATCAGCTTTCTGTTTAGCATCACAACCTTCAAATGCATTGGTTTTATCAAGGGTCTTTTCCTTTACAACTATTGGTAAAAATTGCTTGCATGAATTTACAATTCTTTTCATCTGCCATGAGTTTATGAGATTATGGTTATTTTTTAGTTGATGAGCTCTTACAGTATATTATATTCCATATTTTCTGAGTTGATACTTATTCTCAGTTCTATAGAAAATGGCTTTTCTATCATACAAGTAAGGACTTCCTAAAACAATACCACATATATCCAAGGGAACTATATCTAACTCAACCTCATCTACAAAAGTTGACCCAAAGGCAAACCTAAGTTTACATTGTCTAGTCACTTATAGCTTTGCTTTATCACATACCTAACCTAATGGATATGCCTTCTTATGAGGTGTGGTTAGTAGTCCCAACTTCTTTGCAATTGCTTCAGAAATCAAGTTTACTTGTGAACCACTATCAAATAAAGTATCAATCTTTTGATGCTTGGAAATAACTCTAATATGAAAAATCTCATGTCTTTTCCTCTCATTGTCTTCATTATCAATAGATTGTGCAGAATTACTAGTATATGCTTCAGAATTTTTACCTTTTATACCTGTGGTTATGACTGTTGTTTCATCACCTGAGTCTGACCCCAAGTCTTTCTTAATAGTAGTAGCAGTCTTCTTCTTCTTTCCATCAAACATCTTGGGTTTCAGCTCTAGATTCAAAGACCAGCAATGTTCATCATCATGTCCAACCTTCTTGTAGTGAGTGCATGAAGGTTTGTCTTTCTGTACAGCATTTTCCTTCCTCTCTTTCCATTTTTGCTTCCTCTTTTCCTTGTTCTTGCTTGCAGTGGGTTTTGATGATCCCCCAATCTCTGGGTTAACATTCTTGCCTCTGGCCTCTAGATGTGTAGCCTGAACTGATACCTCATCTATGGTAGTAAGGTTAAACATGAGAATGGTGTGCCTCAAATAGTTGTGTAGACCACCTATATACTTCAACAAAGTTTTAGGTGAGTCTAGAGAAATGCCTAAAATTAAAGCTCTTTTTCTAAATTCCTGGATATAGCTTTGTACACTTTGGCCCTTTACCTGGCAAAGAGTTTTCCAACTCATCCTTGCTTGCTACATATAAGCTAATGGATAGAATTGTTTTTTAATGACAGAAACAAATTCACTCTAGGTAGAAAGAATTTTACCATGATTCTTCAAATTAGCTTGTGTCCTACCTTCCCACCACACTAGGGCAGTTCCTCCAAGGTGAAGGCTGGCCAGCTGAATCTTTCTCCTTTCTGAATCGATGTTCTACACCTTGCAATATACATCAATCTCTCTAATCTAGTTATCTAGCTTTTCTGCATTTAATTCTCCATCATATATTGGCAAATCAAATTTTACATATAATTTAATCAAAGGGCTAGAAGTAGGTGTTGATGGAGGAGGCTCTTTCCCTTTCCCTTTGCCTTCTGAATGGCCATCTAGAAGAGGTTCCTTTGTTCCTTTATCTTGTTTGGAGGTTGAAGTATCTTCACCTCGACCTTTCTTAAATCCTCGATGCATCTCTTCTACCATGGCTCTCATGGTCATGAAACACTCCATGAACTGAGTGTCTGATTCCAAGGGAATTTCTTCTGTCATTTTCCTCCAAGGATAGACTCTTCCAATTTCTGGGTTAGCCTCAACCAGTTCTCCTTCTCCTAATTTTAGTTTTGACCTAGTTAGCAATCAACAATCCAACACAAGCTTGTCTAACCTTAGCAAACCTAAAGCTTTGATACCACTTGATCTGATAATGAGATCTTAGACAATTATTAAGGTATTACAGACTCATGTGCATGGATTTTCCTATGTTACTTTGTGCAATGGATTGATAAGATTGTGAAATACATAGACAATGAAGCAGTTAAAGAACATAATAGACAAACACACATAAACACAGCAAGTTTAATAATAATTTCACCCAACACTCCTGGGCTACGTCTCCTGGTCCAGCCTTCAGTGGTGATCTTTCTGTTATGTCTTTAGAAGCAGAGTTTTTACAAAAGTGAGCTCAATTTGAGTCTCACACAACAGATACAAAACAACAAGGCTTCACTTGGATCCCCCAAGTCTTTCTAAGTACACAGACTCTCCTCACTGACTCTCTATCTCTATTTGCTCTCTGTCTCAGTATTTATTGTCTCTGTCTTTTTCAATCTGTGGCTTTAAAGCCAATCGGCGATGTCTATTCGTTTCTCCTTCTCAGGCTCTCCGGCTTCCCGACCTCTGTCCGCTCATATCCCCCTCTAAGCGTTAGCAATAATTGCTAAACGCTTTCAGGGATGGGGGCCACCTGTTCTGTAATGGAATGGGTCATCGAGCCTTTGAAATCCCCAGAAATAGTGTTCTCTATTTTCATAGAGAAATACACTAAAAACTGTGAAAAATCGCCAAACTACCGTTTATCAGATTTGAAATAATATGAATCCCGCTTTATAAATCCTATTAGGTCCGCCTTTTAATCACATCACATCTCCACCATTGATCTGGGAGATCTGGATCTAACAGTTGTGGTTCATTTCGGGTGGCTCTTTCATACGGGGATTAACAACCCGATAAGGGTGGTTTTCTCTCTCTAGGGCCTGGACACGTGGCATCCCATGTATGAGATTGGGCAGAGCCCGGCCCAAACCACTTACCACCTTAGGCCCGCCCGAAATCGCACTTGTATAATGATCTCCATTTTATATTTAAAATACATTAAAATATGAAATCCGCTCATCTCGGACTTGAAACAATATATATTTGCATTAACAAACCCTTTCGGGTCTGGTTCCATCGCATCGGCGCTTTATCCTTTGTATTTCATTTATTTAACGAAAAACACAAATACAAAGGAAAACCCTATTTTCCGGATCACAAAGTATATCAAATATCGTTTATAATGTTATCAGGTCCAGCTATCATGAGTTATGTTTATACCAGCCCCGCTCCATTGTAATACTCTGATGTCATGTTGCGATGTGATTGATCGCAATCGCATATCACACATACCCGCAGGCCATTTGTAAGTGATCTATTGTGTTTTCTCGACGTGATATTACGATTCAACTTGGGCCGTCGATCTGCGTGTTTGATCAACGGTCCTCGTTGACCCCGCTGATCGCTATTACATATTCTGTGTGTTCTCCACCGATAGCCTTCGCTTGCCACTAGCGATTGTGATTTTCTAATTGAATCTGGACAGTTGATTGGCCGGATTCGACAGCTCCGATGCAATGTTGTTTTAAGCCTCTGATGATCCGGATTTAAACAGGAACGCAACAAATTACAGAGATAACCATATACACAAAGATGCAGCGGAAATAAT
The DNA here is from genome assembly GCA_031772625.1 of Pinus tabuliformis. NCBI lineage: Eukaryota > Viridiplantae > Streptophyta > Pinopsida > Pinales > Pinaceae > Pinus > Pinus tabuliformis. Next base: position 559,406,787 of record CM062817.1, read on the forward strand.
ACTTCATTTCATTAATGGAAAATACTGAAATATGCTTACAACCAGAAATGGAAATAAACTAGCTAGGGCGATGGTAGCTTATCTCTGAGAAGAGATGTGATGGCTACATGCCTCTGAACTGTCTTACAATGAGGCTCGAAGGCCTATTCATTGTTGAGAAATGGTGGAAAAACCCTTAAAATTCCAAAACCTAACCCTAGAAGATGAAACGCCAAACTATGGGCCCCGTTTGGGGTAAGTTGGTACATCAACTTCCTGGGGTCGTAACTTTGGCATACGATCTCCGTTTGACGCATACAATAGCTCGTTAGAAAGATCTATCCGAGCACGTCGTTTAGGGCCTCAAAATGGCTCCGGAAGTTCAGGACCCGAAAAACTGCTAAAAATAGTAAGTTGTGCTACAATTAAGGAAACTGAAAATGCTGAGAAGAACAATGGTGGGGGTCCAGGTGGACTTGGCAGGTGGCCACCAATATCCACCTGGATCATTCCTCCCCCCTTAGGAAGCAATGGTCCCCATTGCGTTGAGCTCCTCCATGAGATGAGGAAACTTTTGCTGAACTTGTTCCCTGGTGAGCCACTTGCCCTGCTGAAGGAGTTGGCCTGCTTTGACAACTCGATACAGTTGGATATTCTGTTGGCGAGTGTTCTTGATCTGTGTGTCCATGATCCGATCAGCTGCAGCTTGTTCCATGCAATCTGGATTTAATTCTGTGGATTTGAGCTGTTCTGCAATGTCGGATGTGTCTGGCAATGGTGGAAAGTATGGCCGAAGGCGGTCCACATTGAACACTGGGTGCAGGTCAAGGAATGGGGGAATGCTGAGCTCAAATGCATTTTCTCCCACAGCCTTAGTAATGGTGTAAGGACCATATCGGAGTGGTCTCAATTTCCGATAGGCTCCAGTAAGGCATTCCTTTTGCAAATGCAACCAGACTTTGTCGCCCACTTGAAACTTGTGTGGCACCCGATGTTGATCATGTCGCTGCTTGTACTTGGCATTTGATTTCTCAAGAATGTCATGGACCTGCTGGCGAATGTGTTGGATGCGCTCAATGAAGCTAGTGGCCTTATCTGTTTCAGACTGGACATGAGCAGAATTTATGTGAGTAGCTGCAAGTGGCATGGCCACATCAATGGGGCATAGTGGCTGGAATCCCAAACCCACCTGAAAAGGGCTATGGCCAATGGAGCTGTGAAGAGCTCGGTTGTAGCTGTGCTAAACATAGGGGAGGCTCTCGTCCCATGTGTGTGGATGCTTTGAGTTATACATGCGCAGAATGTGCACAATCATCCTATTGACAACCTCTGTCTGGCCATCAGTTTGAGGATGGAAGGCTGTGGACTTCGTGAGTTTGGTGTCCAGCATTGACCAGAGACTGGACCAAAATGTGCTGAGAAACCGACTGTCCCGATCTGAGATGATAGACTATGGGATCCCAAAGTGCACCCACACTCGTTCAAAGAAGAGTTTAGCAGTGGCTTCTGCTGTGATATTCTTCTTGCAGGCCACCATAATGGCCATCTTCGAGAACCTGTCGACGACCACAAAAACACAGTCATTTCCATGCTTAGTGGAAGGAAGGCCTAACATGTAATCCATGGAGATGGATTCCCAAGGTCGACTAGGGGTAGGCAACGGGGTATAGAGGTCGTGCTTCTTAATGGTCGGTTTGGCAATGGCACAGGCAGTACATGATCTGATGTACTTCCCAACATCCTGTCAAAGATTCGGCCAATAGAAATAATTTTGCAGCACTGCCATTGTTTTCTCGACCCCGAAATGCCCAGCAGCCCGACTGTAGTGGGCTTCCCAAATCATCTTGGCACGCTCGCTTGAAGGAACACAAAGGTGACCGAGGTGGCATAATAGGGCATCCTGGAGGTGAAAATCTGGAACATGCCGACCATCCAAGAGTGTCTGGTATGTGTGGCCGAATTCTAGGTCGCTTTTGTAGAGAAGTGGCCAATCAGAAGTCTCGTGCCCACAAGAGTTGAGCACGGTGGTTAACGCCATGATCGGTGGTCGACTGAGGCAATCTGCAACATTATTGGTGTTGCCCTTCTTATACTTGATATTCAAGTGGAACTGTTGCAGGTATGTAGACCACTTCTTATGGCGATCATTCTGCAATTTCCCTTGGGTCTGTATGAACTGCAGGGGTCAGTGGTCTGTGTGGATGACCGTTTCCTTCCCCAAAATGTAATGCTTCCATTGTCGGCAGGCCTGTACAATGGAATACATCTCTTTATCATAAGTGGGGTACTTCTGGACTGTGTCTGAAAGTGTTTCACTGTGATATGCCACTGGATGTCCATGTTGAGTAAGGACTGCCCCAATAGCATAGTCAGAGGCATATGTCTCGACCTCAAATGGTTGTTGTAAATCTAGTAATGCGAGCACTGGTTCCGTGCAGAGGCGATCCTTCAACTCCATGAATGCCTTCTGTTGAGATTCAGACCAAAAGAATTTTGCTTTCGCCCCTCCCTTGGTGACTTGACTCAAGGGCCAAGAAATATGAGAAAACCCCAACACAAACCTGCGGTAGAAGTTGGCAAGACCTAGAAAGCTGCGGAGCTCTGTTAGAGTAGTTGGAGAGGGCCAATCCCGAATGACTTGGATCTTGGCTGGATCGACATGCACCCCCTGTTCATCAATGATGTATCCCAGATACTGAACCTGGGTCATGCCAAAAGTGCATTTCTCCAAATTGGCACATAGCTTGTGTTGCCGCAGTGTTTGGAGAACCTGTCGGATGTGGTGGAGGTGCTCTTCCCAACTCTGGCTGAAGATCAGAATGTCATCCAAGTATACTACTACAAAGGAGTTGGTGAATGGCCACAAGATGTCATCCATTAGCCTCATGAAGGTTGCAGGAGCATTCGTCAATCCGAAAGGCATAACCAACCATTCGAAGAGGCCCTCCTTGGATTTGAAGGCAGTCTTCCACACATCAGAGGGTTCGATTGGTACCTGGTGATATCCTGACTTCAGATCGATCTTGCTGAAATATTTCACCCCTTTAGTTGGTCTAGGACGTCATCAATCCGCGGGATCGGGTACCTATTACGGACAGTGATCTTGTTCAGCGCCCGATAGTCAATACAGAGTCTCCACGTCCCATCCTTCTTCTGTACCAACACGATCGGGCTCCCACAGGGCGATGAACTCGAACGGATGTGACCTTTCTGCAGGAGCTCCTGAATCTGCCTCTTGATTTCATCGTTCTCCAGAACGGAGCGCCGATAAATTGGTCCATTGGGTAGCGGCGCACCTGGGGTCAGATCGATGGAGTGCTTGACTTGACAGTGCAGAGGAACCCCTGCCGGGGAGGTGAAGATGTCCTCGTACTCCTCCACAACCTTGTCCATCTGTAGTTGTCGTGCAGAGGGACCCTGTCTGGAGGCCGCGGCCACTGTCTTCTTCTTTCCTTGAGGGCGTATCATCAGGAAAACAAATTTCCTGGTTTTGGAAATGATCTTACTGCATTGTTTTGCAGTAATCAAAGAGATGGCGGTAGGTGGTGCTACCTCTGGTATCCTGTACAACTTATTTCCCAATGTAATAATAACAGCACGGGGCCTTGATTCATACACAGCATGTCGCTTCCACAAGTATGGTTGTCCTAGTAATACATCACAAACTTCAAAGGGAGCAATGTCACACAATACCTCATCCGTGAAGGGCTTGATGTTGTATGGAAGGCGACACTGCTGGCTCACGCGAAGATCTCGTCCTTGGTGAAGCCACCCAATGGTGTATGGTTGTGGATGTGCTGTGGTCGGTAAGCCCAACCGCTTCACGACCTCTGCCGAAATGAGGTTCTTTTGACTCCCGCTATCAACAATGAACTGTATCGGGGAGGCCTTTACCCACATCTGGGAGTGGAAGAGACGCTCCTCCTCCTCTGGATCTTTGGGTTCATTTTTCTGGATCTTTGCGGTAGCAACAGTGGCGCTGGGATCCGCATCAATGATCTGCTTCCCTTTTTCATTCCCCTTCTCGGGTTCTGACTCAGAGTCGGAACATGCATCTGATTCTGAAACCTTTAGCTCAGCCACCAGTGACTGCTTGGCCCGACACTCACTTGTGTTGTGAGTGGAGCTCTTATGGAACTCGCACCATTTTCCAGTGTCCTTTCTCGGCTTCGCGGCGCTGTTCTTTGCTTGCAGCTTCGGCTGGTTGTCTTGGGCTGTCCCGCCTTGGCTTTGTCCTTTGTTCTGTGGTTTAGGGGCACCTTTCCCCTGCTTTGGATTCACAGATCCAAAGTCTCGCTTCTTTTGTTTAAACTTCTGCTCGACCTTGACGGCATATCGGTATGCGGCGCCGAGCGAGGAGATGTTTAGGAATTGTATTTCTTCCTGGATGTACTTGTGCAGGCAGCCACGGTATTTGAGTATCAAATTTTGCTCCGAATCCTTGATACCCAACTTTGTGCGAAGGGTATGGAAAAGATTGGTGAACTCCGGCACGTCTTGGTCCCTTCCCTGCCGTAGCGTGGTCCACTTTATGTATTCATCCTCATAGCTTCCAACAGGGTAGTACTGCTCCTTGATGGCATCCCGGAACGAATCCCAGGTGGGTGCGGCTGAAAATAGTGAGCCAGTACTTTCATCCTTCTGCTCGCAGTAGGTTTCCCACCAGTCCTTGACGTGGGGGGCTGCTTTGAGAAGAGAAAAAACAATCTTTTCCCGACTCGAAAATTCATGAACAGAAAAATAACCCTCTAGCAGATTTAACCATTTATCTACGGCATCTGCGTCTATCTGACCCTCGAATATGGGGATTTCAAAATTAACTTGTACCTTAAAGGGTGTGGCGTTTCCAGAGTAGCTGCTGGAAGCCGATGCGTTGCTTCTGGGTAGCCGCTGAAGGATCTGGGCAAAGCTGTCCATCATCGCGTTCCGTTGTCGCTCGAGGGCTTCTTCGAGCAAGATTTTGATGGGATCTCCTGCCCCCTCGTCTTTCTTTTCATCCGCCATGGGAGGCCGTCGGGATTTGCGAGGCCGGTCTTGCAAAGGTTCAACCAGTTCAAGCCCTAACTCCTTATATCCCGACCTTGTTGGGGACATGCAAAGAAAAACAGAGAAAAAGCAGACCGCTCTGATACCACTGATCCGGATTTAAATAGGAACGCAACAAATTACAGAGATAACCATATACACAAAGATGCAGCGGAAATAATACTTCATTTCATTAATGGAAAATACTGAAATATGCTTACAACCAGAAATGGAAATAAACTAGCTAGGGCGATGGTAGCTTATCTCTGAGAAGAGATGTGATGGCTACATGCCTCTGAACTGTCTTACAATGAGGCTCGAAGGCCTATTCATTGTTGAGAAATAGTGGAAAAACCCTTAACATTCCAAAACCTAACCCTAGAAGATGAAACGCCAAACTATGGGCCCCGTTTGGGGTAAGTTGGTACATCAACTTCCCGGGGTCGTAACTTTGGCATACGATCTCCGTTTGACGCATACAATAGCTCGTTAGAAAGATCTATCCGAGCACTATCATTGTTGGGACGGGCAACATGGATTCCATGGACCCATGTTGCCCCCAGATTCCCCAAAAAACGTCGTTTAGGGCCTCAAAACGGCTCCGGAAGTTCAGGACCCGAAAAACTGCTAAAAATAGTAAGTTGTGCTACAATTAAGGAAACTGAAAATGCTGAGAAGAACAATGGTGGGGGTCCAGGTGGACTTGGCAGGTGGCCACCAATATCCACCTGGATCATCTGATAAGCCTTATTTCACTTATTTCTTCATGTTTTTGCCTCCCAATAGTGTAATCCGACTCTTTGAAAAGTTTTTCTCATGCGATAGTTTCGAGTGTTTGAAGACTTAGAGGGTTTTCTAGGGCCCTTTTGGATTAGGTAGGGCTTGTTCCGTTGCAGTAACACCAATTGTCGGCAACTGGCCCATATAACATGTCGACAAGCTAAGGTTCACCTGAAGGATCATTTGTGCAGAAGAGTTGAAGGTGTCAGGTAAGCTTTGGCAAGATGACGCAAGCAGCTGCATGGCAAGACCCGCCTTAATTCTATGATGCTATTGGCCAAGAGTTGGCCCACCTATCAAGTCATCCTCACGGGTTCATCATAAAAGAACAAAGAGGGAATTTATTCGTAAGCACCAGGAAGGTAAGCTAGCAGGATGACGTAGGTTACACCAAACAATGCTACACTCGTGGAATTGGGTATGGTGGCATACACGAGTGGAAGACAGGCCAATGGGAAGGGAAGTCATACAACCTCACCTTCCATGCCAGCCCGTTGGAAGAGACCTGGCAGTTGGTAGGTGCTTCTCTTTAGAGTGCACCAGGAGGGACTTAGCTAGATTACGTAGGTTGGCTACGTAGGTCATCCATACAAGCCTGACGATGATACTATTAGATGAAATCAGTTCCACGGCCAAATCAACACAGCTCTGCCGCTAGGCGGAATAAAGTGGTGTCGTGAGGGAAGTTTTCGAGATGTTGTGGACTGGAAATTGTGAAAGAAAATGGTGGACAAGCATTAAGCAAATGAGGAGATGGTATGAGGGGGACATTGTCTATGTAAGCCTGGAACAAAGAGGTCGATGGGAACCTAATGCATAGTTTGGAAAACTGTCAAGAAGACAACACCGGGATAGGGAGGATGATTGTGTTGGCATACGAAACCAATCGAAGTGCAAGGGTCGCACCCCAAGAGACATGTAGCTTGGGAGATTAACCCCGACAGGCTATAAAAAACGCATGAAGGATTGCGTCGGGATGGAAGGGGCTACAAGTTAAGCTCGACCCTTGCTCATTTCTAGAAGAATGTGACTAGGGGCTCAGCGAAATAATGAAGCGCACATAAAAGTGTCGAGCTTGGAAGCCCCAGCCTTGTGTCTGGCCTATGGTCGTTTCGTGTAGAAATGAGACTAGTGGCTGAGAGTCATTAGTGAAATGAATTTAGCCCACAAAGGGTTAGACAGGCTAGGCGCCTAAGCAAATCGAAGAGGAAATAAGGGGAAAAAAATTATATACCCCATCCATCGAGGTGATAGAAGGGGTTGGGTAGGTGACAACAAGGGAGAAGAATCATGACAAGCTTCCTTCAAATCCTTGATCACTTGTTGGATGACAATCATTGAGTATCTGAAAACTATTAATCTAGTGATTTTCCTCGCTATCGTTAATTCCAAGCATTTCCACAAGGTGAGGTACTCAGCTTGGTTGTTTGTTGTTTTACCTAGGCTCCATGCATATTGTGAAACAATTATTACTTCAAGGTTAAAAAAGGCCCCACTTGCTCTACCTCCCGTAACACCCCTCAATGTTATTAGTTTTACAAAGAAATAGTTTTTTTTAAATGTCTTTATGTAAATTTAACATCAAATTCTATATCAAAAAAAAATCTTCCTATATTTAAAAAAAAAAAATTATTAGATTGTTATCTACAACATCAAGAAATTCATAAAATTTATAGAAATGTTAATCCCTCAAAAACATTATATATGTTAAAATTTATATTTATAATTTATTATGATTTAACTTAAAGCTATATAAAAACTTTTCAACTTTTCTCAATATATATTTTTAATTAAAATTGTGTATATATTTTGGAAATTTAATTTTAAAAACTAATTAAAAACAATTTCAAATATTATATACAATATATATTTTTTTATTAAAATTGTGTATATATTTTTCAAATTTAATTTAAATAACTCATTAAAAACAATTTCAAATATTATATATAATAAATATTAAACAAAATATGAATGTCCAATTTAAAGAATTGAATATCATTCTCATTAAATTTTAATATTAATAACCTATTCCGAAAAAACTTGGTTATGAGATTAGTTAATAATATAACAAATATATCTAGATAATTATAATTCTTCCTATTTCTTTATTAAAATTATATATAAACTAATTATATTATAATATTAAAGTGGATATAATTATATAATAAAATAAATTTTAAAAATCAACAATTTAAAAGTTATATATATTTAATAACTATTATAAATTTAAAGAATGATAATAATTAATTTTATAAAAAAAATTCAGTAAGTATCTAGAGGTTATAGTGGTTAAAGTTGGAATTGAAATAAAATGTTAAAGATTGGAATGAAGCCAACTTAACATGAAAAAAAGACTAACCTAACATGAGAAAAAGACTAACCCCACAAATTAGTGAAAGATATTGGAATCAAAATGAAGTGTTAAATGTTAGAATAGACCCATGTAATGTAAGGACTAGCTCAAAGACAAATTCTTATACAACTAAGTAAAAAAGCGACTGAATTACAAATTGATATATATATATATATATATATATATATACAAAAATATATTACATTTTATATATATATATATAGATTCACATCTTTTTTAAATTTAAAAATAAACCATATACACTTTATTTTTTAATAGTTCGAAACAAAATTGTTTGATGTATGTTACGTAATCAATGACGCCCTAACATATTATTTTGACGCTTTCATAGACTGCGGGAATCACTGAAGCAAATGTTCACATGACTAAACCATTGAAAACAAACCAATAAATAAATATTTTGAAATTTGATAAATAAATGTAAAATTAAACCATTAATTTAAATATTATTTATTAAACAAATAATTTTTAAATTTAATTGTAAATTTTAAAATATTTAAAATTTAATTAATAGAAACAAATTACACCATTTATTTTACCATCTGCAATCCAATTAAAATCATTTACCATTCAAATTCTTAAAATCTACCATCCAATTAAAATCAGCAACCATATATCAACGTCAGTTACCATATTTAATGGGAGCGAGTTATAGATATTCAGTGGTGGGTTTCCATGTGAAGACACAAATTTAGCATCAAGCTCCATAAAAGTCGTTCCCTGCGCTTCTTGACCGTGCGCTTCTTTTGGTAATTCCTTCCACTTAATCAAGTATTCCTTGATTACACGAGATCAAAGCTTTCTTTATTTAGTAGATAAGATACCTTTTGGTTCGAAAATGACTTTTCCTTCATTATCTAGGTATGGAAGAGTTGTTTTCGCTGATTGATGGTTGCCCAATGCCCTTTTAAGGAAGGATACATTGAAGACGTTGTGAACATGGCTTTTATCCGGAAGGCTTAAACTATATGAAACTTGGCTAATCTTTTTGTTGATCTAGCATGGTCCATATAACTTCGGTGCCAATTTATTTTTGCCTTTTTGTTTCAAGGACAACTTCTTGTATGGCTGGATTTTGACAAATACCCATTCTCCAACTTCAAATTCTCTTTCGGTTCTGTTTCAGTCAACTTGTTTCTTCGTACAGTTTCTTGCATTATTTAAATTTTCTTTTAGGGTTTGGATGATTTTCTGGGTTTCTTCTAGTTGGTTTTTAATAGCTAGTAGATTTGTTTGGATGGTAGCTATATCCTTCCATTTTGGAGGTTCGTACCCATACAAAGCTTGGAATGGAGTCATTTTTTCTGACATATGATAAGTAGAATTATACCACCATTCAGCGAGATGCAACCATTGAGCCCACTTATTTTGTTTTTCTGTAGCGTAACAACGTAGGTAGGATTCCAAACATTTATTGACAACCTCCATTTTTCCATCTGTGTGAGGGTGGTAAGTGGAACTCATATTTAGGTAGCTTCCTATATGGTTGAACAACTCTTTCCAAAAATTACCCTTAAATTTGGCATCTCTATCACTCACAATCACTTTCGGAAAACTGTGTAATTTATATAAAAAATTGTAGAATATCTCAGTGATTTGTTTAGCTAAGTCTGATTTCTTCATTGCAATAAAGTGAGCATATTTGGTGAGTCTGTCGACTACTATGAAATCTTATCTTTGCCTTCATATTCAAGTAATCCCTCATAAAGTCCATTGATATTTCTTCCCATTTCTAATTTAGAATGTTTAAGGGGTGAAGTAATCCAAGTGTCATAATATTTTCACTTTTATTTCTTTGACATGTGTCACATTTTGCTAAATACTTCTAAATATCACGACTCATCCCCTTCCAAAACAATGATTGACGTGCATTGTAGTATGTTTTAAAGAATCCTACATGTCCAGCTGACAGTGAATCATGCGACTCCTTGAGTATCTTGCTTTTAAACTTGGAGTTTGAATTCAGATAGATTCTTCCTTTATACCATAGAACGTCATTCTTCCATTCAAATTTGAGTTGTCTGGAAGATTTTTTATTATCGCAGTTATTTCTAGATCCTTAGCATACTCACTTCGAATCTCATTAAGCCATTCAGGAACAACAACGAAGACTACAAGTAATGTTGGTTCTTCGTCCTTCCTTGATAGGGCATCTACTACTACATTGTCTTTTCCCCTTTATGTAGCATCTCCATGTCAAAGGCGGAAATTTTTTCAATCCATTTTGTTGTTCTTTGGAAAGTGTTTTTTGTTGAAGGAGGTGCTGGAGACTGTTATGGTCCGTTCGAATGGAGAACTTACTTCCCAAAAGATATTGTCTCCACTTATCCGGTGCATGCATAACAGCGAGCATTTCCTTGTTGTATGTGGACTTAAGACGTTCTCTTTTATTGAGCTTCCTACTTTCAAAAGCTATTGGATGCCTTCTTGCATTAATACTGCTCCTATACTGAATCTGGAAGCATCACACTCAATGATAGATGGTTTAGAGAAATCTGGAGTTGAAAATGAGAAACCTTAAAGCAACAGTGTAGGAAAGAAATAAATTCAAAGAACATAAAATTGCAAGAGAAACTAGGTGAAGGAAAAAAAACCAATTGTGGCAGATCACCAAGGTCAATCCCCTGAGCGCCTCCTCGGCAACGACACCAAAATGTTGGGTGCAGTATAGGGTCTATAAATGTACCAACATTTAATTTGTCAATCCAGATAGTTCATGAACTTCGAGACACGGCATTGGAAATGCCAAAGAAAGCCCCTGACAACCTTCAAAATAAATGCTAATATTTCTTGCGTATTAATCTCATCAAAAAATGAAATCCTACACTAAAAGAGAATTCAAGAAAACACCAATCCAAACAATTAAAATCATGCGGGAAATAAAAGCAATCAATGCGAAAGGAAATTCAGAAAGGAAATCATAACGGGAAATAAAGCAGTGTCGGCATAATAACAAAAAGACTGTAAATGTTGGAATAAGTTCAAAAGAAATTAAAACCATTTTGCTTGAACTAATTCTTTGTAAAGTTAACTTGAAAGCATCAGCAACATAACAAGGAAATTTACTGTGTAAATGAACTTATTAGGGAAATTAAATTAATGTGTATCTCACCTTACTTGTCCCCAAAAATGAATCTTGCAAACTGTCCAGAAGTTAAAGGAAACCATAATGGTAATTAAACATTTATCGATTCAAACATAGTGTAGTTTCCTTATTTATAAATATCAACTTAGCAAATGTAACAATCGTAGCTTTAGATATAAATTAATAGATCTGGATTAATTTATAGAATTCGAGTTAGAGCTCATAAAGGCAGAGCCAATCTTGTGGATTCGAACAATCTGGAAGGACATGATGTTTGTTTAAAATATTTCAAGTGCAAATTTGATTAGTGATGCATCAAATGAAATAGTTTGTAAAGGAACAATTTGCAACAAATCAAATTAATTCTAGAACTAGAAATTGAAGGCAGAAAGAAACTATAAAATTCACACAGCAATTAATAATCTAAATGCTATTGAATCTAAGAGATGAGAGCGCTGTCGAGTTGGTCTGGTAGCCAACCCAGCCAATTCGCACCCTCTTTGAGTTCCTGGTTCACACAGAAATCGAATTCATTAGATGCAGTAAACAAATAGACAAGGCATAGATAAAAATTGCTTCAATTAATCCTAAAAAACATTCTTTTACATCAAACAGACATCGGCTTAACTCCAATAAGCACAAGAAGCGATGCACAATTGGAATCTGCATGCTGCTACATTGGGACAGCTTCTCCTCCCTTCTGCACTTTCCTTTGATGTGCACTATCCCTAGCTAGGTCGATTTCCTTCCCTGTTGTCTAATTAATTAACTAACTAAGCTAATTTCTTGTTGCTCCAGGAAATCTATTATATAACATCAAGTTACAATTGGGCCTTTTAATTAGCCGATTAGAATAGAGGAAGTAGATCCCAACAATTTTCCATAAATAAAATTAGTTTTCAACTTTCGAAACAGACATGATTCTGGCGAATTGTTCCTCTTTTCTAGGAATGGTGCTTTCGCTGGACTCCACGTAGGATGGGTGCTACACTGTATCATGACCACGTGGCTGCATAGATGAGGCCAGAGGAATGCGTTGACTCCAGCGTTGATGTGGTTGTGGTCATTTACTTCAGGCATTCTCCACATCACGGGTAGTGATAAGAGCATTCTGCAATCTCTCTGGACCCATAATAGGAAGGGTATGATCTTGATAACGTGGTGAAGCCTTGAGAGGACTGAGACCTGCACCGCGGCTATATGTCATCTCAATACGGAACCTCTGTGGATATTCTTGTGCTACCTACATTCAAATATCCTCAATACAATGTAGGCCATATAGTCTAGCTCTCTAGTTTTATACAAGCGGTGAAGAGCATCATCAAAAACAAGGTTGTGTTCTCCTTGCAGTGAATCATCCAAGTTACAATATCGAAGAATGAAAAGCGAAGAACCACTGAAGATGTTGCCACTGAATTAAGTCTGCTCCTTGACTTCACTTCTATCAGTGACATCAATGTGATTTGATAGTATCTTGTTCAGTTGCCACTGAATTAAGTCTGCTCCTTCACTTCACTTCTATCAGTGACATCAATGTGATTTGATAGTATCTTGTGCACAAGCTACTGTCATGTAAGCATTAAGCGTTTGCTTGAAATAAATATATGGTGTATCATGTTGAAAAGTTTAGGCACATATCCAATCATTTGCTGACGCTTTCTGGCAGCTGATACATCCAACTTACATTCCTCTAGTGACTTTGATTCTCTTTCAAGAACCTTTTGTAACACTTGCATGGGAAGGGCCTAAAGAATTTGCCAGTCTAATTCAGACATTCCATCAATACTCCTCCCAAAGCACCATCTACAAAACGTTGGAGGTTTATAATTGCAGAAACCCATAATGCGCAGAGATAGCAGAAAGATTATAGAAAATGTGAGTGCAATCCATGAGTCTCTCAAAGTGCGAGCAAGTAAACGGTGCAGGAATCCATTGCATGGTGTAGGCAGGTAACTGCAATGGTGCAAGCATGTGAATGCACTGGTGCAGGCACGTCCCAAAGTATAATAAAACCAATTTTAATCCTGCGACATACAACCCCTAATTAAACTTCTCATTAATTCTATTTTAATCCTGTTAAAACAAAGAAGTATCAAATACTCTTCAAAAATAATTATTTAGCCATTCGACAGCATGAGAGAAAATAGATAAAGAAAATAGGACAAAACGGAGACCCAACAATATGTTCATGACAATGAACAATGAAAACTATATTGCATCATAAAGAAATAATTGAAGAAGGGGTTTGAAATGAAATATTTTGGATATCTTAACTACTCTTCGGGCATTGACGTGACCCAACGTATAAGATATATATTCATTTCTCAAAAGAAGTGCATTGGAGAATTATTGAACGCATTTGGCATGGTTGAATGCAAACTTTTGTCCACTCTAATGGAACAAAATCCAAAGCTCACATCTAAAGAAGGAAATTAATTTGAGGATGTAACTAAGTATAGATAATGTCTAGCCCTGAGGGTTAGCTCAATATATCGAGTACCAGTTGCTAAAGAACCTTGCTAATGGGAGGTCATGGGGTCAATTCTCATCGATGCCCTTGAGGTTAGGCTCCGATTAGTTTGTCCAGCAGGATGTGATCCATTCGGGTCTACTTGAATTTTCCTCTCAATACACACAAACACACACACAACTTGTAGGAAGTCTTATCTACCTCATCACTACCAGACCATATATTTCATTTCTTATTGGAATCCTTTCTAGGTTTATGCAAAAGCCTTATGAGGGATGATTGGTCTATGCAAGAAGAGTTTTAAAGTACTTGAAAGGAACTCAATACTTTGGACTCAAATATACACAGGTGTATGCCTTTAGCTTAATTGGATATTCTAGTTCAGTCTTTGATGGAGATAAGGAAAAAAAAGTAATATTTACTTTAGGTTATGTTATGAGTCTTGTATCAAGAGTTATCTCCTAGAGGTCACACAAATAGTCAGTGCCAACGTATTCCACAACAAGGGTAAAATATGTGGCAATTGTATAAGCAACCAAAAAGATTTGTGTGGCTAAGAAAAATTCTAGAATGTTCACAGGAGAAACAAGTGCACTCTACTCCTCTTTTAATTAACATCACTTATGTAATTAAATTGGCCAAGAATCCAAAATTCCATGATCGAACCAAATATATCAATACAATGTATCTTTTGATTTGACATCATGTTGAGGCCTATATTATTCACCAACAACATTGATCCACAAATGAGTAAATTGCAAACATATTCACCAAAGAACTTGGAAAAGAAAAGTTTGAAAGTTTCAGAATGATGCTTGGACTCATAAACACCCTTTCAAATTAAGAGGGAGAACGCTAGACACTTAATCCTACAAAATTAATCAAAATTATGTAAAATTGACGCTTATCAAAATTATAAGCGATTTAATTAATATGATTGTTAAGTTTAAAGAGAATATATATATATATTAGTTAATATTTTTTAATTTTTTATTTCTACATTTTTATATATATACATAAAAAAAATGAAAATTAAAAAATATCAAATATATATATAGATATAAAATTATAATTTATGTATTTTTTTCCTACTTTATTAGTTTATATGTGTGAAAGTAAATTTAATTTATCTATAAAAAAAATGTGACAAAGGTACATCTATGGATTATATGAGTAGATCCTTGTGAGACTAAGGAACTTTAGTAATTTATTGACTTATCATTTCGGTATTAATCAAAATACTAATTGATTCAGAGATACTTTAGTAATTTGTTGATTTATAATTTCAAAGCTAAGCAAAATAATTTACCAAATATAAAAGGAAGGTGTCTATACATACCAATTAGTTTTTTAACATAAAATATGGTTAAGATAATAATTAATATGTAATTTAATTTTAGCTAATGAATTATGGTTTTGGATGTATTTGATGATATATATTGTATTGAAAATGATAAATTTAGTTGTTGAAAAAAGTTAGGAGTATGGTTCTAAATATTTTGTTGATTTTCTCATTAAAGATTTTTAGGGTAAATCTCTTGAAAACATTACGTAATACATTAAACTTTTTGTTGACTTTCTCATTAAAAATTTTTAGAATAAATCTCTAGAAAATATCATCCAATATATTAATATTGCAAAACGCACAATCATAATTAAGTTTAAATGTTGATAATCTCCATAAAAATTAATTCATAATAAGCATCAAAATAATTACTTCATGATATATTTCACATTGTTAGAATTAAAAAAAAAAATCATCAAAAATATAAAAAAAATTAAAATCATAAAATAACATCACTAAAAAAATCTCTTATAATCTAATATAAGAGAATTGAGAAGAAAAAAAATATTATTAAAAAAAATCATTAATTTAACCCAAAAAAAATCAAAATTATCTTTTATTACATCATTTCAAACAATAAAATAAATATTACAAAGAAACTCGAATTTAGTTTGATGCTCGATTAAATTCATTCCGTGCGCTTCTTGACCATTTTGAAATTGTCACCCCACAGTGTACACAGTCATCGGTGGAATGCTTCAAAGAAAAAGACATTCCAACGACTCTTCCTACCGTTCCAATAAAACCGAGAATGAGGGAGCATGGCCCTTCATTGCGGTTCCAAAGTTTTAACACCGCGCCTTGTCATTGACTTCCACCCAACCATAATGAGATTTACGTGAGTATTAATCTCTTGGATTTATATTATCAATCCCTTGGGTTTATTAATCGAAGGGTTCAAATTCCTTGGGTATAATATTATTCATATGGTTTATAATATTAATCCTAGGATTTAATATAAATCTATTGGGTTTATAATCATGGTCAACCATGGTCCAATGTCACATTGTGACAATGATTGTCTCAATATGAAACCCAACCATGGGAAAGCATGGTCAACCATGGTCCAATTTCGCATTGTGATAAAGATTGTCTCAATATGAAAATCAACAATCATTATTTTATGTTTATAATATGTATCATAGGGTTTATCATAGGATTTTCTCAATATGAAAATCAATCATGGTCAACCATGGTCAACATTGGTCACCATTGTAAATTATGGTCAATCATGGTTAACCATAGTCAACAAGGGTCCAATGTCACTTTGCAACAAATATTGTCTCAATATGAAAATCAACCATGGTTAACCTTGGTCAAACATGGTCAACGATGGTCCAATGCTGCATTGTGACAAAAATTGTCTTAATATGAAAATTAATCATGGTCAATCATGGTCCAACGTCGCATTGTGACAAAGATTGTCTCAATATGAAAATCAACCATGGTCAACCATGTTTATTTTACCATTTATAATATTTTCCATAGGGTTTATCGTAGGATTTTCTCAATATGAAAAATCAATCATGGTCAACAATGGTCAACATGGTCAACCATGGTAAATTATGGGCAATCATGTTTAACCATGGTCAACATTGGTCAACATGGTCGACTATGGTAAATTATGGTCAATCATGTTTAACCATGGTCAACAATGGTCCAATGTCACTTTGTGACAAATATATTACAATATGAAAATCAACCATGGTTAACCGAATGACAAATATTGTCACAATATGAAAATCAACCATGGTTAATAACCATCATCAACCATGGTCAACCATGGGCCAACATTGCATTATGAAAAAGATTATCTTAATATGAAATTCAACCATGGTCAATAATCATGGTCACATTGTAGCAAAGATTGTCTCTTGGTCCAACGCCACATTGTGAAAAGCATAGCCATTCATGGTCAACAATGGTCGACCATGGTCCAATGTCGCACTGTGACAATGATTGTCTCAATATGAAAATCAACCATGGTCCAATGTCACATTGTGACAAAGATTGTCTCAATTTGAAAATCAACCATTTTCAACCATGGTCGAACATCGCATTATGACAAAGAATGTGTCAATTTGAAAATCAACCATTTTAAACCATGCTGGAACATGTCTATTTTAGGGTTTATAATAATTATCTTAGGCTTTATATAGCTTGGATTTATAATATTAATCCCTTGGGTTTATGATCTCTTGGGTTTTTAGTATTAATCCCTAGGGTTTATTAGTCCCTCGGATTTATAACATCAATCTCTTTGTTTAATTAATCTAAAAGTTCATATTCCTAAGGTATAATATTATTCCTGGATTTGCAGAGAAGAAAACAAGAATTTTTATACCCTTACAGTATGTGCAGATCAACCATTCATACATTTGTGTGAGTGTCATCCCATTGTTGATAGTGACCTGAAATCGAGCAATAATTGTTTGCACCGAAGACACTAAATGTGCTTTCGGTTCTTGAGGTTGCTTGGTGTCTGAAACACCATGTTGCACTTTCCATACAATTCAACACATTGGCAGCATCTTTGTGTTGCTCATGAAGTCTTTGAGGACGCATGCCATAGGGATTGATGTTGGGGTTTCACACTGCCCAGCAAATTGAATCAACAAACGATTAAGCAATCAGATCTATCTATCCTTTCAAATATTCAGATCTAAAGAGATATGAGGTGTGAGGTTGTCGCTTGCAGTGACAGTAGAGGCGAAGAGGATGGCATATTTGGATGTGCCATTCTTCAAGCTTTAAATTGAGCCTTCCTACTCCTAATTTGAGGGTTTTGCAGAAACCCTAATGGAAAAAGAAGATTTGTGAAATTGAAAGGTGCACCCACACCATGGTTGCCTCAACCCATGCATCGCCTGAAGGAAGGAGGTATCGCTGTTTATTTTTTATAAATTTACATTTCATGTGTTTTATGCCGCAAGTGATAATTATCTTGAATATGGAGATGGTGTAGCCACTGCTTTCCTCTTCTTTCTTGTAATGGAAGAATTTAATTAGTTTTCGAGTAGTGTTAATAGAATACAAGAATCAAATCCACAACTTTTGGTACAATCTAGCAATCCAACTTGCGACACTAGCCAATCCTCATGTCGAGTAGTGTTTAGAGCATATAAGAATCGAACCCAAAACGTTTGGCACCATATAGCCATCCAACACTAGTCAATCCTCATGAGCATGAATAAAAGGTGGAAATTTCTCGGACCCGCTAATACTCCCTAGTCACCTTAGGTTCGACGCCAGGCTTTCTCCTGGCCGTGTTCTTCCTTGTCTGCTTCCATGGCTATTCAGGCTACAGTCTAATGTAGGTCTTGCTGGCAGAATTTGTCGTCTCTCTTGATGGAAAGACCCTATTTTTGAAGCCAAATTATCTTATCTCAGCAAGCAGATCCGTGGATCCATGGCTCTAGTCATAAACATGTTCCTACTCCCACATGGATTGGACAGGGCCAACTGTTTTCTAGCATCCTACAGCTATTTTGATTCATGTTCGAAGTTATTTATGATGTTGGCACCCTTAGCTGTAGGTTTCATGACTTCCTTGGAGAGATCACGAGCCAATTAGAGCTCCATCAAAGACATTTTGGTAAATTAAAGCTCTATCAAAGACATTTTGGTAAGTGACGAGTTCGTCTAATTTCTTTATCAACTGTCATTTTCAAATAATTTATATTCAGCAGTAAAATGTTTTTAAACTCATTTGTAGGAATTTTTCAAAATTAGGAATTTGTAAATATCCCTAAGTAATATTTAGTATTTAATATTAAATTGTAGAGATTTTTACTATTGAGGGACTTGATTGGCCTTTTTTTTTTGACATAGTAGGCTTAAATCTTAATATTATCAAAAGAAATCTTTCATCTCTGCTCTTTGAGAACCTTTAGGCTTCAAATAATATGACATCATTGTTAGGTTTGTTTGGAACCATAAAAAAACTGTAACATATTAACTTCTCCAAGTCCTTGACTTTCAGAAAGTTGCCAAGATTTTTGAATTTGTTGGAAATGCTGCATTGTTTTTTCTCAGTGACCTAACTAGCCTAAAGGAATTTACACTCCTACTGTTTCAATTTCAAATGTTCACTTTACTTTGTTGGACAGTGAAAATAATGGACAACATTGATAATGCATTATACAAGAATAGAGTATATGTCAGCAGTTGTCACTAACTCAAACAATCTTTAAATTGATATTGTTTGCTAGATGAAGTGTCATTTGCCAATGTGGAAAAAATTGAAGGAAGTAACTAGGCATTAGCATATTTAAAAGGCGCACAGATTGAAGTTCTCTTCCATGCTTGGACTCAAAACACATGAGTTGAAGAGGACACGAATAAATAAAATATCCTTTCCTAATTGTGTTCAGTCAAAGCTTAACCATTTCAACATTAATGATTGTGGCGAACTAATGGATGTTGAAGCATTGTCAACAACATTAATGTCACTAAATTTTTAATTGTTGTTAATATAACGACACATCTTTGTGGTCTCCCAAAACTCGTCCATTTTGTCTTCACAATTTCCCTTGCTCTGCATGGCAACATAAAAACCAGCAGTTTCCTCAACACTCAAAGAATTAAGTAAGGAATTGTATAAATTTTGTAGTCATTTAGCTATTCACCTACGTGTTTTTCCATCAAGCATCTTACTCTCGAATATTCAAATGTCCTAATGGAAAATTCCCTTCAACAAGTAAGCAACCAATGAAGTAGAAGGTTGCTCTTTGTAATCCAACATATTTTGTGCTTTCTTTGTAGCAAGAACATTAGCCTCATTCTTGAAGTAGTGTGGACCAGATTAATGGAATATCGCACTAGGAACCATTTTGTGGCTTGGGAAATGAGTCGCTAGTTACAAGACCTTGACAGATTAATATTTATATAATATTTATTCTATTAAAAATAAGAGTTTTTATATTTAGTTTTTTTTTTGGATGATTTTTCCCAATCTTTTTTTCCTTGGTGTACTTTTACATTTTTTGAAGTAATTACTACTATTATTTAATATTAAATAATTACTATTCACATATATCAATGACATTTATTAATATAGTTGATTGATATAAATTTTCTTAATATATCAACCACATTTATTAGGAGTTGTGTTTAGTGTGACTTTTTGGACTCTTTGGTGTTGGAATCCGTTGGAAAAATTTAAGGTCAAATCTTGAGTACCCATCAAACTTGTGATAAAATTAAGGTCAAATCTTGAGTAACCATCAAACTTGTGATTTCAATAAATTCCTACCAGATTTTAGAAAAACTAGACAAGGAAAAACCCACAGGAAAAACTTCCAAAAAATCGCACTAGAAACAACTCGTAGTTGTTCGAGTCACTATTTTTTTTTTTTTTTTGAAAAAAAGGCCCGTGAAGACCAGAAAAAGCCCTACAGAAGTCAATGATAGACCTGAAGATTACGCGGCAATTTATGGAACAGCCTCTTCCGCGACATTATACGCGAGATAACGCGTTCACACTAATTTCATTTTTCCTTTAAAACGGCCGCTCGTTCTCTCAGATCGAAACAGCTGCTTCAGATCGTTCTTCATTACAATCCCTTTGTTTACTCCACAAAATCTATGCCCTCTTCAATTTCCCTGGTTAACTGAATCCCGTGGTCGAATTTGAAGTATACGCTCTCGCCATGATTCAATCGGCCCACATCTTTTTATCTCACGCTCCGCCGTTTCGTACAACAAATCCCAGCCATATTCCGGCTGGTACTTCTGGTGACTGCATTCTCTTCACTATGAAATCGACACTGCCGAAGGCTCTCGCCTGCCAGCCATATGTAAATCTATGTAACCCCTCCGATCTCCTTCCGTCCGTAAAACAGAAGGGGTGGTCGCCTGTTCTCGTACGGGCGGTGGAGAAACCCCAACAGAACGCGCGCAACTCTGGTGTTCGTAAGACCGTTCAACCACCTGATTTGTCTCTCGACATCATGGTCGTCGACAGGCCGATTGCCCGGTCGATCATCTCCGGCGACCACGAAAGTTTTCGGACCCTTGATCCCGTGCAGGAAATTCTCCCGCTCTCGCCCAGGAGAACTGGCGACAGTATCAGGGATCAGAAAACTGGGCAGGGCTTGTGGGCGATCGATTGCATCCGAATCTGAGACGAGAAATCGTGAGATACGGCGAGTTTGCGCAGGCCACCTACGACGCATTCGACTTTGAGCCCCATTCTAAATACTGCGGAAGCTGCCGATACGGGCGACACAAGATGTTCCACAGGGTCGGGCTGGACAACACGGGGTACAACATCACCAAGTATCTCTACGCCATGTCGGACATTCACCTCCCTAAATGGTTCGGCCGCCCATCTTCCATGGACGACGATACATGGAGCAAGGACTCCAACTGGATTGAATACGTTGCGGTGAGCACAGACGAGGAGGTGAGGCGCCTGGGGAGGCGAGATATCGTGGTGGCGTGGAGGGGGACTGTGACGCAGCTCGAGTGGATGGAGGATTTTCAGGATTCTCTCCATCCCTTGGGAGAGGTGGGGAGCCTGCACGAGAATTCATCAGTGAAGGTGGAGCGAGGGTTTCTGAGCATATATACCTCAAAGGATCACAACACCAAGTACAACAAGCTCAGCGCTTCCGAGCAGGCAATGAAGGAGCTCGGTCGCCTGGTGGACTTGTACACGCAGAAAGGAGAAGACGTGAGTATAACTATTACCGGCCACATCCTCGGTGGTGCGCTCGCTCTGCTCAGCGCCTACGAGATCGCAGCGAAGGGCCTCAATTCGCACAAAGCCGATCCCGACAGGACCGTCCCTGTGACTGTCTTCTCTTTCGGAGGTCCGAGAGTGGGCAACTGGGCTTTCAAAGACAGATTGGAGGCGACGGGGGTGAAGGTTCTGCGCGTGGTGAGCAAACAGGACATGGTCCCCAAGATGCCCGGGATCGTCTTCAACGAAGGGATGGAAAAATTCGAGCGACTGATGAAGCCGTTGCTTGACCGTTGCCCCTGGACATACGTTCACGTTGGAGTGGAAATCAAGTTGGATCACGGACGTTCGCCTTCTCTGAAACCAAATCTCGACCCTGCAGATTATCACAACCTGGAGGGATATCTTCATTTGTTGGATGAGTTCGAGAGCTGGTGCGCCCCATTCCGATCAGGGGATGCCAAACGAGACGTGGCGTTGGTGAACAAGGCTTCTGACATGCTGAGGCCGGAGTTAATGGTGGCGGGGAACTGGTATCAATTGGAGAACAAAGGCCTCGTCCGCAACTCGTATGGAAAATGGGTGCAGCCTGAACGAGATCCGGAGGATATCCCATCTCCTAACCACGTACTAGTGCAAGCGTCTTTGGGTTTGGAGGTACAGATCAATGTCTAAAAGTAATGCATTTCGGCTGTTAATGTAATCTAAAAGGATAATAAATCAATTACATACAAAAATTTCCTGATCATTGCTTTTTTAAAAGGCTTTTAAGGATCTGTTTAGGTTTTATATATGCCCGAAGGATATCCCATCTCCTAACCACGTACTAGTGCATTTCCGCTGTTAATGATGATTAGACCATTTACATACAAAAATTTCCTGATCATTGCTTTTTAAAAGGTTTTTAAGGATTTGTTTATGTTTTATGTATGCCCGAAGTACAGCTGAGAAATGTCAAAATAATAATGTTGTATGAAGGGTCTTGTAAGGATTCATAGTTGTGTGTATGGGAGATATATAATCTGTCAGTTTGAGGAACATATAAAAACCAGTCACAAAGAAAAAAATATAGGGGAAATAAGATTGTCCTACTGATAATCCACAGTCAAATAAAAACATGTAAATTGCTTTGAAAGAAAACTGACTTTATTGCATTGTTCCGAAAATTGGTGATCCTTTTGTTCAAAGAGCTTTGTTGTGCCTTTGACCCTTTCATTCCTATGAATGTGATGAAACTGATATGAGAGAAATGCATGAGATTTGAGATCATATTTTGAATGTGGTTTCTTATTCGGAATGTTCCATTCATCAATCTATAATAAGTTTGGAATTTCTAGGTGATACTTTATTCCTTTGCAACTAAGAATAATAATTGTGCATAATTGTTTCAGACTGTCTATATTTCCACATAGAAAAATGGAGTGTGAATGGTTTATGAAAGTTCGGCCTCCCATCCTTCCTTTTGATGTGCGTCGTCGCGCAGCTCCCAACTATTTCTAGTTTATAATTCTTTATTGCTTTGTTTTCGATGGTTGAGTCATGTGAACATTTGCTTCGATAATATCTTATGTCGTCATTGGTTACGTAACATACATGTAACAATTTTTCTTCTGAAGTATTAAAAAAATAAGTGTATATGGTTACTGTTATATATATAAGTATTAAAATATAATATATTTTTATAAAAACTTATTATTATATATATTTTTTTGTATTTAGAGGAATTTGTAATTGAGTTACTTATTTGTTATATAGGCCTAGTCTTGTCCTCAAGTTCCACCTGAGTAGGTCTATTTTAATATTTAAGATTTCATTTTGGTTCTTCACTATAATTTATGGGAGTTAGTTTTGTCTTTATTGGGCTAATTTCAATTTTTAAAATTTCATTTCAATTCCAACTTCTATAACTTTTAAATATTTAATAGAAAAAAATTATAAAATTAATTATTATCATTTTATAAATTTATAATAACTATTAGATATATATAACTTTTCAATTATTCATTTTTAAAATTTATTTTGTTATATAATTATACCCACTTTAATATTATAATATAATTGGTTTATACTGAACAATAGACATTCAAAGTATAGCAAACCATCAAAGAGACACTTTAACACAGTGTTTTGATGAAGGAGTTCACCCCTCCCGGGCTATATCTCCTTGGTCCAGCTTCCATGGCTTAGGCCTATGTGTTAGCTCAATATGGAAAAAAATGTTGTTTACAAAGCTCTACTACTCATCATACCTGCACCAATGTGTTCATAATGTCAAAATTAGCTATGAACACCTTTTCCTCAACTCAAGTTGGTCGAAAATTGCTCTAGTTAGGCCTCTGACAGTCTTTCCCTAGAAAATCTCCTCTAAATATGGAAAACTCTAGTTAGAGCCGCTAAATTTTGGGATGGCACCAAAATTATCTGAATCCGCTAAAATTCCACTATTTTAAACTCTAGATTAATTAAATATAAGCCGAGTTTAATTGGAGTGATTAGCGTTTAATTACCATTGGCGGTTTAGAGAGGAGGCCCCCAAGATCTAAGAGATTGAAATGGATCTTGGGAGGAGGGACCCCCAAGATCTAAAAACTTGAATTGCCAGAAGAAAAAAGAGGAGAATGCCCCATAAACAAAACCACAAAGAAACTTTTTATTAAAACCAACTGATCTGGATTTAAACATGAATGCAACAAAATATAGAGGTAACCATAGAGACAGATATGCAGCGGAAATAATACTTCATTTCATGACTGTAAAATGCTGAAATATGCTTGCGAACAGAAGTGGAAATAAACTAGCTAGGGCGATGGTAGCTTATCTCTGAGAAGAGATGTGGTCGCTACATGCCTCTGAACTGTAAAGGCTACATTGTGGTGGACAATCTGTCCTTTTACAAAATGTGACTTGTTACTTATAGTATTTTTCAGTTACAATACCACGGGTCAATTCCATGGGTGAATGAATACCATGGATGGATTTTACAATACCACGGGCGGATGCCATTTACAATACCATGGGTAAATTCCATGAGTCGATGAATAATATGGGTGGATGAGTACCATGGGTGGATTTTACAATACCACGAGCGGATGCCATTTACAATACCATGGGTAAATTCCATGGGTCGATGAATAATATGGGTGGATGAGTACCATGGATTGATGCCATTTTCCATTCGGATCAAGAAGTCTTGCCAAATTTACACTTTGACGTCTTTAAAAACAATTTTTCTTTTCTCAAGACATCAAGTACTTTGTTTACATGCATGACATGTTCATCTCTGGATTTGTTGAATATGAGTATATCATCTAAGTACACAATGAAAAAGTCATCTAGAAATGGTCTCAATACATCATTCATTACTCTCATAAAAGTAGCTGGAGCATTTGTAAAATCGAAAGGCATAACAAGCCACTCAAACAATCCTTGTTTAGTTTTGAATGCGGTTTTCCAAATGTCCTCTTCAGCTATTCTAACTTGATGATAACCACTTCATAAATCTAACTTAGTGAAATACTTTGCATACCTTAACTAATCAAGAAAATTATCAATTCTTTGGAGTAGATAAAGATTCTTTACCATGATTTTGTTCAGTGCATGAAAATCCACACACATGCGCCAAGTCTCGTCCTTCTTCGACACCAAGACAATGGGCAAACCACACGGCGAAGTAGATGGACATAGGATACTTTTGTTCAACAATTCTTGAATTTTCTTCTTGATTTCCATTCTCTCCATAATCGACATGTGATACATGCCAATGTTTGGAAGTAGAACATCTTGCTGCAACTGTCTCTCATGCTGAATTCCCCTCTTGGAAGGTAACCCCTTTAGTTCCTGAAACATCTCGCCATGCTTTCTTACCACATCAAACAAATCAGATTCCAATTTTTCATCACAACCTTCAAAAGATTCATAATCAATATCATTCTTTTTCTTGATCATGAGAAGCACAAAATTTTTACTTGCATTTACTAGTCTCTTCATCTACCCTGCATTGACCAAAGAAATGTTCATCTTTTTACGATGGGCTCTCACAATGTACTCCACCCCATTCTTGAGTAATAAGTATTTTTTTTCATGGCGATAAAATATTGCTTTCTTATCATACAAATAAGGACTACACAGAATGATTCCTGAGATGTCAAGTGGGACTACATCTAACTCAACTTCATCAATGAACTTTTCATTAATGGCGAACTTGAACAAACACTTCCTTGTAACCTATAAGTTTGCATTGCTAACTATCCAACCTAGTGGATATGGCTTATGATAAGGTACAGTTTCAAGGATTAGTTTTTTAACCAAGTCTTCTAAAATTAAGTTTGATTGTGAACCACTATCGAATAATGCATCAATATTTGTATGATTTGAAATTACCCTCACATGAAACAACTCTATTCTTGATTCTTCATTTAGAGTGTTGTTTTGATTATGTGAGGAACTAGTGCTTGCAACAACTTTTTTCCCTTTTGTGACCATGGCTGAAATCTTCGTCTCATCACCAGAATCTGAACCAAGGTCATGTTGTGTGGTTGCGGTCGTCTTTTTTTTACCTTATTGTTTTATTTCTTGGGCCTTAGTTCGTGATGTAATTTCCAACAATGGGCTTCATCATGCCCAACTTTGGAACAATGATGGCACATGGTTTTCTCCCCTTCTTTCTTCACACTTGCATTCTTCTTTGCCTTCCATTTTCCACCCTTCTTTTTCTCCTTACCCTTGAAAGGCTTCTTCTTAATACCCTCTTCCTGAATGTTCTTTCCCTTGCTTCAATGTGTCTGGCTTTCACACAAACCTCATCAAAATTGCTTGGATTGAACATAAGGATAGTATGTTTCAAATAATAATGTAAACCCCCAATATATTTCAATAGTGTATATTTGGAATTCAAGTTTACTCCTAACAACAAAGCCCTCTTTCTAAACTCCTGTGTATAGTCTTGAATTGTTTGGCCTTTAAGTTCCCTAAAATTATGCCAACTAATAATGGTTTTTTGCATATAGGCTAAAGGATAAAATTGTCTTTTAATTGCAGAAACAAATTCAAACCAAGAAATGGATATCTTACCATGAATTTGCATTTCCTCTTGAGTCTTTGCTTCCCACCAATATAATGATGCTCCTTCTAGCCTCAATGAAGCCAACTGGATATTTATGTCATGTTCTTGAAGTTTCTAAATCCTATAGTATACCTCCAATTGTCTAACTTTTCTGCATTCACTTCACCATTGTACATGGGAAGTTCAAACTTAATGTCCAATTTGAGTAAGGGAGTTTTTCCTTTTGGGGTTTTTGAATGAGTATGGATAGTTTTAGTTAGGGAAAACTTTAAGAACCAATAAATTTATATATATAATAAATGGGCTAATCCCCATGATACATAGGAAAAATGGGAGGTGATTTTATCAATAATATAATATGTATATATAATTGTTTGGCGAATCTATCACTAGATTATATTATCTTGTACAGTGATGGAAAATCTTTCACTGAATTATAAAATCTTGTAAGATCTTGGCAAATCTTTCACTGAATAATAAAACATTATGAAGTCTTGGTGAATGTTTTATTAAAGTATGAAATCATATATGATAATAAGAAAACATATTCATTAAATTGTAATATACTAACATACATGTTTGGAAAAAAGAAACATAATTTTCTCCTGCTACAAACAATGTTCCAAGTTTCAGTGGCCATGTTTTTCAAGGTTCTTACAATACACTCTTTCATATCCTTCTATTAGTTTTGACAATATTCGACAACAAAGTTCTTATAGGTGTTGATATTGACCACAAGTTCTGTCAAGGTAGGAGAGATTAATCTTTTCTCTACAACTTTTGTCAAGCTACCACTTTTTTCATGTTATCAAATTTCTTTCTTATTCCATAGACTCCAACTGCAAGATAAAAAAAAAACAAAAAAAAAACAAAAAAAAACAAAACAAAACAAAACAAAAACAAAAACAAAACAAAACAAAAAAGCCATAAGTTTGCTTACCCCAACACGCCAACAAGTAGCAAGCCCCAACTATATTATATAAGAAAGTATTAGGTATCCCAAAGGATTAAAGGGGATCTAATTGAAAGAAGTGGCCATTGTGAGAAGTCTTCCAATCAATATATGAATATATAAATGTAGATTTATTATTATTTTAATTGGAAATATTCAATTAAATAATAAAATTTAATTACGTCTCTCCCAATCTAAATTGCTTATTAGCATAATTTACTACCCTCATACGTCTCACATTTTTTAACAATGTTGTAACATGTAGATTAATTTCCTTTTTGGTGAACAATCTCCACCTTTTAAGAAAATATGGTGCAGTGGCTCGGACCCCTAAAGATCATTAGGACAAACTAAGAATAGCACAGAAGATGAAAGGTTGTACAAACCAGCTTATTTTTCAAACAACTAATCCAACATCAGTACCTAAACTTTTTCATGAAGATATCATATTGAGAATGTTTGAAAAATGGTGGGAAATCTTCTGCGAGGGTGATGTGGAAAGAGTGATATGGTTTCACTGTTTTGATTTTTTTTGGTTAAATCAGAAAAACCAATACTAATGGAGATATTGGTATTTTTTATTACATTTTGTGAAGTGACTAAATGTAGCTTTAGCCATTCACCTTAAGATGCTTTTACAATATAATTTCCTAAGTCTATTTAATATCTTCATTATCATAAAAACCAACCTATATCCATCTTAACTCCAAATCTACCACTTTTTAGAGGGATGAAATCTATTTATCCTCTGAGCACTTGGTAGACCCAGAATTAAGAAGGATCTAAGATGATAGAATTTCCGCTTTAAATAGTCTATGCTCACATGAATACCATGGTATTACCATGGGTCAATACCATGGGTTATCATAAACCTAGAGCTTAAAAATTACTGTTAGTAATTTATAAAAATTAATAAAATTAATAATTGATTTTTATTTTATTTTTTATTTTAACCAAGTTAAAATGTTTAACATACATTAAATTACAACATCCATTTTTACTTTTGATCCACCAAGCCCCTAGAGGGATCAAATATTGCATATCACGATATTTGATCCCTCACACAACTTAGTAGATCCAGAGTAAAGATGGATCTATGCTAGTTTAATCCCCCCTTTAAATAGGCTACATTCCACGTGAATACCATGGGTCAATACCATGTGCTATTTTTATTTTTATTAATACTAATATTAGGTTTAATAACTTTTTTTTGCATGGTATTAATAATAATCTAGCCCATGGTATTTGGCCCATAGTATTTTTCCCATAGGTTTCACCTAAATATAACGCATTTTTTGAGTGTTCATAAATATAAAGTGACTTATGGAGTAAATATAAAAAAATGTTTTATTTATTTACCATACCTATCGTTTATTTATATTTTTATTAATTTACCATACCTCTTTTACAAATATGGTATCTGGCCCATAGGATTCAATTAAATAAAACCTCTTTTTTAAGCCTTCATAAATAGAAAGAGGATTATGGACTAAATATAAAAAGAGGTTTTATTTATTTACCATACCTCTACTTCATTTATATTTTTATTTATTTACCATATCTTCTGAGTAAGTATAAAAAGAGGTTTTATTTATTTACCATACCTCCACTTTATTTATATTTTTATTTGTTTACACCCTTGCATGTATATAAGGTGACTTATGGAGTAAATATAAAAAATGTTTTATTTATTTACCATACCTCTCATTTATTTATATTTTTATCAATTTACCATACCTCTTTTATAAATATGGTATTTGGCCCATAGGACTTAAATAAAACCTATATTTTTATTTTTATTTGTTTACACCCTTGCATGTATATAAGGTGACTTATGGAGTAGATATAAAAAATGTTTTATTTATTTACCATACCTCTCATTGATTTATATTTTTATTAATTTACCATACATCTTTTATAAATATGGTATTTGGCCCATAAGATTCACTTAAATAAAACCTATTCTTGAAAATTAGGGGGAATGGAAGGTTGTAACTCCTAATTTCAAGGGCTAAATTTACCTTTTTTACCCTCTCCCTTAAAATAAGGTGGGTTAACCTCCATACCTAATCTTTTTATAAAGTAACTTTGAGGTGATTTGTAAAAATGTACTATGATACAAAATATTCACCGACTAAAAATTTAAAACCCCTTAATTTCGCCTAAGGGGGAAAATTCGCCCCTAAAAGTTTCCATGGTTTTAGTGGTGGTAGTGGAAAATGATGTTGTGTGAGATGATGAATATGATGAAGATGGTGGAGATGGAGGTGGCTTTCCACCATTACCCTTGGAATCCTTCTTATCATCTTTTTTGTCTCCTGAGCTCCCTTCTCCATGTGGAGATTTAGAACTCTCTCCAACCATTCTAGTGTTCCTCTCTTCATAGAGGACTTTATCCATCTGAGTTAAGGTGAAGAAATATTTCTTGAATTCTTCCTCCTCTGAAGAAGGACCTTCAAGCTCTCTTTCTCCAAACATAATGGTTATAGATTCAGGCTCAAAAACTGATACTCCTTGTACCTCTTCAATCTCAGTTGAAGGCAAAAGTTGAGGAGTTTCAAGTGCAGTAGGAATTGGAACTTTGGGTGGTGGAGATTGTGGCCTTATGGCTCTCCTTCTTCTAGGCATAACCTCAATAGTTGCAACCAATAGTTTCCCTTCTCCTCTTTGCAACTTTAACGTTGTAAGAATCACAATTTTGCAACCATTAAAACCCTAATTGTACAAACTCAAGCAGTCAAGCAAATCAGTCTTTGCTCTGATACCAATTTGATCTGTTATTGAATGTTATTTTTCTTGTGCTAATTTCAACTATAAATTTATAAACATGTGCTTGTTCATTGCTTCCTGTGCATAGATTTCCTTGGGGTAAATTTCATCAATTTTTATGTGACAGACATGAACAAAATAGCTTAAAAAACAAGTACTGAACAACAGACATTCAAAGTATAGCAAATGATCAAAGAGATACTTTAAGACAGTGTTTTGATGAAGGATTTCACCCCTCCTAGGCTACATCTCCTTGGTCCAACTTCCATGGCTTCGGCCTCCGTATTAGCTCAATATGGAAAAAAATGTTGTTTACAAAGCTCTACTACTCCTAATATCTATACCAATGTGTTCAGAATGTTGAAATTAGTTAGGAACACCTTTTCCTCAGCTCAATTTGGTCGAAAATTGCTCCAGTTATGCCTCTAAAAGTCTTTCCCTAGAAAAGCTCCACTAAATTTGGAAAACTCCAGTTAGAGCTGCTAAATTTGGGGATGGTGACAAAATTTTCGAAATCTGCTAAAATTCTGCCATTTTAAACTCTATATTAATTAAATATAAGCCAAGTTTTACTTCAGTGGTTAGCGCTTAATTACCGTGGATTAGACTGGCTGTTTCCTAAACCATTGGCGGTTTTGTTGGAGGGTCACATGCAGTATTTAGTGGCATGGTTTCATAGCGTTGGCCGCCACGTTAACTAACCTCCACAAACCATGAACGTTGGATAGCGTGTTCACATGCAGGGAGACCATTGGAGTTTTGGAGCCGTCGACAAATGTTTGATGTAACGGTAATTGCGTTCACATGTTTCGCGGTAACCTTCACAATTGGAGCTTCCTGATGATATAACCATAACTTTAACCCTTTACACGTTGTGTTCACATGTGGCCTAACCATTGCAGTAACTGTTTAGGGTAATGGTTTATGGAGCTGCATGCCCAACCGTTTGCGGTAACAACATTTGCGTTCACATGTGGAGGGCTGGCCCTCCTAACCGCCCATTCCAAACACAATAAACTTCAAATATATATGGTGTGCCACAATAGTTAAGCATCAACATCAACGGAGATGGTTGAAGGCTTTGAACTGCAGGTAGGAGGTCGAAAATTCAAACCTCGATGCCTCCACATAATATTTTTGTTGAACTGACCTCTGCCTAGGCCAATGGGAGGTGCCACGTAGCAACCTCCGAGCTTCCCACGTGGCATTCTCTCATTGGTCCAAAAACTAACCAATAAAACTGCACCAACACACCAATCTGAAACCCAATCACACTGTGAAACTTTTCCAGACATAATTGGATGTTGACCAAGTTCACCCTACCTAGTCACTTGCCACGTCTGTAGTACGGACTACTGACTGTGCAGTGACTGGCCATTTCTTTTTGGAAATTTCGCCTATTTAGTAAAGCAAACAAAACTCAATAAATTCCTCATATGAACTCGTTTTTCAGTGAAACGAGTTTCGTTCGGATCGTTTTTCTGAGATGGACACAGTTATTTATGTTTCGAGCCATTCTGAGAACTTTAATTTTTAAGCTAAATATTGAGGGCTTGATCATTCCTCCCCACTAGAAGCCTTTTGGACCCTAAAAGATACTATCAATTGTTGAGGAGGTGAGGGTACATCTCCCTCACCTTCTCAATTTGCAACCATTGGCTTTAGAAGGCTTTTGTCCCTAGATTCCCACTCTAAGGTATTCGACATCCCCTCTTTTCAAAGTTCTGGTTCTTCTGTCAAGTATGAGATCATGCTGAATTTCATCAAGATATTCTTGCGAGAAATCATTTGTTGATGGCAGTTGAACATGCTCTCATTGATCATTAATCGAAGGAGGCTCAACAATCTCAAATTCTCAACATTAACAACATAGTATATTTGCATATAAGGAGGCAAATCAAGCTTAAATGCATTGTTACCAATCTTCTCTAGAATTTTAAAAGGACCATAATGGATTGGCTTAAGATTTTTACCTTCCCCTTGAAGTCTCTCTTTGCTAATATATAACCAAACTTCATCACTAACTTGAAATTTGTGATCAACCTGGTGTTGATCATGCCTTGACTTTTCTCAAGTTGTTCATGCATTGTATGATGTATCAACTGAATTTTCAATATGAACTTCCTTGCTTTATCAATGTCACTGTGACTATCGATGGCAACATCTTTCTCAAAGATAAAGACCAATGGAAATCTTGGAAATTACCCATAGCATGCCTCAAATGGCAATGTGTTTGTGGAAGAATGCTTTGCCCTGTTGTATCCATGTTGTATGTGGTGAAACTGTTCATCCCGCAACTTGGTATGTTTGCTGCAATATCCTCTAAGAAGATGAATGATTGTTCTGTTGACCACCTCGGTTTGTCCATCTGTTTGTGAATGAAAGGTTGTACTCTTTTTCAACTTTGTGTCCATCATATCCCACAAAGTTGACTAAAAATTACCAACAAATCGAGGATCTTGATCACTTACATTAGAAATAGGAAGACCAAAATAAACCCAAATGTTTTGGAACAAAATATGAGTTGTTTGTTCCACTGTAATTTTATTTTTGCATGGTGTTAATATGCACATTTTACTAAACCTGTCTACAACAACATACAAGCAATCATGACCTTTCCTTAACAATGGAATACCTCCTACAAAATCCATTGAAATACTTTCCCATGGATGTGAAGGTACCAGAATTGGAGTGTACAATCCAAGTTTCCTATTGCTAGGCTTACTTGTTGCACACAAAGAACATCCTCTTATGAAACCAGAAACATTTTCAAACATGCGTGGCCAATAACAATACCTTTGGCCTACACCAAAGTGTCCAGCAATCAATGAAGTGTGCGCCTCCCTTATGATATTGTTTCTTTCTCCCTATGGAATACACAACTTGCCCAAATGATACAACAAATTGTTATGTACATGATAATCCAACTCTTCAATTTAGTTTCCTTGACTCAAGCTTGCATACACATCTTGAAAGTCATTATCATTTGCATATTGTTCAATGTAACTTTCATGCAAAATAGAATTATGTTTGAGTATAACAAATGAATTTACAATAGACCTTGAAAACATATCAGCTACCTTATTGTAGATTCCCTTTTTATACCTCATAGCCAAATGAAATTGTTATAGAAAACCTATCCATCTAAAATGTTGTGACTGCTACAACTTTGAGTGTGACTATAAATACTACAATGGTTGATGGTCAGTATGGATAATGGTCTCTTTTCCCATCAAGTAGTGTTTCCATTTATTAACACTTTGTACCAATGCGTAAAGTTCTTGTCATAGTGGGATAGTTAGTTACAGCTCCATTAAAATTTTTAGAATGAAATGAAATGGGCTTACCATGCAACATAAGAAATTCTCACATGGCATAGTCACTAGCATCCATTTGAACCTCAAATGGTTGTCTAAGATCCATAAGAGCCAATACTAGTGTTGAACTGATCTTTCGCTTCAAAGCATCAAATGCTTTTTTCTATACATCTCCCCAATGGAAGATTTTCTTGACACTTGTCAATGCATGTAATGGAGCTACAATGGAAGAAAAAATAGCAATAAACTTTCTCTAATATTGTGATGCCCCTAAAAAGATTCTTACCTCTGTATCTATATTGGGCTTGGGCCAATTCAGAATGAGCTAAAATTTAGAGGGGTCTATCTTCAGCTCACCTCCTCCAACAATGTGTCCCAAATACACTAAAGAAGTCTTGCTAAATTCACACTTTGACATCTTTAAAAACAAGTGTTCTTTTCTCAAGACATCAAGTACTTTTTTTTATGCATGACATGTTCATCTCTGGATTTTCTGAATATGAGTATATCATCTAAGTACACAATGACAAATTCATCTAGAAATTGGCTCAATACATCATTCATTACTCTCATGAAAGTAGCTCGAGCATTTGTAAGACCGAAAGGCATAAAAAGCCACTCAAACAATCCCTGTTTAGTTTTAAATGTGGTTTTCCAAATGACCTCTTCAGCTATTCTAACTTGATGATAACCACTTCGTAAGTCTAACTTAATGAAATACTTGTCATGCCTCAATTGATCAAGCAAATGATCAATTCTTGGGAGTGGATAACGATTCTTTACCGTGATTTGTTTTCAGTGCATGAAAATCCACACACATGCACCAAGTCCTATCCTTCTTTGGCACTAAGACAATCGGTGAACCAGACGGCGAAGTAGATGGATGAATGATACCTTTGTTCAACAATTCTTTAATTTTCTTCTTGATTTCCATGCTCTCCATAATCGACATGCGATACATACCAATGTTTGGAAGTGGAACATCTTGTTGCAGTTGTATCTCATGCTGAATTCCCCTCTTGGGTGGTAACCCCTTTCATTCCTGAAACATCTCGCCATGCTTTCTTACCACATCAAACAAATCAGATTTCAATTTGTCATCACAACCTTCAAAAGATTCATAATCAATATCATTTTTTTTTGTTAATCATTAAAGCACAAAATTTTTGCTTGCATTTACTAGTCTCTTCATCTGCCCTACATTAACCAAAGAAATGTTCAATTTTTTGCGATGGGCTGTCACAATGTACTCCACCCTATTCTTGAGCAATAAGTATTTGTTTTCATGGTGATGAAATAATGCTTTCCTATCATACAAATAAGGACCACCCAAAATGTTTCCTGATATGTCAAGTGGAACTACATCTAACTCAACTTCGTCAATGAACTTTTCAGTAATGGTGAACTTGAACAAACACTTCCTTGTAACCTATAAGTTTGCATTGTTAACTATCCAACCCAGTGGATTAGGTTTATGATGAGGTATAGTTTCAAGGTTCAGTTTTTTAAGAAGTCTTCTAAAATTTAGTTTGATTGTGAACCACTATCGAATAATGCATCAATATTTGTATGATTTGAAATTACCCTCACATGAAACAACTCTATTCTTGATTCTTCATTTGGAGTGTTATTTTGACAGTGTGAGGAACTAGTGCTTGCAACAGCTTCTTTCCCTTTTGTGACCATGGTTGAAATATTCATCTCATCACCAGAATCTGAAAGGGCACGTTGTGTGGTAGCGGTTGTCTTTTGTTTTACCTTATTTTTTTGTTTCTTGGGCCTTAGTTCATGATGCAATTTCCAACAATGGGCTTCATTACGCCTAGCTTTGGAACAATGCTGCCATATGGTTTTCTCCCCTTCTTTCTTCAAACTTGCATTCTTCTTTCCCTTCCATTTTCCACCCCTCTTTTTCTCCTTACCCTTTAAAGTCTTCTTCTTACTACCCTCTTCCTGAATGTTCTTTCCCCTTGCTTCAAGGTGCGTGGCTTGCACACAAACCTCATCCAAATTTCTTGGACTGAACATAAGGATAGTATGTTTCAAATAATAATGTAAACCCCCAATATATTTCAACAGTGTATCTTGGGAATTCAAGTTTACTCCTAACAAAAAATCCCTCTTTCTAAACTCCTGTGTATAGTCTTGGATTGTTTGGCCTTTAAGTTGCCTAAAATTCTGCCAACTCATAATGGATTTTTGCATATAGGCTAAAGGATAAAATTGTATTTTACTTACAAAAGAAAATTCAACCCAAGAAATGGATATCTTACCATGAATTTGCATTTCCTCTTGAGTCATTGCTTCCCACCAGACTAATGTTGTTCCTTCTAGCCTCAATGAAGCTAACTGGGTATTTATGCCACCTTATTGAAGGTTTTGAATCTTGTAGTATACCTCCAATTGTCGAATCAAATTGTCTAACTTTTTTGCATTCACTTCACCATTGTACATGGGAAGTTCAAACTTAATGGCCAATTTGAGTAAGGGAAATTTTCCTTTTGGGGTTTTTGAATGAGTATGGACAGTTTCAGTGGTGGTAGTGGAATAAGATGTTGTGTGAGATTATGAAGATGATGAATATGGTGGATATGGAGGTGGATTTCCACCATTACCCTTGGATTCCTTGTTATCATATGTTTTGTCTCCTGAGCTTCCTTCTCCATGTGGAGGTTTAGAACTCTCTCCAACCATTCTAGTGTTCCTCTCTTCACAGACGACTTTAACCATCTCAGTTAAAGTGAAGAAATCTTTCTTGAATTCTTGCTCTTCTAAGGAAGGACCTTCAAGCTCTCTTTCTCTAGACATAATGGCTATAGATTGAGGCTCGGAAACTAGTACTACTTGTGCATCTTTAATCTCAGTTGAAGGAAAAATTTGAGGAGTTTCAAGTGCAGTTGGAATTGGAATTTTGGGTGGTGGATATTGTGGCCTTGTGGTTCTCCTTCTTTTGGGCATAACCTCAGGAGATGCAAACAACAATTTCACTTCTTCTCTCTACAAATTTAACCTTGTAAGCATCACAATTTTGCAACCATTATATCCCTAATTGCACAAACTCAAGAAGTCAAGAAAATCAACCTTTTCTCTGATACCAACTTGATCTGTTATTCAATGTTAGTTTTGTTGTGATAATATCAATTATATATTTATAAATATGTGCTTGTTCATTTCTTCCTATGCATAGATTTCCTTAGGTTGTTTGGTGATTGAAACGGGTAAATTTCATCAAGTTTTATGTGACAGACATGAACAAAATAGCTTCAAAAACAAGTACTGAACAACAGAAATTCAAAGTATAGCAAACCATCAAAGAGACACTTTAACAAAGTGTTTTGATGAAGGGGTTCACCCCTCCTGGGCTACATCTCCTTGGTCCATATTCCATGGCTTGGGCCTTCGTATTAGCTCAATATGAAAAAAAAATTGTTTACAAAGATCTATTACTCCTAATACCTGCACCAATGTGTTCAAAATGTTGAAATTAGCTAGGAACACCTTTTCCTTAGCTCAATTTGGTCGAACATTTCTCCAGTTATGCCTCTGACAGTATTTCCCCAGAAAAGCTCCTCTAAATCTGGAAAACTCCAGTTAGAGCCGCTAAATTTGGGGATGGAGCCAAGATTATCAGAGTCGGCTAAAATTCCACCATTTTAAACTCCAAATTAATTGAATATAAGCCGATTTTATCTTGAGTGATTAGCACTTAATTACTGCGGATTAGACTGACAGTTTCTGAAACCATTGACGGTTTCATCAGAGGGTCACATGTGGTGGGTAGTGACACTGTTTCATAGTGCTAGCCACCGCATTAACTAACCTCCATAAACCGTGACCATTGGATAGCGTGTTCACATGTGTGGAGATTGTTGGAGTTTTGGAGCCGTCGACAACTGTTCGATATAATAGTGATTGCATTCACATGTTTCGCACTAACCGTTAGAGTTGGAGCCACTGGATGACATAACCATAACCTTAACCCTTTACCTGTTGCATTCACATGTGGCCTAACCATTGCAGTAATTGTTTAGGGTAACAGTTTATGGAGCCACCTATCCAACCGTTTGCAGTAACAATGTTTGTGTTCACATGTGGAGTGTTAGCCTACGGGCTAGCCCTCCTAACCACCCATTCCAAACACAATAAAATTAAAATATATATGGTGCGCTATAACAGTTAAGCACCAACATTAGCAAAGATGGTTGAAGGATTTGGAAAGCAGGTAGGAGGTCACGGGGTCAAACACCGATTCCTCCACATAATATTTTTGTTGAATTGACCTTTTCCTAGGCCGTTGGGAGGTGCCACATGGTGGCCTCCGAGCTTGCCACGTGGCATTCTCTCATTGGTCCAAAAACTAACCAATAGAACTGCGCGAATGCACCAATCTGAAACCCAATCACACTATGAAACATGTCGAGACATGACTGGATGTTGACCAAGTTGACCCTGACTAGTCGCTTGCCACATCAACTGTACAGACTGTTGACTGTGCAGTGGCTAGTCATTTTTTCCGAAAATTTCGCCTGTTTAATAAAGCGAATAGAACTCAATAACCTCCTCATATGAACTCGGTTTCAGTGAAACAAGTTGCGTTCGGATCATTTTTCTGAGACGAACGCATTCATTCAAGTTTCGAGCCATTCTGAGAACTTTGATTTTTGAGCTAAATACTTAGCGCCTGATCAATTGGTGTCATTTGCCAACAAAATCATCCTCCTTGTCCCAATATTTCCTTCTTTGCGGTTTCCCAAACTACATGTTAGGTTCCTATCGGCCTCTCTATTCTGGGCTTACCTAGATAACAGGCCCTCGTTCCATCTCCTCATTGGACTAACGCTTGTATGTTCTTTTCTTCCACCATTGTTGGTCCACGACATCCCAACAACGTCGCTCAAAACACCACTTTATTTCGCCTAAGACAGATTCGGGTTGATCTAGCTGTTGAACTGATTTTGTCCAATAGTATCATTGTCGAGCTTGCATGGATGGCCTACACAGTCAGCCCAAGTCATCCCACTATGTCCCTCCCAGTGCACTCTAAAGAGCACCACTTACCAACTGTCGAGACTCTTCCACCAGGCTTGTGTGGAAGGTGGGGCCATATGAATTCCCTTCCCATTGGCCTATCTTCCATTCATGTCTTCCACCATAGCCAATTCCATAAGTGTATTGTTGTGTGGCGTAACCTACATCATCTTTCTAGCTTACCTTCTGGGCATTTGTGAATAACTTCTCTCTTTGTTCTTTTGGGATGAACCCATCAGGATGACTCGACATGTGGGCTAAATCCTAACCAATAGCATCGCAATATTAAGGTGGGTCCTACCATGCAACTGCTTTTGTCATCCCATCGGTCCTTAGCCGATGCCTTCAAATATTTCACACTAACAATCCTTCGGGTGAACCATAGCGGACTGACGTGGTATATAGGCTAGTCCTTGACCAATGGTGTTACCACACCAAAACAAACCCTGCCATGTACACCCATGACATCATCCTGCCAGGCCTTCCCTGATGTTTTCCATTGTGTCCTCTTCTCATTTTTTTAGGCTATGCGTCTGGGCTTACGTGGATTATGGGCCAACCCACCCACCAATAATAGCATTGTCAAGCACATGTCATGTTTCACGTCATCCCTGCATCTCTAACCCAATGCTCCTTAGATTGTGCTTTTAGAAATGTTCTGGGAATGAACCTCGAGGCTCCCACCTCCGGACCATGTCGGATTGTCTTTGGACCAATCACAGGAAGTCTGGGATGGTGTGTCAGGCAACAAATCCTGCTGACATCATATTGATTGTTCATATTATCAAACAACACACCCTTCTAGGTTTTCTTTTTTCCACGTCCTCACTTCTTTATCCAATCATATTCGAGGGAAAAATATGGTGCATCAATGAGGTGTCTCCACGTTTAGGGTGCATATCAACCAAGGGATCAGGTTTCCTGATCCTCCCTCTTAAGCACAAGACTCGGTCCCTTCGCACTTGCAACCAGTCTCATTTTGATCTTGACCATGGCTCGGCTAGAGGACCTCGGTCCTACGTTATGTAACAAATCAAAAGAGGATCCAAGCGATCACTCCACGATCACTCCACAGACAAACTCTATCACTGCACAAGCCTTCTCTAAATAATCTACCAGGTTGTGACTCTGCCTTAGAGGTCGGGTAGACCTCCAGATATTATTTTTCGAAACTTCGACACTCTGCTAACAACGAACTAATGCACTTCATGGTGTTTACCCTCCTAAGGTTGGGTTTTAGATGCACTAAGAGATTTCTAGCCCGTGGATCTTCCAGGGCATTTAGTTATTTGCAAGGACCTATGGCCCTTAATTCAAAAGTCCTTGTGGCAAGAATGGATGTTTCTACAAATGCAAGGTTAGAGGCCATTTGAGTATCGTTGTAGGACATTTAGGTAAAGCTACAGAGCTTAACTGGCCCTAGGGAACCTCCTCTATCATTCATACACTCTTGTCTATTGCCACTCTTGTCTTACAACAACTTGTAAGAAATTTCCTCAAATGTATACAATCGTCGACTCTAGCCAAAATAGGGTCTTTTATGTAAGTTGTACATTAATAAAAGGGTCTCATAAACCACTACTTTTAATGGTTTCATTCAAGCTTGATTATGGCTTGAAACATATCATTAAGGTCATTCACTTTCGTTACTGTATTATTTTCTGAGCACAGTTAAATATATCATGAATTTCTTTCTCTTCCATTACTATGTCATTCTGAGCACAGAAAATTGTTTTATTTAGATTAAGGGTCAGCCTCGGCCCCATAGCTTAGGCATTACTATTATGATGTTCATTTCACGTATTAACACCAGATACTCTATGGTTTCCATCACTTAGGCTATTGAACACATTTTATTTCAAGTTCAAGCACTAGCATACATACATACACACACATATATTCATCATACATATCAGGAGAATATCCTCTCCAAGTTGCACCGTAGGTATACGCACAAACAACACAAAAGAAGTCCCAGTTTTCTAGAACCATTATAAACAATAATACAACATAATCTATTTAAATGCAAGCAACATTTACAAATATGCATCTTTAAGTCTACAGGGAAACTGAGTATGGGACAATGACTCTCCACCCAACCATAGACAGTTGCAACCACTATTACTTGCAGCTGCCACCCCCGAGTCAGA
This sequence comes from Pinus tabuliformis, assembly GCA_031772625.1. Lineage (NCBI taxonomy): Eukaryota > Viridiplantae > Streptophyta > Pinopsida > Pinales > Pinaceae > Pinus > Pinus tabuliformis. The sequence continues at coordinate 559,447,808 of CM062817.1, forward strand.
TTCCAAAGTCTGAGGGGAAAATGCTTACTTTTGGGCCCACACACAAGTTGTCAGTTAAGTCAAGTACTCTAGAGGACATTGTACCTCAATCCCAATAGTTGTTTACTTGTTTCTTTCATGAACAGCGAGTCCAAAGGTGCCCAACCTCACCCCCAAGTGCATGTACAGTGATTTGCCTCCTCCTAGGGAGTCCAAAATCCATTGTACCAATCAAGGCAATAACCAAAGACTCTGATCAAGCCTGTCCTTATTTTGACTTCAGGATGGTATCCTTCCAAGCTGTGATAGGGATCCAAAGTGGTTATTTCAACCCATAGCCTCTAGGGGACCCAATCTGTTACATGCCCCATAGATTTCATCCCACCCATAGCCTCCAGGGACCCAAGTTGTTATAGGGCTCCAGTGATCCAAAAATGGATCTTGGATAAACCTCTAAGTCTAAAAGACTTCATATAAGAGGTAAAAGGTGCCAAATGGCACAAATTCTTTGTAAATCAAAGGAAAATGAAAGTTGTAGGTTGCTCTCAAAAATAGTCTCATTGCAGAGATCCCTTCATTCTGAATCCAACACAACTTGAATCGGCGAAAACGGACTTCAGATGAAGAAGTTATCATAAAAAGAAGTTCCCCTTTATTCTTTAGAAAAGAGGCAAAAATCTGAAGAAATAAGGCCTATTGGAGGCTTAAGTCAACAATAAATAGGAGCCATCGGATCTGGCCGATCAGTGGTCTAGATTCGATTGACAAATCACAATCGACGGTGACAGTTGGCAAATATCGGCACACGGTATATGTTTAGTGTGATCACGATATCGCAATCGGCGGTTATAGTGGAGCGCATATTAAATGGCCAGGGATCGGAAAAACACCATAGGGAAGGCTTACGGAGACCGGAGACCGAGCGACTTTCGATTGCAATATCGCAACATCGCATCGGTGCATTACAGAGGAGCGACTATATGTTATATATATATGCGATGCGATTTTTCGGACCCGATAAGATTATAAACGGTATTCCATATGTTTTGAGATCCGCCCAACTGCAGTCTTGTGTGTATTTTCAATATTTTTAATGTATTTCTAAAATACAAAGGGAAACCTTGGAACAAGGTTGGAGCGACTTGCGATGGCGATTGCAGGTGAACCCGATAGTGTTATAAAGCTCATTTATGAAGATTTGAAGTCCGAGGAACAGTGTTCTCTGCGGATTTTTCCCATGTCTGGTACATTTTCCTGTGTAAGCCAAGAATGCAAAAAAAAAAATAGGAATTTTAAACACCGATTGCCCCTTCTGTTACAGAATAGGTGGCATCCATCCCTGAGGGCATTTAGCAATGATTGCTAACGCTCAAAGAAGGGATTTGAGTGGACCGAAACTGGAAGATAGAAAGCTGAGAAGTGGAAATGAACCAACAACGTCGATTTGGCTTAAAAATCCATAGAACAACAGAAACAAGGAGCTTTTTGGGTTGTTGTTGATGGTTGTTGGTTGTTGTAGTCAATCGTTTGTTGCTGAAATTGAAGCCAAAGCAGGAGGTTGAGGCGAAGGAGCAGCGCAAAAGTAAAAAGGCAGCTAAGGGAATCACTTGGAAGCCAAGTGAAAAGCCAAGAAGGTTGTGAACTGATAAAGGGTAGAAAGAAGCCAGAGACAAAGAGCCAGAGCCGAAGAGTCAGAGTCAGAGCCAAAGAGCCAGAACCAAGAGCCAAGAGCCAGAGCTTCAAGAGACAAGGGATAAAATGGTGTCTGAACCCACTGTTTCTGTGTAAAACAGCAGGAGTGAAGCCAAGAGATTGTAAAAAAAGGACTTATACCATAATACCAAAGAGCCTATTTGAGTTGACTAGAGCTCACGGAGATGTAGCCCAAGAGTTGTGGGTGAACTCCTAATTAATTTTTTGTCTTATGTGTTTGTTTTTACCGTTTAAGCACATTCACATATCAACACAAACAACAAAATGGCCCAACTCATGACAATGAAAGCATCTCACCTTCAACTTGTCAAAATTCTTCCCTCCTTGAAAAGACTTGGATTGGGATGCCTTCCCTTTCCCTTTCTTATCTTTAGATGCTAAAGCCAAGTTCTCTTCATCATCATGTTTTGATGAAGAAGCTCCATCCCTGGTGCTCTGTCTGATCTCCTCCTGCATCAAATCAGACCATAGTCGTTCCCAATCTGGCAGTTTTTCCCTTCCATTCACTGAGTCCTGGTAGCTATGTCAGCTCTTAGGAAGGCTAAGGAGTGCTAGACTCACCATATCATCATCATTAGTCACGACCCCTACACTTGCAAGCTCATCCCTACAGGTGGTGAGCTTGTTCAAGAACGTAAAGATAGTGTCACCCTTTTCACACTTGATCTTGCGAAGTTTATCCTTCAGTACCATCTTCCTCTGATCACTGCTATTCTGATATAAATCTTTCAATGTTTTCCACATTGCATGCAGAGTCTCCTTCCCATGGAGGCTTGAAATTATGTGATCTTGAACTCCCTCTAGGATTATTCTCCTAGATCTAGCCACACACTTCTTCCATTCTGCCAGTTGAGTAGAATCAGTAGGCTTAGGGACTTCTTGATCAATGAAGTCCTTAAGGTCGTTATCTTTCAATACTGCCTCCACGTGATCCTTCCAAGCTATGTATATTGATTTGCCATCAAGGGCATACTCAAGCCTCAAACCATAGAAAGCCATCGGTGAAATAGATGTGATAAGAACTTGACATCCATATCCCAAATAATAAACTTCGAATTTCTCTTGCCTGTATACTGTTCTTCCTTGATCACCTATGCTCCGATACCATGTATAAATTTCACACCTGTAGATCAAACTGATATATGCAATGTGCTAAAGCAAAATACTTGATCTAGTTCTACAAAACATTAAGCGGAAGCATAATCGATTTCATGAGAAACACCAAGCATAAACACATATAAATGATCAAGAGAAATAATCAACCATAACACAAGATATATCACTAGGGAAAGCACCAACATAAAACCCCTATCTGTATTATTAATCAAGTGGAAATCCTCTTCTATTTACAAAAAGAATCAGCTCAAGAGCTATCTTGTACTCTCTGCAATCGAAAGATGAAGATCATAGACTACCTAGGCCTCAATATATAGGCCACAAGTCCTCCAATCTCCTATATCACGTAATTCTCTTGGAAATAAATCCTTCTCCATGCAAGGAATACTTACTTATTATTTTCAGTGCTCTGTAATCAATGCACGTCCTCCACGAACCATCTTTCTTTCTCACCAAGACAATTAGACATCCACATGGTGATGTGCTTGGTCTAATGAACCCTTTATCGAGCAACTCCTATACATGCTTCTTGATCTATACATTCTCTAAAGCGAATAACTTGTACATTCTGATGTTAGGAAATGGAGCATCTTGCTGCAAATGAATATCATGTATTATTTCCCTTTTGGGTGGCAAACCATTAGGTTCTTGAAATAGGATATCATATTTTGAAACAACTTTTTCTAAATTAGCTTTCTGTTTAGCATCACAGCCTTCAAATGCATTGGTTTTATCAAGGGCCTTTTCCTTTACAACTATTGGTAAAAATTGCTTGCATGAATTTACAATTCTTTTCATCTGCCATGAGTTTATGAGATTATGGTTATTTTTTAGTTGATGAGCTCTTACAGTATATTATATTCCCTATTTTCTGAGTTGATACTTATTTTCAGTTCTATATAAAATGGCTTTTCTATCATACAAGTAAGGACTTCCTAAAACAATACCACATATATCCAAGGGAACTATATCTAACTCAACCTCATCTACAAAAGTTGACCCAAAGGCAAACCTAAGTTTACATTGTCTAGTCACTTATAGCTTTTCTTTATCACATACCTAACCTAATGGATATGCCTTCTTATGAGGTGTGGTTAGTAGTCCCAACTTCTTTGCAATTGCTTCAGAAATCAAGTTTACTTGTGAACCACTATCAAATAAAGTATCAATCTTTTGATGCTTGGAAATAACTCTAATATGAAAAAGCTCATGTCTTTTCCTCTCATTGTCTTCATTATCAATAGATTGTGCAGAATTACTAGTATATGCTTCAGAATTTTTACCTTTTATACCTATGGTTATGACTGTTGTTTCATCACCTAAGTCTGACCCCAAATCTTTCTTAATAGCAGTAGCAGTCTTCTTCTTCTTTCCATCAAACATCTTGGGTTTCAGCTCTAGATTCAAAGACCAGCAATGTTCATCATCATGTCCAACCTTCTTGCAGTGAGTGCATGAAGGTTTGTCTTTCTGTACAGCATTTTCCTTCCTCTCTTTCCATTTTTGCTTCCTCTTTTCCTTGTTCTTGCTTGCAATGGGTTTTGATGATCCCCCAATCTCTAGGTTAACATTCTTGCCTCTAGCCTCTAGATGTGTAGCCTGAACTGATACCTCATCTATGGTAGTAGGGTTAAACATGAGAATGGTGTGCCTCAAATAGTTGTGTAGACCACCTATATACTTCAACAAAGTTTTAGGTGAATCTAGAGAAATGCCTAAAATTAAAGCTCTTTTTCTAAATTCCTGGGTATAGCTTTGTACACTTTGGCCCTTTACCTGGCAAAGAGTTTTCCAACTCATCCTTGCTTGCTACATATAAGCTAATGGATAGAATTGTTTTTTAATGACAGAAACAAATTCACTCCAGGTAGAAAGAATTTTACCATGCTTCTTCAAATTAGCTTGTGTCCTGCCTTCCCACCACACTAGGGCGGTTCCTCCAAGGTGAAGGCTGGCCAGCTGAATCTTTCTCCTTTCTGAATCGATGTTCTGCACCCTGCAATATACACCAATCTCTCTAATCTAGTTATCTAGCTTTTCTGCATTTAATTCTCCATCATATATTGGCAAATCAAATTTTACATCTAATTTAATCAAAGGGCTAGAAGGAGGTGTTGATGGAGGAGGCTCTTTCCCTTTCCCTTTGCCTTCTAAATGGCCATCTAGAAGAGGTTCCTTTGTTCCTTTATCTTGTTTGGAGGTTGAAGTATCTTCACCTCGACCTTTCTTAAATCCTCGATACATCTCTTCTACCATGGCTCTCATGGTCATTAAACACTCCATGAACTGAGTGTCTGATTCCAAGGGAATTTCTTCTGTCATTTTCCTCCAAGGATAGAATCTTCCAATTTTTGGGTTAGCCTCAATGAGTTCTCCTTCTCCTAATTTGAGTTTTGATCTAGTTAGCATTCAACAATCCAACACAAGCTTGTCTAACCTTAGCAAACCTAAAGCTTTGATACCACTTGATCTGATAATGAGATCTTAGACAATTATTAAGGTATTACAGACTCATGTGCATGGATTTGCCTATGTTACTTTGTGCAATGGATTGATAAGATTGCGAAATACATAGACAATGAAGCAGTTAAAGAACATAATAGACAAATAGACATAAACACAGCAAGTTTAATAATAATTTCACCCAACACTCCTGGGCTACGTCTCCTGGTCCAACCTTCAGTGGTGATCTTTCTGTTATGTCTTCAGAAGCAGAATTTTTACAAAAGTGAGCTCAATTTGAGTCTCACACAACAGATACAAAACAACAAGGCTTCACTTGGATCCCCCAAGTCTTTCTAAGTACACAGACTCTCCTCACTGACTCTCTATCTCTATTTTCTCTCTGTCTCAGTATTTCTTGTCTCTATCTTTGTCAATCTGTGGCTTTAAAGCCAATCGGCGATGTCTATTCGTTTCTCCTTCTCAGGCTCTCCGGCTTCCCGACCTCTGTCCGCTCATATCCCCCTCTAAGCGTTAGCAATAATTGCTAAACACTTTCAGGGATGGGGGCCACCTGTTCTATAATGGAATGGGTCATCGAGCCTTTGAAATCACCAGAAATAGTGTTCTCTATTTTCATAGAGAAATACACTAAAAACTGTGAAAAATCGCCAAACTACCGTTTATCAGATTTGAAATAATATGAAATCCGCTTTATAAATCCTATTGGGTCCGCCTTTTAATCACATCACATCTCCACCATTGATCTGGGAGATCTGGATCTAACAGTTGTGGTTCATTTCGGGTGGCTCTTTCATACGGGGATTAACAACCCGATAAGGGTGGTTTTCTCTCTCTAGGGCCTGGACACATGGCATCCCATGTATGAGATTGGGCAGAGCCCGGCCCAAACCACTTACCACCTTTGGCCCGCCCGAAATCCCGCTTGTATAATGATCTCCATTTTATATTTAAAATACATTAAAATATGAAATCCCTCTCATCTCGGACTTGAAACAATATATATTGGCATTAAAAAACCCTTTCGACTCTGGTTCCATCGCATTGGCACTTTATCCTTTGTATTTCATTTATTTAACGAAAAACACAAATATAAAGGAAAACCTTGTTTTCCGGATCACAAAGTATATCAAATATCGTTTATAATGTTATGAGGTCTAGCTATCATGAGTTATGTTTATACTAGCCCCGCTCCATTGTAATACTCTAATGTGATGTTGCGATGCGATTGATCGCAATTGCATATCACACATACCCGCAGGCCATTTGTAAGTGCTCTATTGTGTTTTGCCGACGTGATATTGTGATTCAACTTGGACCGTTGATCTGCGCGTTTGATCGATGGTCCTCGTTGACCCCGCTGATCGCTATTGCATATTCTGTGTGTTCTCCACTGATAGCCTTCGCTTGCCACTAGTGATTGTGATTTTCTAATTGAATCTGGACAGTTGATTGGCCGGATCCGACGGCTCTGATGCAATGTTGTTTTAAGCCTCTGATAAGCCTTATTTCACTTATTTCTTCATGTTTTTGCCTCCCAATAGTGTAATCCGACTCTTTGAAAAGCTCTTCTCATGCGATAGTTTCGAGTGTTTGAATACTTAGAGGGTTTTCTAGGGCCCTTTCGGATTAGGTAGGGCCTGTTCCATTGCAGTAACACCAATTGTCGGCAACTGGCCCATATAACATGTCAACAAGCTAAGGTTCACATGAAGGATCGTTTGTGCAGAAGAGTTGAAGGTGTCAGGTAAGCTTTGGCGAGATGACACAAGCAGCTGCATGGCAAGACCCGCCTTAATTTTATGATGCTATTGGCCAGGAGTTGGCCCACCTATCAAGTCATCCTCACGGGTTCATCATAGAAGAAGAAAGAGGGAATTTATTCGTAAGCACTAGGAAGGTAAGCTAGCAGGATGACGTAGGTTACACCACACAATGCTACACTCGTGGAATTGGCTATGGTGGCATACACGAGTGGAAGACAGGCCAATGGGAAGGGAAGTCATACAACCTCACCTTCCATGCCAACCCGTTGGAAGAGACCTGGCAGTTGGTAGGTGCTTCTCTTTAGAGTGCACCAGGAGGGACTTAGCTGGATTACATAGGTTGGCTACATAGGTCATCCATGCAAGCCTGACGATGATACTATTAGACGAAATCAGTTCCACAGCCAAATCAACGCAGCTCTGCCGCTAGGCGGAATAAAGTGGTGTCGTGAGGGAAGTTTTCGAGATGTTGTGGACTGGAAATTGTGAAAGAAAATGGTGGACAAGCATTAAGCAAATGAGGAGATGGTATGAGGGGGACATTGTCTATGTAAGCCTGGAACAAAGAGGTCGATGGGAACCTAACGCATAGTTTGGAAAACTGTCAGGAAGACAACACCGGGATAGGGAGGATGATTGTGTTGGCATACGAAACCAATCGAAGTGCAGGGGTCGCACCCCAAGAGACATGTAGCTTGGGAGATTAACCCCGACAGGCTATAAAAAACGCATGAAGGATTGCGTCGGGATGGAAGGGGCTACAAGTTAAGCTCGACCCTTACTCATTTCTAGAAGAATGTGACTAGGGGTTCGGCGAAATAATGAAGCGCACATAAAAGTGTCGAGCTTGGGAGCCCCAGCCTTGTGTCTGGCCTGTGGTCATTTCGTGTAGAAATGAGACCAGTGGCTCAGATTCATTAGTGAAATGAATTTAGCCCACAAAGGGTTAGACAGGCTAGGCGCCTAAGCAAATCGAAGAGGAAATAAGGGTAAAAAAATTATATACCCCATCCATCGAGGTGATAGAAGGGGTTGGGTAGGTGACAACAAGGGAGAAGAATCATGACAAGCTTCCTTCAAATCCTTGATCACTTGTTGGATGACAATCATTGAGTATCTGAAAACTATTAATCTAGTGATTTTCCTCGCTATCGTTAATTCCAAGCATTTCCACAAGGTGAGGTACTCAGCTTGGTTGTTTGTTGTTTTACCTAGGCTCCATGCATATTGTGAAACAATTATTACTTCAAGGTTAAAAAAGGCCCCACTTGCTCTACCTCCCCTAACACCCCTCAATGTTATTAGTTTTACAAAGAAATAGTTTTTTTTAAATGTCTTTATGTAAATTTAACACCAAATTCTATATCAAAAAAAAAATCTTCCTTTATTTAAAAAAAATATATATTAGATTGTTATCTACAACATCAAGAAATTCATAAAATTTATAGAAATGTTAATTCCTCAAAAACATTATATATGTTAAAATTTATATTTATAATTTATTATGGTTTAACTTAAAGCTATATAAAAACTTTTCAACTTTTCTCAATATATATTTTTAATTAAAATTGTGTATATATTTTGGAAATTTAATTTTAAAAACTAATTAAAAACAATTTCAAATATTATATATAATATATATTTTTTTATTAAAATTGTATATATATTTTTCAAATTTAATTTAAATAACTCATTAAAAACAATTTCAAATATTATATATAATAAATTTTAAACAAAATATGAATGTCCAATTTAAAGAATTGAATATCATTCTCATTAAATTTTAATATTAATAACCTATTCCGAAAACACTTGGTTATGAGATTAGTTAATAATGTAACAAATGTATCTAGATAATTATAATTCTTCCTATTTCTTTATTAAAATTATATATAAACTAATTATATTATAATATTAAAGTGGATACAATTATATAATAAAATAAATTTTGAAAATCAACAATTTAAAAGTTATATATATTTAATAATTATTATAAATTTAAAGAATGATAATAATTAATTTTATAAAAAAAATTCAGTAAGTATCTAGAGGTTATAGTGGTTAAAGTTGGAATTGAAATAAAATGTTAAAGATTGGAGTGAAGCCAACTTAACATGAAAAGAAGACTAACCTAACATGAGAAAAAGACTAACCCCACAAATTAGTGAAAGATATTGGAATCAAAATGAAGTGTTAAATGTTAGAATAGACCCATGTAATGTAAGGACTAACTCAAAGACAATTTCTTATACAACTAAGTAAAAAAGCAGCTGAATTACAAATTGATATCTATCTATATCTATATATATATATATATATATATATAATGTAATATATATATATATATATATATATATATATTACATTATATATATATATATATATAATGTAATATATATATATATATATATATATATTACATTATATATATATATATATATAATGTAATATATATATATATATATATATATTACATTATATATATATATATATATATATATATATATATACATATACACATCATTTTTTAAATTTAAAAATAAACCATATACACTTTATTTTTTAATAGTTCGAAACAAAATTGTTTGATGTATGTTACGTAATCAATGACGCCCTAACATATTATTTTGACGCCTTCATAGACTGCGGGAATTACTGAAGCAAATGTTCACATGACTAAACCATCGAAAACAAGCCAATAAATAAATATTTTGAAATTTGATAAATAAATGTGAAATTAAATCATTAATTTAAATATTATTTATTAAACAAATAATTTTTAAATTTAATTGTAAATTTTAAAATATTTAAAATTTAATTAATAGAAACAAATTACACCATTTATTTTACCATCTGCAATCCAATTAAAATCATTTATCATTCAAATTCTTAAAATCTGCAATCCAATTAAAATCAACGACCGTATATCAACGTCAGTTACCATATTTAATGGGAGCGAGTTATAGATATTCAGTGGCGGGTTTCCATGTGAAGACACAAATTTAGCATCAAGCTCCATCAAAGTCGTTCCCTACGCTTCTTGACCGTGCGCTTCTTCTTTGGGTAATTCCTTCCACTTAATCAAGTATTCCTTGATTACACGGGATCAAAGCTTTCTTTATCTAGTAGATAAGATACCTTTTGGTTCGAAAATGACTTTTCCTTCATTATCTAGGTATGGAAGAGTTGTTTTCGCTGATTGATGGTTGCCCAATGCCCTTTTAAGGAAGGATACATTGAAGACATTGTGAACACGGCTTTTATCCAGAAGGCTTAAACTATATGAAACTTGGTTAATCTTTTTGTTGATCTAGCATGGTCCATATAACTTCGGTGCCAATTTATTTTTGCCTTTTTGTTTCAAGGACAACTTCTTGTATGGCTGGATTTTGACAAATACCCATTCTCCAACTTCAAATTCTCTTTCGGTTCTGTTTCAGTCAACTTGTTGCTTCGTACAGTTTCTTGCATTATTTAAATTTTCTTTTAGGGTTTGGATGATTTTCTGGGTTTCTTCTAGTTGGTTTTTAACAACTAGTAGATTTGTTTGGATGGTAGCTATATCCTTCCATTTTGGAGGTTCGTACCCATACAAAGCTTGGAATGGAGTCATTTTGTCTCACATATGATAAGTAGAATTATACCACCATTCAGCGAGATGCAACCACTGAGCCCACTTATTTTGTTTTTCTGTAGCGTAACAACGTAGGTAGGATTCCAAACATTTATTGACAACCTCCATTTTTCCATCTGTGTGAGGGTGGTAAGTGGAACTCATATTTAGGTAGCTTCCTATATGGTTGAACAACTCTTTCCAAAAATTACCCTTAAATTTGGCATCTCTATCACTCACAATCACTTTCGGAAAACTGTGTAATTTATAAAAAAAATTGTAGAATATCTCAATGATTTGTTTAGCTGAGTCTGATTTCTTCATTGCAATAAAGTGAGCATATTTGGTGAGTCTGTCGACTACTATGAAAATCTTATCTTTACCTTCATATTCAGGTAATCCCTCATAAATTCCATTGATATTTCTTCCTATTTCTAATTTAGAATGTTTAAGCGGTGAAGTAATCCAAGTGTCATAATATTTTCACTTTTATTTCTTTGACATGTGTCACATTTTGCTAAATACTTCTGAATATCACGACTCATCCCCTTCCAAAACAATGATTGACGTGCATTGTAGTATGTTTTAAAGAATCCTACATGTCCAGCTGACAATGAATCATGTGACTCCTTGAGTATCTTGCTTTTAAACTTGGAGTTTGAATTCAGATAGATTCTTCCTTTGTACCATAGAACGTCATTCTTCCATTCAAATTTGAGTTGTCTGGAAGATTTTTTATTATCGCAGTTATTTCTAGATCCTTAGCATAATCACTTCGAATCTCATTAAGCCATTCAGGAACAACAACCAAGACTACAAGTAATGTTGGTTCTTCATCCTTCCTTGATAGGGCATCTACTACTACATTGTCTTTTCCCCTTTTATGTAGCATCTCCATGTCAAAGGCGGAAATTTTTTCAATCCATTTTGTTGTTCTTTGGAAAGTGTTTTTTGTTGAAGGAGGTGCTGGAGACTGTTATGGTCCGTTCGAATGGAGAACTTACTTCCCAAAAGATATTGTCTCCACTTATCCGGTGCATGCATAACAGCGAGTATTTCCTTGTTGTATGTGGACTTAAGACGTTCTCTTTTATTGAGCTTCCTACTTTCAAAAGCTATTGGATGCCTTCTTGCATTAATACTGCTCCTATACTGAATCCGAAGCATCACACTCAATGATAGATGGTTTAGAGAAATCTGGAGTTGAAAATGAGAAACCTTAAAGCAACAGTGTAGGAAAGAAATAAATTCAAAGAACATAAAATTGCAAGAGAAACTAGGTGAAGGAAAAAAAACCAATTGTGGCAGATCACCAAGGTCAATCCCCTGAGCGCCTCCTCGGCAACGACACCAAAATGTTGGGTGCAGTATAGGGTCTATAAATGTACCAACATTTAATTTGTCAATCCAGATAGTTCATGAACTTCGAGACACGGCATTGGAAATGCCAAAGAAAGCCCCTGACAACCTACAAAATAAATGCTAATATATCTTGCGTATTAATCTTATCAATAAATGAAATCCTACACTAAAAGAGAATTCAAGAAAACACCAATCCAAACAATTAAAATCATGCGGGAAATAAAAGCAATCAATGCGAAAGGAAATTCAGAAAGGAAATCATAACGGGAAATAAAGCAGTGTCGGCATAATAACAAAAAGACTGTAAATGTTGGAATAAGTTCAAAAGAAATTAAAACCATTTTGCTTGCACTAATTCTTTGTAAAGTTAAGTTGAAAGCATCAGCAACATAACAAGGAAATTTATTGTGTAAATGAACTTATTAGGGAAATTAAATTAATGTGTATCTCGCCTTACTTGTCCCCGAAAATGAATCTTGCAAACTGTCCAGAAGTTAAAGGAAACCATAATGGTAATTAAACATTTATCGATTCAAACATAGTGTAGTTTCCTTATTTATAAATATCAACTTAGCAAATGTAACAATCGTAGCTTTAGATATAAATTAATAGATTTGGATTAATTTACAGAATTCGAGTTAGAGCTCATAAAGGTAGAGCCAATCTTGTGGATTCGAACAATCTGGAAGGACATGATGTTTGTTTAAAATATTTCAAGTGCAAATTTGATTAGCAATGCAGCAAATGAAATAGTTTGTAAAGGAACAATTTGCAACAAATCAAATTAATTCTAGAACTAGAAATTGAAGGCAGAAAGAAACTATAAAATTCACACAGCAATTAATAATCTAAATGCTATTGAATCTAAGAGATTAGAGCGCTGTCGAGTTGTTCTGGTAGCCAACCCAGCCAATTCGCACCCTCTTTGAGTTCCTAGTTCACACAGAAATCGAATTCATTAGATGCAGTAAACAAATAGACAAGGCATAGATAAAAATTGCTTCAATTAATCCTAAAAAAAACATTCTTTTACGTCAAACAGACATCGGCTTAACTCCAATAAGCAGGAGAAGCGATGCACAACTGGAATTTGCATGCTGCTACATTGGGACAGCTTCTCCTCCCTTCTGCACTTTCCTTTGATGTGCACTATCCCTAGCTAGGTCGATTTCCTTCCCTGTTGTCTAATTAATTAACTAACTAAGCTAACTTCTTGTTGCTCCAGGAAATCTATTATATAACATCAAGTTACAACTGGGCCTTTTAATTAGCCGATTAGAATAGAGGAAGCAGATCCCAACAATTTTCCATAAATAAAATTAGTTTTCAACTTTCGAAACAGACATGATTTTGGCGAATTGTTCCTCTTTTCTAGGAATGGTGCTATCGCTGGACTCCACGTAGGATGGGTGCTACACTGTATCATGACCACATGGCTGCATAGATGAGGCCAGAGGAATGCGTTGACTCCAGCGTTGATGTGGTTTTGGTCATTTGCTTCAGGCGTTCTCCACATCGCGGGCAGTGATAAGAGCATTCTGCAATCTCTCTGGACCCATAATAGGAAGGGTATGATCTTGATAACGTGGTGAAGCCTCGAGAGGACTGAGACCTGCACCGCGGCTATATGTCATCTCAATACGGAACCTCTGTGGATATTCTTGTGCTACCTACATTCAAACATCCTCAATACAATGTAGGCCATATAGTCTAGCTCTCTAGTTTTATACAAGCGGTGAAGAGCATCATCAAAAACAAGGTTGTGTTCTCCTTGCAGTGAATCATCCAAGTTACAATATCGAAGAATGAAAAGTGAAGAACCACTGAAGATGTTGCCACTGAATTCAGTCTGCAAATTGACTTCACTTCTATCAGTGACATCAGTGTGATTTGATAGTATCTTGTTCAGTTGCCACTGAATTCAGTCTGCTCCTTGACTTCACTTCTATCAGTGACATCAGTGTGATTTGATAGTATCTTGTTCAGTTGCCACTGAATTCAGTCTGCTCCTTGACTTCACTTCTATCAGTGACATCAATGTGATTTGATAGTATCCTGTGCACAAGCTACTGTCACGTAAGCATTAAGCGTTTTCTTGAAAGAAATATATGGTGTATCATGTTGAAAAGTTTAGGCACATATCCAATCATTTTCTGGCGCTTTCTGGCAGCTGATACATCCAACTTACATTCCTCTAGTGACTTTGATTCTCTTTCAAGAACCTTTTGTAACACTTGCATGGGAAGGGCCTAAAGAATTTGCCAGTCTGATTCATACATTCCATCAACACTCCTCCCAAAGCACCATCTACAAAACGTTGGAGGTTTATAATTTAGAAACCCATAATGCGCAGAGATAGCAGAAAGATTATAGAAAATGTGAGTGCAATCCATGAGTCTCTCAAAGTGCGAGCAAGTAAACGGTGCAGGAATCCATTGCATGGTGTAGGCAGGTAACTGCAATGGTGCAAGCATGTGATGCACTGGTGCAGGCACGTCCCAAAGTATAATAAAACCAATTTTAATCCTGCGAACATACAACCCCTAATTAAACTTCTCATTAATGCTATTTTAATCCTGTTAAAACAAAGAAGTATCAAATACTCTTCAAAAATAATTATTTAGCCATTCGACAGCATGAGAGAAAATAGATAAAGAAAATAGGACAAAACGGAGACCCAACAATATGTTGATGACAATGAACAATGAAAACTATATTGCATCATAAAGAAAGAATTGAAGAAGGGGTTTGAAATGACATATTTAGGATATCTTAACTACTATTCGGGCATTAACGTGACCCAACATATAAGATATATATTCATTTCTCAAAAGAAGTGCATTGGAGAATTATTGAACGCATTTGGCATGGTTGAATGCAAACTTTTGTCCACTCTAATGGAACAAAATCCAAAGCTCACATCTAAAGAAGGAAATTAATTTGAGGATGTAACTAAGTATAGATAGTGTCTAGCCCTGAGGGTGAGCTCAATATATCGAGTACCAGTTGCTAAAGAACCTTGCTAATGGGAGGTCACGGGGTCAATTCTCGTCGATGCCCTTGAGGTTAGGCTTCGATTATTTTTTCCAGCAGGATGTGATCCCTTCGGGTCTACTTGAATTTTCCTCTCAATACACACAAACACACACACAACTTGTAGGAAGTCTTATCTACCTCATCACTACCAGACCATATATTTCATTTCTTATTGGAATCCTTTCTAGGTTTATGCAAAAGCCTTATGAGGGATGATTGGTCTATGCAAGAAGAGTTTTAAAGTACTTGAAAGGAACTCAATACTTTGGACTCAAATATACACAGGTGTATGCCTTTAGCTTAATTGGATATTCTAGTTCAGTCTTTGATGGAGATAAGGAAAAAAAAGTAATATTTACTTTAGGTTATGTTATGAGTCTTGTATCAAGAGTTATCTCCTAGAGGTCACACAAATAGTCAGTGCCAACATATTTCACAACAAGCGTAAAATATGTGGCAATTGTATAAGCAACCAAAAATATTGTGTGGCTAAGAAAAATTCTAGAATATTCACAGGAGAAACAAGTGCACTCTACTCCTCTTTTAATTAACATCACTTATGTAATTAAATTGGCCAAGAATCCAAAATTCCATGATCGAACCAAATATATCAATACAATGTATCTTTTGATTTGACATCATGTTGAGGCCTATATTATTCACCAACAACATTGATCCACAAATGAGTAAATTGCAAACATATTCACCAAAGAACTTGGAAAAAAAAAGTTTGAAAGTTTCAGAATGATGCTTGGACTCATAAACACCCCTTCAAATTAAGAGGGAGAATGCTAGACACTTAATCCTACAAAATTAATCAAAATTATGTAAAATTGACGCTTATCAAAATTATAAGCGATTTAATTAATATGATTGTTAAGTTTAAAGAGAATATATATATATATAGAGAGAGAGAGAGAGACAGAGAGAGATATAGATATATATGCTAGTTAATATTTTTTAGTTTTTTATTTCTACATTTTTATATATATACATAAATAAATAAAAATTAAAAAATATCAAATATATATATAGATATAAAATCATAATTTATGTATTTTTTTCTTACTTTATTAGTTTATATGTGTGAAAGTAAATTTAATTTATCTTAAAAAAAAAATGTGACAAAGGTACATATATGGATTATATGAGTAGATCCTTGTGAGACTAAGGAACTTTAGTAATTTATTGACTTATCATTTCGGTATTAATCAAAATACTAATTGATTCAGAGATACTTTAGTAATTTGTTGATTTATAATTTTAAAGCTAAGCAAAATAATTTACCAAATATAAAAGGACGGTGTTTATAAATACCAATTAGTTTTTTAACATAAAATATGGTTAAGATAATAACTAATATGTAATTTAATTTTAGCTAATGAATTATGGTTTTGGATGTATTTGATGATATATATTGTATTGTAAATGAAAAATTTAGTTGTTGAAAAAAGTTAGGAGTATGGTTCTAAATATTTTGTTGATTTTCTCATTAAAGATTTTTAGGGTAAATCTCTTGAAAACATTACGTAATACATTAAACTTTTTGTTGACTTTCTCATTAAAAAAATTTAGAATAAATCTCTAGAAAATATCATCCAATATATTAATATTGCAAAATGCACAATCATAATTAAGTTTAAATGTTGATAATCTCCATAAAAATTAATTCATAATAAGCATCAAAATAATTACTTCATGATATATTTCACATTGTTAGAATTAAAAAAAAAAAAAATCATCAAAAATATAAAAAAATTTAAAATCATAAAATAACATCACTAAAAGAATCTCTTATAATCTAATATAAGAGAATTGAGAAGAAAAAAAATATTATTAAAAAAATTCATTAATTTAACCCAAAAAAAATCAAAATTATCTTTTATTACAGCGTTTCAAACAATAAAATAAATATTACAAAGAAACTCGAATTTAGTTTGATGCTTGATTAAATTCATTCCGTGTGCTTCTTGACCATTTTGAAATTGTCACCCCACAGTGTACGCAGTCATCGATGGAATGCTTCAAAGAAAAAGACATTCCAACGACTCTTCCTACCGTTCCAATAAAACCGAGAATGAGGGAGCATGGCCCTTCATTGACTTCCACCCAACCATAATGAGATTTACGTGAGTATTAATTCTTGGATTTATATTATCAATCCCTTGGGTTTATTAATCGAAGGGTTCAAATTCCTTGGGTATAATATTATTCATATGGTTTATAATATTAATCCTAGGATTTAATATAAATCTATTGGGTTTATAATCATGGTCAACCATGGTCCAATGTCACATTGTGACAATGATTGTCTCAATATGAAACCCAACCATGGGCAAGCATGGTCAACCATGGTCCAATTTCGCATTGTGATAATGATTGTCTCAATATGAAAATCAACAATCATTATTTTATGTTTATAATATGTATCATAGGATTTTCTCAATATGAAAATCAATCATGGTCAACCATGGTCAACATTGGTCACCATTGTAAATTATGGTCAATCATGGTTAACCATAGTCAACAAGGGTCCAATGTCACTTTGCAACAAATATTGTCTCAATATGAAAATCAACCATGGTTAACCTTGGTCAAACATGGTCAACGATGGTCCAACGCTGCATTGTGACAAAGATTGTCTTAATATGAAAATTAATCATGGTCAATCATGGTCCAACGTCGCATTGTGACAAAGATTGTCTCAATATGAAAATCAACCATGGTAAACCATGTTTATTTTACCATTTATAATATTTGCCATAGGGTTTATCGTAGGATTTTCTCAATATGAAAAATCAATCATGGTTAACAATGGTCAACATGGTCAACCATGGTAAATTATGGGCAATCATGTTTAACCATGGTCAACATTGGTCAACATGGTCGACCATGGTAAATTATGGTCAATCATGTTTAACCATGGTCAACAATGGTCCAATGTCACTTTGTGACAAATATATTACAATATGAAAATCAACCATGGTTAACCGAATGACAAATATTGTCACAATATGAAAATCAACCATGGTTAATAACCATCGTCAACCATGGTCAACCATGGGCCAACATTGCATTATGAAAAAGATTATCTTAATATGAAATTCAACCATGGTCAATAATCATGGTCACATTGTAACAAAGATTGTCTCTTGGTCCAACGCCACATTGTGAAAAGCATAGCCATTCATGGTCAACAATGGTCGACCATGGTCCAATGTCGCATTGTGACAAAGATTGTCTCAATATGAAAATCAACCATGGTCCAATGTCACATTGTGACAAAGATTGTCTCAATTTGAAAATCAACCATTTTCAACCATGGTCGAACATCGCATTATGACAAAGAATGTGTCAATTTGAAAATCAACCATTTTCAACCATGCTGAAACATGTTTATTTTAGGGTTTATAATAATTATCTTAGGCTTTATATAGCTTGGATTTATAATATTAATCCCTTGGGTTTATGATCTCTTGGGTTTTTAGTATTAATCCCTAGGGTTTATTAGTCCCTCGGATTTATAACATCAATCTCTTTGTTTAATTAATCTAAAAGTTCATATTCCTAAGGTATAATATTATTCCTGGATTTGCAGAGAAGAAAACAAGAATTTTTATACCCTTACAGTATGTGCAGATCAACCATTCATACATTTGTGTGAGTGTCATCCCATTGTTGATAGTGACTTGAAATCGAGCAATAATTGTTTGCACCGAAGACACTAAATGTGCTTCCAGTTCTTGAGGTTGCTTGGTGTCTGAAACACCATGTTGCACTTTCCATACAATTCAACACATTGGCAACATCTTTGTGTTTCTCATGAAGTCTTTGAGGATGCATGCCATAGGGATTGATGTTGGGGTTTCACACTGCCCAGCAAATTGAATCAACAAGCGATTAAGCAATCAGATCTATCTATCCTTTCAAATATTCAGATCTAAAGAGATATGAGGTGTGAGGTTGTCGCTTGCAGTGACAGTAGAGACGAAGAGGATGGCATATTTGGATGTGCCATTTTTCAAGCTCTAAATTGAGCCTTCCTACTCCTAATTTGAGGGTTTTGCAGAAACCCTAATGGAAAAAGAAGATTTGTGAAATTGAAAGGTGCACCCACACCATGGTTGCCTCAACCCATGCATCGCCTGAAGGAAGGAGGTATTGCTGTTTATTTTTTATAAATTTACGTTTCATGTGTTTTATGCCACAAGTGATAATTATCTTGAATATGGAGATGGTGTAGCCACTTCTTTCCTCTTCTTTCTTGCAATGGAAGAATTTAATTAGTTTTCGAGTAGTGTTAATAGAATACAAGAATCAAATCCACAACTTTTGGTACAATCTAGCAATCCAACTTGCGACACTAGCCAATCCTCATGTCGAGTAGTGTTTAGAGCATATAAGAATCGAACCCAAAACGTTTGGCACCATATAGCCATCCAACACTAGTCAATCCTCATGAGCATGAATAAAAGGTGGAAATTTCTCGGACCCGCTAATACTCCCTAGTCACCTTAGGTTCGACGCCAGGCTTTCTCCTGGCCGTGTTCTTCCTTGTTTGCTTCCATGGCTATTCAGTCTACAGTCTAATGTAGGTCTTGCTGGCAGAATTTGTCGTCTCTCTTGATGGAAAGACCCTAGTTTTGAAGCCAAATTATCTTATCTCAGCAAGCAGATCCGTGGATCCATGGCTCTAGTCATAAACATGTTCCTACTCCCACATGGATTGGACAGGGCCAACTGTTTTCTAGCGTCCTACAGCTATTGTGATTCATGTACGAATAAATAAAATATCCTTTCCTAATTATGTTCAGTCAAAGCTTAACCATTTCAACATTAATGATTGTGGCGAACTAATGGATGTTGAAGCATTGTCAACAACATTAATGTCACTAAATTTTTAATCGTTGTTAATATAACGACACATTTTTGTGGTCTCCCAAAACTCGTCCATTTTGTCTTCACAATTTCCCTTGCTCTGCATAGCAACATAAAAACCAACAGTTTCCTACACTCAAAGAATTAAGTAAGGAATTGTATAAATTTTGTAGTCATTTAGCTATTCACCTACGTGTTTTTCCATCAAGAATCTTACTCTCAGATATTCAAATGTCCTAATGGAAAATTCCCTTCAACAAGTAAGCAACCAATGAAGTAGAAGGTTGCTCTTTGTAATCCAACATATTTTGTGCTTTCTTTGTAGCAAGAACATTAGCCTCATTCCTGAAGTAGTGTGGACCAGATTAATGGAATATCGCACTAGGAACCATTTTGTGGCTTGGGAAATGAGTCGCTAGCTACAAGACCTTGACACATTAATATTTATATAATATTTATTCTATTAAAAATAAGAGTTTTATATTTAATTATTTTTTTGGATGATTTTTCCCAATCTTTTTTTCCTTGGTGTACTTTTACATTTTTTGAAGTAATTACTACTATTATTTAATATTAAATAATTACTATTCACATATATCAATGACATTTATTAATATAGTTGATTGATATAAATTTTCTTAATATATCAACCACATTTATTAGGAGTTGTGTTTAGTGTGACTTTTTGGACTCTCCAGTGTTGGAATCCGCTGGAAAAATTTAAGGTCAAATCTTGAGTACCCATCAAACTTGTGATAAAATTAAGGTCAAATCTTGAGTACCCATCAAACTTGTGATTTCAATAAATTCTTACCAGATTTTAGAGAAACTAAACAAGGAAAAACCCACAGGAAAAGCTTCCAAAAAATCGCACTAAAAACAACTCACATTTATTAATATAGTTGTGCGAGTGACTACCTTTTTGGCATAAAAAGCCCGTGAAGAGCAGAAAAAGCCCTACAGAAGTCGATGATAGACCTCAAGATTACGCGGCAATTTATGGAACAGCCTCTTCCGCGACATTATACGCGAGATAACGCGTTCACACTAATTTCATTTTTCCTTTAAAACGGCCGCTCGTTCTCTCAGATCGAAACAGCTGTTTCCGCCGTAATTGGAAATCGTACTCGTTCTTCATTACAATCCCTTTGTTTACTCCACAAAATCTATGCCCTCTTCAATTTCCCTGGTTAACTGAATCCCGTGGTCGAATTGGAAGTATACGCTCTCGCCATGATTCAATCGGCGCACATCTCTTTATCTCACGCTCCGGCGTTTTGTGCAACAAATCCCAGCCATATTCCGGCTGCTACTTCTGGTGACTGCATTCTCTTCACTATGAAACCGACACTGCCGAAGGCTCTCGTCTGCCAGCCATATGTAAATCTATATAACCCCTCCGATCTCCTTCCGTCCGTAAAACAGAAGGGGTGGTCGCCTGTTCTCGTAAGGGCGGTGGAGGAGAAACCCCAACAGAACGTGCGCAACTCTGGTGTTCGTAAGACCGCCCAGCCGCCTGATTTCTCTCTCGACATCAAGGTCGTCGACAGGCCGATTGCCCGTTCGATCATCCCCGGCGACCACGAAAGTTTTGGGACCCTTGATCCCGTGCAGGAAATTCTCCCGCTCTCGCCCAAAGAATCCCTTGGCCATGAGAACTGGCGACATTATCAGGGATCAGAAAACTGGGCAGGGCTTGTGGGCGATCGATTGCATCCAAATCTGAGACGAGAAATCGTGAGATACGGCGAGTTTGCGCAGGCCACCTACGAAGCATTCGACTTTGAGCCCCATTCTAAATACTGCGGAAGCTGCCAATACGGGCGAGACAAGATGTTCCACAAGGTGGGGCTGGACAACGCGGGTTACAACATCACTAAGTATCTCTACGCCATGTCGGACATTCACCTCCCTAAATGGTTCGGCCGCCCATCTTCCTTGGACGACAATACATGGAGCCCAACTGGATTGGATACGTTGCGGTGAGCACAGACGAGGAGGTGAGGCGCCTGGGGAGGCGAGATATCGTGGTGGCGTGGAGGGGGACTGTGACGCAGCTCGAGTGGATGGAGGATTTTCAGGATTTTCTCCATCCCTTAGGAGAGGTGGGGAGCCTGCACGAGAATTCATCAGTGAAGGTGGAGCGAGGGTTTCTGAGCATATATACCTCAAAGGATCACAACACCAAGAACAACAAGCTCAGCGCTTCCGAGCAGGCAATGAAGGAGCTCGGTCGCCTGGTGGACTTGTACACGCAGAAAGGAGAAGACGTGAGTATAACTATTACCGGCCACAGCCTCGGTGGTGCCCTCGCTCTGCTCAGCGCCTACGAGATCGCAGCGTAGGGCCTCAATTCGCACAAAGCCGATCCCGACAGGACCGTCCCTGTGACTGTCTTCTCTTTCGGAGGTCCGAGAGTGGGCAACTGGGCTTTCAAAGACAGATTGGAGGCGATGGGGTTGAAGGTTCTGCGCGTGGTGAGCAAACAGGACATGGTCCCCAAGATGCCCGGGATCGTCTTCAACGAAGGGATGGAAAAATTCGAGCGACTGATGAAGCCGTTGCTTGACCGTTTCCCCTGGACATACGCTCACGTTGGAGTGGAAATCAAGTTGGAACACGGACGTTCGCCTTCTCTGAAACCAAATCTCGACCCTGCAGATTATCACAACCTGGAGGGATATCTTCATTTGTTGGATGGCTTCGAGAGCTGGTGCGCCCCATTCCGATCAGGGGATGCCAAACGAGACGTGGCGTTGGTGAACAAGGCTTCCGACATGCTGAGGCCGGAGTTAATGGTGGCGGGGAACTGGTATCAATTGGAGAACAAGGGACTCGTCCGCAACTCGTATGGAAAATGGGTGCAGCCTGAACGAGATCCCGAGGATATCCCATCTCCTAACCACGTACTAGTGCAACAGTCTTTGGGTTTGGAGGTACAGATCAATGTCTAAAAGTAATGCATTTCCGCTGTTAATGTAATCTAAAAGGATAATAAATCATTTACATACAAAAATTTCCTGATCATTGCTTTTTTAAAAGGCTTTTAAGGATCTGTTTAGGTTTTATATATGCCCGAAGGATATCCCATCTCCTAACCACGTACTAGTGCAAGAGGTACAGATCAATGTCTGAAAGTAATGCATTTCCGCTGTTAATGATGATTAGACCATTTACATATGGTAATTTCCTGATCATTGCTTTTTAAAAGGCTTTTAAGGATTTGTTTATGGTTTATATATGCCCGAAGTACAGCTGAGAAATCTCAAAATAATAATGGTGTATGAAGGGTCTTGTAAGGATTCATAGTTGTGTGTAGGGGAGATATATAATCTGTCAGTTTTGAGGAACATATAAAAACCAGTCACAAAGAAAAAAAATATAGGGGAAATAAGATTGTCCTACTATAATCCACAGTCAAATAAAAACATGTAAATTGCTTTGAAGGAAAATTGACTTTATCGCATTGTTCCGAAAATTGGTGATCCTTTTGTTGAAAGAGCTTTGTTGTGCCTTTGTCCATTTGAATTTGTTCTTACACAATTCTTGGACCTTTGACTCCTATGAATGTGATGAAAACTGATATGAGAGATATGAGAGAAATGCATGAGATTTGAAAATATTTTGACTGTGGTTTCTTATTCGGAATGTTCCCTTCATCAATCTATAATAAGTTTGGAAGGAATGTTCCCTTCATCAATCTATAATAAGTTTGGAATTTCCAGGTGATATTTAACTTTTCAATTATTCATTTTTAAAATTTATTTTGTTATATAATTATACCCACTTTAATATTATAATATGATTGATTTATATATAATTTTAATAAGAAAATGGTAACAATTACATTAAAATTGGTTAATTATCTATATTATATTTGTTATATTATTAACTAATCTCATCACCAAGTGTCTTGGCAATAAGTTATTAATATTAAAATTTAATGAGAATGATATGTAATTTTTTAAATCGGACACTCATAATTTGTTTAATATCTTTTATATATAATATTTGAAATGGTTTTCAATGAGTTTTTAAAATTAAATTTCAAAATTATAAATAATTTTAATTAAAAAAAATGTATTATATATAAATATAAATAGAGTAAAGTTGAAAAGTTTTATATAGTTTTAAGTTAAATCATAGTAAATTATAAATATAAATTTTAACATATATAATGTTTTCAAGGGATTAACATTTCTAAAAAATTTCAAAATTTCTTGATGTTGTGGATAACAATCTAATCATTTTTTTTAAATAAAGGAAGGATTTTTTTAATTTTTTTTAAGATATAGAATTTGGTGTTAAATTTACATAAAGTCATTAAAAAACTATTTCTTTATAAAATTAATAACATTGAGGGGTGTCAGGGGACGTAGGAGTAAGTGGGGCCTTCTTTAACCTTGAAGAAAAAATTGTTTCGCAATATGCATGGGACCAAGGAAAATCACTAGATTAATAGTTTTCAGAGACTCAATAATTGTCATCCAACAAGTGATCAAGGCTTTGAGGGAGGTTTGTCTTGATTCTTCTCCCTTGTTTCCATGTACCCAACTCCTTCTATCGCCTCGAGGGATGGGGTATATAATTTTTTTCCCATTCTTTCCTCTCATTCCTTTCCATTTCCCCGGGCACTTAGCCTATCGAACCCTTTGCAGGATTAATTATTTTCACTAATAAATCTGCACTATCACCCTCATTTTTACGTGAAAAGAATATAGGAAAGACACAATGCCGAAGCTCCCAAGCCATGTTAACTAACCTCCACAAACCGTGACCATTGGATAGCGTGTTCACATGTGCAGAGACCGTTGGAGTTTTGGAGCCGTCGACAACTGTTTGATGTAACGGTGATTGTCTTCACATGTTTCACGGTAATCGTCATAGTTGGAGCCGCCGGATGACATAACCATAACCTTAACCCTTTACTCGTTGCGTTCACATGTGGCCTAACTGTTGCGATAACTATTTGGGGTAATGGTTTATGGAGTCAACTGCCCAACCGTTTGTTGTAACAATGTTTGTGTTCACATGTGCAGGGCTGGCCTGCAGGCTGACCCTCCTAACCACCCATTTCAAATGCAATAAACTTCAAATATATATGGTGTGCTACAATGGTTAAGCACCAACATTAGCGAAGATGGTTGAAGCCTTTGGGACTGTAGGTAGGAGGTCGCGGGGTTAAACCCCGGCCCTTCCACATAATATTTTTGTTGAACTAACCTCTGCCTAGGCCATTGGGATGTGCCACGTGGCGGCCTCCAAGATTTCCGCGTGGCATTCTCTCATTGGTCCAAAAACTAACTAATAGAACTGCACCGATTTTTGTTGAACTAACCTCTGCCTAGGCCATTGGGAGGTGCCATGTGGCGGCCTCCAAGATTTCCACGTGGCATTCTCTCATTGGTCCAAAAACTAACTAATAGAACTGCACCAACGCACAAATCTAAAACCCAATCACACTGTGAAACTTGTCGAAACATGACTGGATGTTGACCAAGTTGACTATGCCTGGTCACTTTCCACGTCATTAGTACCGACTGTTGACTGTGCAGTGACTGGGCATTTTTTTTTGCAAATTTTGCTTATTTAACAAAGCGAACAGAACTCAATAACATCCTCATACGAACTCGGTTTTCAGTGAAACGAGTTGCATTAGGATCATTTTTCCAAGATGGACGAGTTCGTTGAGGTTTCAAGCCATTCTAGGAATTTTGATTTTTGAGCTAAATACTTAGCACCTGATCATTCCTCCCCACTAGAAGCCTTTTGGACCCCAAAAGATACTATCAATTGTTCATCAAGTGAGGGTACATCTCCCTTGCCTTCTCAATCTGCAACCATTTGGCTCTAGAAGGCTTTTGTCCCCTGAGTCCCACTCTAAGGTATTCTACAGCGCCTCTTTTCGAAGTCCTGGTTCTTTTGTCAAGTATGAGATCCTGCTGAAGTTCATCAAGATATTCTGGTGAGAAATCATCTATTGATGGTAGTTGAACATGTTATCCTTGATCCTTAATCAAAGGAGGCTCAAACAATCTCAAATTCTCAACATTAGAAACAATCTAGTATATTTGCATATAAGGAGGCAAATCAAGCTTAAATTCATTGATACCAATATTTTCCAGAATTTTAAGAGACCATAATGAATTGGCTTAAGATTTTTACCTTCCCCTTGAAGTCTCTCTTTGGTAATATATAACCAAACTTTATCGCTAACCTGAAATTTGTGATCAACCTGGTGTTTGCCATGCCTTGCCTTGTAGCTGCTTTGACTTTTCTCAAGTTGTTCATGCACTGTATGATGTATCAACTGAATTTTCTCTATGAACTTCCTTGCCTTATCGATGTCATTGTGACCATAGATGGCGACATCTTTCTCAAAGATGAAGTCCAATGGCAATCTTGGAAAGTACCCATATCATGCCTCAAATGGCGATGTGTTTGTGAGAGAATGCTTTGCCCTGTTGTATGCATGTTGTATGTAGTGCAATTGTTCATCCCATAACTTGGGATGTTTGCTGCAATATCCTCTAAGAAGATGAATGATTGTTCTGTTGACCACCTCGGTTTTTCCATATGTTTGTGGATGAAAGGTTTTACTCTTTTTCAACTTTGTGTCCATCATGTCCCATAGATTCAACAGAAAATTCCCAACAAATCGAGAATCTCGATCACTTACAATAGAAGTAGGAAGACCAAAATGAACCCAAATGTTTTGGAAGAAAAGTTGAGTAGTTTGTTCAGCTGTAATTCCCTTTTTACTTGGTGTTATTATGCATATTTTGTTGAACTTGTCTACAAATACATACAAGTAATCATGACCTTTCCTTAACAATGGAAGACCTCCTACAAAATCCATTGAAATACTTTCCTATGGACGTGAAGGTACCGGAAGTGGAGTGTATAATCCAATTTTCCTATTCCTAGGCTTACTTGTTGCACACAAAGAACATCCTCTTATGAAACCAGAAACATTTTCAAACATGTGTGGCCAATAACAATACCTTTGGAGATTCCCTAATGTCTTTCCTACACCAAAGTGTCTAGCAAACAATGAAGTGCCTCCCTTATGATACTATTTCTTTCTCGCTGTGGAATACACAACTTTCCCAAATGATACAACAAATAGTTATGTACATTATAATCCAACTCTTCAATTTGGTTTCCTTGACTCAAGCTTGCATACACATCTTGAAAGTCATTATCATTTTCATATCGTTCCATGTAGCTTTCATGCAAAACAGAATTATGCTTGAGTATAACAGATGAATTTACAATAGGCCTTGAAAGCATATCAGCTACCTTATTGTAGATTCCCTATTTCTACCTGATAACCATATGAAATTGTTGTAAAAACCATCCATCTGAAATGTCGTGATTGTTGCAACTTTGACTATGACTATAAATACTACAATGGTTGATGGTCGGTATGGATAATGGTCTCTTTTCCCATCAAGTAGTGTTTCCATTTCTTAACACTTTGTACCAATGCGTAAAGTTATTTTTCATAAGTGGGATTTTTTGTTACAACTCCATTAAAAATTTCAAAATGAAATGAAATGGGCTTACCATGTTGCATAAGAACTGCTCCCATGGCATAATCACTAGCATTCGTTTGAATCTCGAATGGTTGTCTAAGATCCAAAAGATCCAATACCGGTGTTGAATTAATCTTTCGCTTCAAAGCATCAAATGATTTTTGTTGTACATCTCCCCAACAGAAGGCTTTCTTAACACTTGTCAATGCATGTAATGGAGCTGCAATGCAAGAAAATTAGCAATAAACTTTCTCCAATATTGTACTTCCCCTAAAAAGCTTCTTACCTCTGTAAATGTATTGGACTTGGGCCAATTTAGAATGACCTCAACTTTAGATGGGTTTATCTTCATCTCACCTCCTCCAACAATGTGTCCCAAATACACTAAAGAAGTCTTGTCAAATTCACACTATGAGATCTTTAAAAGCAACTGTTATTTTCTCAAGACATCAAGTACTTTGTTTACATGCATGACATGTTCATCTCGGGATTTGCTGAATATGAGTATATCATCTAAGTACACAATGAAAAATTCATCTAGAAGTGGTCTCAATACATCATTCATTACACTTATGGAAGTAGCTAAAGCATTTGTAAGACCAAAAGGCATAACAAGCCACTCAAACAATCCTTGTTTAGTTTTAATTGTGGTTTTCCAAATTTCCTCTTCAACTATTCTAACTTGATGATAACCACTTCATAAATATAACTTAGTGAAACAATTTTCATACCTTAACTGATCAAGAAAATCATCAATTCTTAGGAGTGGATAACGATTCTTTACTACAATTTTGTTCAGTGCACAAAAATCCACACACATGCGCAAAGTCCCATCCTTCTTTGGCACCAAGACAATGGGTGAACCACACGGCAAAGTAGATGGACGTATGATACCTTTGTTCAAAAATTCTTGAATTTTCTTCTTGATTTCCATGCTCTCCATAATCGACATGTGATACATGCCAATGTTTGGAAGTGGAACTTCTTGCTGCATATGTATCTCATGTTGAATTCCCCTCTTGGGAGGTAACCCCCTTGGTTCCTAAAACATAGTGCCATACTTTGTTACCACATCAAACAAATCATATTTCAATTTGTCATCACAACCTTCAAAAAATTCATAATCAATATCATTCCTTTTCTTGATCATGAGAAGCACAAAATTTTTACTTACATTTACTAGTCTCTTCAATTGCCCTGAATTAACCAAAGAAATCATCAACTTTTTGCAATGGGCTATCACAATCTACTCCACCCCATTCTTGAGCAATAAGTATTTGTTGTCATGGAAATAAAATACTTCTTTCCTATCATACAAATAAGGACTACCCAAAATGATTCCTGAGATGTCAAGTGGAACTACATCTAACTCAACTTCATTAATGAACTTTTCAGTAATGGTGAACTTGAAAAAACACTTCATTGTAACCTGTAAGTTTGCATTGCTAACTATCCAACTAAATGGATATGGCTTATGATGAGGTACAGTTTCTTGGTTTAGCTTTTTAACCAAGTCTTCTAGAATTAAGTTTGATTTTGAACCACTATCGAATAATGCATCAATCTTTGTATGATTTGAAATTACCCTCACATGAAACAACTCTATTCTTGATTCTTCATTTAGAGTGTTTTTTTTACTATGTGAGGAACTAGTGCTTGCAACAACATTTTTCCCTTTTGTGACCATGGTTGAAACCTTCGTCTCATCACCAGAATCTGAACCAAGGTCATGTTGTGTGGTTGCGGTCGTCTTTTGTTTTACCTTATTGTTTTGTTTCTTGGGCCTTAGTTCGTGTTGTAATTTCCAACAATGGGCTTCATCATGCCCAACTTTGGAACAATGATGGCACATGGTTTTCTCCCCTTCTTTCTTCATACTTGCATTCTTCTTTCCCTTCCATTTTCCACCCTTCTTTTTCTCCTTACCCTTGAAAGGCTTCTTCTTATACCCTCTTCCTGAATGTTCTTTCCCTTGCTTCAATGTGTCTGGCTTTCACACAAACCTCATCCAAATTTCTTGGATTGAACATAAGGATAGCATGTTTTAAATAATAATGTAAACACCCAATATATTTCAACAATGTATCTTGGGAATTCAAGTTTACTCCTAACAACAAATCCCTCTTTCTAAACTCCTGTGTATAGTCTTGAATTGTTTGGCCTTTAAGTTCCCTAAAATTATGCCAACTAATAATGGATTTTTGCATATAGGCTAATGGATAAAATTGTCTTTTAATTGCATAAACAAATTCAACCCAAGAAATGGATATCTTACCATGAATTCGCATTTCTTCTTGAGTCTTTGCTTCCCACCAGACTAATGTTGCTCCTTCTAGCCTCAATGAAGCCAACTGGATATTTATGATGTCTTCTTGAAGGTTATGAATCTTGCAATATACCTCCAATTGTCGAATCCAACTGTCTAACTTTTCTACATTCACTTCACCATTGTACATGGGAATTTTGCCCAATTTGGGTAAGGGAGTTTTTCCTTTTGGGGTTTGTGAATGAGTATGGAGAGTTTCAGTGGTGGTAGTGGAAGATGATGCTGTGTGAGATGATGAAGATGTTGAAGATGGTGGAGATGGAGTTGGCTTTCCACCATTACCCTTGGAATCCTTCTTATCATCTTTTTTGTCTCCTGAGCTTCCTTCTCCATGTGGAGGTTTACAACTCTCTCTAACCATTCTAGTATTCCTCTCTCCATAGAGGACTTTAACCATCTCAGTTAAAGTGAAGAAAGTTTTCTTGAATTATTCCTCTTCTGAAGAAGGATCTTCAAGCTCTCTTTCTCTAGACATAATGGCTATAGATTCAGGCTCAGAAACTGATACTGCTTGTACCTCTTCAATTTCAATTGAAGGAAAAACTTGAGTAGTTTCAAGTGCAGCTAGAATTGGAACTTTGGGTGGTGAAGATTATGGCCTTGTGGCTCTCCTTCTTCTGGGCATAACGTCAAGAGATGCAACCAAAAGTTTCGCTTCTCCTCTCTACAACTTTAACCTTGTAAGCATCACAATTTGCAACTATTAAAACCCTAATTGCACAAACTCAAGCAGTCAAGAAAATCAACCTTTTCTCTAATACCAACTTGATCTGTTATTGAAAGTTAGCTTTTCTATGCTAATTTCAATCACAGATTTATAAACATGTGCTTATTCATTGCTTCCTATGCATAAATTTCCTTAAGTTGTTTGGTGATTGAAACAAGTAAAGTTCATCAAGTTTTATGTGACATACATGCACAAATAGCTTCAAAAACAAGTATTGAACAACAGACATTCAAAGAATAGCAAACCATCAAAGAGACAGTTTAACGTAGTGTTTTGATGAAGGAGTTCATCCCTCCTGAGCTACATCTCCTTGGTCCAGCTTCCATGACTTAGGCCTCCATATTAGCTCAATATGGAAAAAAATGTTGTTTACAAAGCTCTACTGCTCATGATACCTGCACCAATGTGTACATAATGTAGAAATTAGCTAGAAACACCTTTTCCTCAACTCAATTTGGTCGAAAATTTCTCCAGTTATGCCTCTGATAGTCTTTCCCTAGAAAAGTGCCTCTAAATCTGGAAAACTCTAGTTAGAGCCATTGAATTTGTGGATGGCACCAAAATTATCAGAATCCACTCAAATTCCACCATTTTAAACTCCATATTAATTAAATATAAGCTGATTTTAACTCGAGTGATTAGCGCTTAATTACCATGGATTAGACTAACGGTTTCCGAAACCGTTGGCGGATTCATTAGAGGGTCACATGCAGTGGTTAGTGGCATAGTTTCATAGCACTGGCCTCCACGTTAACTAACCTCCACAAACTGTGACCATTGGATAGCGTGTTCACATGCGCGAAGATCGTTGGAGTTTTGGAGCCGCTGACAACTGTTTGATGTAATGGTGATTTTGTTCACATGTTTCGCGGTAACCATCATGGTTGGAGCCATTGAATGACATAAACATAACCTTAACCCTTTACCCAGTGCGTTCACATGTGGCCTAACCGTTGCAGTAACTTTTTGGGGTAACAATTTATGGAGCTGCCTGCCCAACCGTTTGTGGTAACAACCTTTGCGTTCACATGTGGAGGGTTGTCCTGCGAGCTAGCCCTCCTAACAACCCATTCCAAACGAAATAAACTTCAAATATATATGGTGTGTTACAACGGTTAAGCAGCAACATTAGCGAAGATGGTTGAAGGCTTTGCACTGTAGGTAGGAGGTCATGGAGTTGAACCCCGATGCCTCCACATAATATTTTTGTTGAACTGATCTCTGCCTAGGCCATTGGAAGGTGCCACATGGCAGCCCCTGGGATTTCCACATGTCATTCTCTCATTGGTCCAAAAATTAACAAATATAATTGCACCAACGCACCAATTTGAAACCCAATCAAACTGTGAAACTTGTCGAGACATGACTGGATTTTGACCAAGTTGACCTTGCCCAGTCACTTGCCATGTACTGCTGACTGTGCAGTGACTGGCCATTTTTTTTTTAAATTTCACCTGTTTAGCAAAGCAAACAAAACTCAATAAATTCCTCATACAAACTCAGTTTTCAATGAAATGAGTTTCATTAGGATCGCTTTTACGAGATGCACGTAGTCGTTCAGGTTTCGAGCCATTCTGAGAACTTTGATTTTTGAGCAAAATACTAAGCGTCTGATCATTCCTCCCCACTAGAAGCCTTTTGGACCCCAAATATATACTATCAAATGTTCAACAGGTGAGGGTACAGCTCCCTCACCTTCTCAATCTACAACCATTTAACTTTAGAAGGATTTTATCCCTTGAGTCCCACTCTAAGGTATTTGACATCCCCTCTTTTCGAAGTCCTAGTTCTTCTATCAAGTATGAGATCTTGCTGAAGTTCATCAAGATATTCTGGCAATAAATCATCTATTGATGGTAGTTGAACATGCTCTCCTTAATCATTAATCAAAGGAGGCTCAAACAATCTCAAATTCTCAACATTAACAACATAGTATATTTGCATATAAGGAGGAAAATCAAGCTTAAATGCATTGTTACTAATCTTTTCCAGAATTTTAAAAGGACCATATAGAATTGGCTTAAGATTTTTACCTTACCCTTGAAGTCTCTCTTTGCTAATATATAACCAAACTTCATCGCTATCTTGAAATTTTTTATCAACCTGGGGTTTGTCATGCCTTGCCTTGTCATTGCTTTGACTTTTCTCAAGTTGTTCATGCACTCTATGATGTATCAACTAAATTTTCTCTATGAACTTCCTTGCCTTATCAATGTCATTGTGACCATCGATGGCGACATCTTTATCAAATATTAAGTCCAATGGCGATCTTGGCAAGTACCCATAACATGCCTCAAATGGCAATGTGTTTGTGGAAGAATGCTTTTACCTCTTGTATGCATGATGTATGGAGTGCAATTGTTCATCCCACAACTTGGGATGTTTGCTACAATATCCTCTAAGAAGATGAATGATTGTTCTGTTGACCACCTCTATTTGTCCGTCTGTTTGCAGATGAAAGGTTGTACTCTTTTTCAACTTTGTGTCCATCATGTCCTACAAATTCGAACGAAAATTCCCAACAAATCGAGAATCTCGATCACTTACAATAGAAATAGGAAGACCAAAATGAACCCAAATGTTTTGGAAGAAAATGTGAGTTGTTTGTTCAGCTATAAATTTATTTTTACATGGTGTTAATATGCACATTTTGTTGAACCTGTCTACAACTACATACAAGTAAGCATCACCTTTCCTTAGCAATGGAAGACCTCCTACAAAATCCATTGAAATACTTTCCCATTGATGTGAAGGTACTGGAAGTGGAGTGTAAAATCCAAGTTTCCTATGTCTAGGATTACTTGTTGCACACAATGAACATCCTCTTATGAAACCAGAAACATTTTCAAACATGTGTGGCCAATAAAAACACCTTTGGAGATTTGCTATTGTCTTGCCTAGACCAAAGTGTCCAACAATCAATGAAGTGTGCACCTCCCTTATGATATAGTTTATTTCTCCCTGTGGAATATGCAACTTGCCCAAATGATACAACAAATTGTTGTGTACATAATAATCTAACTCTTCAATTTGGTTTTCTTGACTCAAGCTTTCATACACATCTTGAAAGTCACTATCATCTGCATATTGTTCAATGTAACTTTCATGCAAAACAGAATTATGCTTGAATATAACAGTTGAATTTACAATAGGCCTTGAAATCAAATCATCTACCTTATTGTAGATTCCCTATTTATACCTGATAACCAAATGAAATTGTTGTAGAAAACCCATCCATTTGAAATGTTGTGACTGTTGCAACTTTGATTATGGCTGTAAATACTACAATGGTTGATGGTCGGTATGGATAATGGTATCTTTTCCCATCAAGTAGTGTTTCCATTTCTTAAGACTTTGTACCAATGCGTAAAGTTATTTGTCATAAGTGGGATAGTTAGTTACAACTCCATTAAAAAGTTCATAATGAAATGAAATGGGTTTACCATGCTACAAAAGAACTGCTCCCATGGCATAATCACTAGCATCCAGTGTTGAACTAATATTTCACTTCAAATCATCAAATTATTTTTGTTGTACATCTGTCCAATGGAATACTTTCTTGACACTTGTCAATGCATGTAATGGATATGCAATGGAAGAAAAATTAGCAATAAACTTTCTCCAATATTGTGCTACCCCTAAAAATCTTCTTACCTCTGTAACTGTATTGGGCTTGGGTAAATTCAGAATGACCTCAACTTTAGAGGGGTCTATATTCAACTCACCTCCTCTAACAATGTGTCCCAAATACACTAAAGAAGTCTTGCCAAATTTACACTTTGACATCTTTAAAAACAATTGTTCTTTTCTCAAGACATCAAGTACTTTGTTTACATGCATGACATGTTCATCTTTGGATTTTCTGAATATGAGTATATCATCTAAGTAAACAATGAAAAAGTCATCTAGAAATGGTCTCAATACATCATTCATTACTCTCATAAAAGTAGCTGGAGCATTTGTAAAATCGAAAGGCATAACAAGCCACTCAAACAATCCTTGTTTAGTTTTGAATGAGGTTTTCCAAATGTCCTCTTCAGATATTCTAACTTGATGATAACCACTTCGTAAATCTAACTTAGTGAAATACTTTGCATACCTTAACTAATCAAGAAAATCATCAATTCTTGGGAGTGGATAACAATTCTTTAACATGATTTTGTTCAGTGCATGAAAATCCACACACATGTGCCACGTCTCGTCCTTCTTCGACACCAAGACAATGGGCAAACCACATGGCGAAGTAGATGGATGTATGATACCTTTGTTCAACAATTCTTGAATTTTCTTCTTGATTTCCATTCTCTCCATAATCGACATGTGATACATGCCAATGTTTGGAAGTAGAACATCTTGCTGCAACTGTCTCTCATGCTGAATTCCCCTCTTGGGAGGTAACCCCTTTAGTTCCTGAAACATCTCGCCATGCTTGCTTACCACATCAAACAAATCATATTCCAATTTTTCATCACAACCTTCAAAAGATTCATAATCAATATCATTATTTGTCTTGATCATGAGAAGCACAAAATTTTTACTTGCATTTACTAGTCTCTTCATCTACCCTGCATTGACCAAAGAAATGTTCATCTTTTTACGATGGGCTCTCACAATGTACTCCACCCCATTCTTGAGAAATAAGTTTTTTTTTCACGGCGATAAAATATTGCTTTCCTATCATACAAATAAGGACTACCCAAAATGATTCCTGAGATGTCAAGTGGAACTACATCTAACTCAACTTCATCAATGAACTTTTCAGTAATGGCGAACTTAAACAAACACTTCCTTGTAACCTATAAGTTTGCATTGCTAACTATCCAACCCAATGGATATGGCTTATGATGAGGTACAGTTTCAAGGATTAGCTTTTTAACCAAGTCTTCTAAAATTAAGTTTGATTGTGAACCACTATCGAATAATGCATCAATCTTTATATGATTTGAAACTACCCTCACATGAAACAACTCTATTCTTGATTCTTCATTTAGAGTGTTGTTTTGATTATGTGAGGAACTAGTGCTTGCAACAACCTTTTCCCCTTTTGTGACCATGGTTGAAATCTTCGTCTCATCACCAGAATCTGAACCAAGGTCATGTTGTGTGGTTGCGGTCATCTTTTTTTTTTACCTTATTGTTTTGTTTCTTGGGCCTTAGTTTGTGATGTAATTTCCAACAGTGGGTTTCATCATGCCCAACTTTGGAACAATGATGGCACATGGTTTTATCCCCTTCTTTCTTCACACTTGCATTCTTCTTTCCCTTCCATTTTCCACTCTTCTTTTTCTCCTTACCCTTGAAAGGCTTCTTCTTACTACCCTCTTCCTGAATGTTCTTTCCCTTGCTTCAATGTGTCTGGATTTCACACAAACCTCATCAAAATTGCTTGGATTGGACATAAGGATAGTATGTTTCAAATAATAATGTAAACCCCCAATATATTTCAACAGTGTATCTTGGGAATTCAAGTTTACTCCTAACAACAAAGCCCTCTTTCTAAACTCCTGTGTATAGTCTTGAATTATTTGGCCTTTAAGTTCCCTAAAATTATGCCAACTAATAATGGTTTTTTGCATATAGGCTAAAGGATAAATTATATTTTAATTGCAGAAACAAATTCAAACCAGGAAATGGATATCTTACCATGAATTTGCATTTCCTCTTGAGTCTTTGCTTCCCACCAATATAATGCTGCTCCTTCTAGCCTCAATGAAGCCAACTGGATATTTATGTCATGTTCATGAAGTTTCTAAATCCTGTAGTATACCTCCAATTGTCTAATTTTTCTACATTCACTTCACCATTGTACATGGGAAGTTCAAACTTAATGTCCAATTTGAGTAAGGGAGTTTTTCCTTTTGGGGTTTTTGAATGAGTATGGATAATTTTAGTTAGGGAAAATTTTAAGAACCAATAAATTTATATGTATAATAAATGGGATAATCCCCAAGATACATAGGAAAAATGGGAGGTGATTTTATCAATAATATAATATGTATATATAATTTTTTTGGCGAATCTATCACCAGCTTATATTATCTTGTACAGTGATGGAAAATATTTCACTGAATTATAAAATCTTGTAAGATCTTGGCAAATCTTTCACTGAATAATAAAACATTGTGAAGTCTTGGTGAATGTTTTATTAAAGTATGAAATCGTATATGATAATAAGAAAACATATTCATTAAACTGTAATATACTAACATACATGTTTGGAAAAAAGAAACATAATTTTCTCTTCCTACAAACAATGTTCCAAGTTTCGGTGGCCATGTTTTTCAAGGCTCTTACAATACACTCTTTCATATCCTTCTATTAGTTTTGATAATATTCGACAACAAAGTTCTTATAGATGTTGATATTGACCACGAGTTTTGTCAAGGTAAGAGAGATTAATCTTTTCTCTACAAATTTTGTCAAGCTACCACTTTTTTCAAGTTATCAAATTTCTTTCTTATTCCATAGACTCCAACTGCAAGATAAAAAATATTATTAAAAAAAACCATAAAGTTTGTTTACGCCAACAAGTAGCAAGCCCCAACTATATTATATAAGAAAATATTAGGTATCCCAAAGGATTAAAGGGGATCTAATTGAAAGAAGTGACCATTGTGAGAAGTCTTCCAATCAATATATGAATATATAAATGTAGATTCATTGTTATTTTAATTGGAAATCTTCAATTAAATAATAAAATTTAATTATGTCTCTCCCAATCTAAATTTCTTATTAGCATAATTCACTACCCTCATATGTCTCACATTTTTTAACAATGTTGTAACATGTAGATTAATTTCCTTTTTGGTGAACAATCTCCACCTTTTAGGAAAATATGGTGCAGTGGCTCCAACCTCTACAGATCATTAGAAAAAACTAAGAATAGCACAGAAGATGAAAGGTTGTACAAACCAGCTTATTTTTCAAACAACAAATCCAACATCAGTACCTAAACTTTTTCATGAAGATATCATATTGAGAATGTCTGTAAAATGGTGGGAAATTTTCTGCCAGGGTGATGTGGAAAGAGTGATAAGGTTTCATTGTTTTGAATTTTTTTTGTTAAATCAGAAAAACCAATATTAATGGAGATATTGGTATTTTTTATTAAATTTTGTGAAGTGACTAAATGTAGCTTTAGCCATTCACCTTAAGATGTTTTTACAATATAATTTCCTAAGTCTATTTAATATCTTCATTATCATAAAAACCAACCTATATCCATCTTAACTCCACATCTACCACTTTTTAGAGGGATGAAATCTATTTATCCCTCTGAGCACTTGGTAGACCCAGAATTAAGATGGATCTAAGATGATAGAATTTCCCCTTTAAATAGTCTATGCTCACATGAATACCATGGTATTACCATGGGTTATCATAAACTTGGAGCTTAAAAATTACTATTAGTAATTTATAAAAATTAATAATTGATTTTTATTTTAACCAAGTTAAAATGTTTAACATACATTAAATTACAACATCCATTTTTACTTTTGATCCACCAAGCCCCGAGAGGGATCAAATATTTTTTCACTCTATGCTAGTTTGCATATCACGATATTTGATCCCTCACGTGGCTTAGTAGATCCAGAGTAAAGATGGATCTATGCTAGTTTAATTCCCCCTTTAATAGGCTACATTCCACGTAAATACCATGGGTCAATACCATGTGCTATTTTTATTTTTATTAATACTAATATTAGGGTTAATAATGTTTTTTTGCATGTTATTAATAATAATCTAGCCCATGGTATTTGGCCCATAGTATTTTTCCCATAGGTTTCACCTAAATATATAAAAAAAAATGTTTTATTTATTTACCATACCTCTCGTTTATTTATATTTTTATTAATTTACCGTACCTCTTTTACAAATATGGTATTTGGCCCATAGGATTCACTTAAATAAAACCTCTTTTTTAAGCCTTCATAAATAGAAAGAGTGTTATGGACTAAATATAAAAACAGGTTTTATTTATTTACCATACCTCTACTTCATTTATATTTTTATATATTTACCATATCTTTTGAGTAAGTATAAAAAGAGGTTTTATTTATTTACCATACCTCCACTTTATTTATATTTTTATTTGTTTACACCCTTGCATGTATATAAGGTGACTTGTGGAGTAAATATAAAAAATGTTTTATTTATTTACCATACCTCTCATTTATTTATATTTTTATCAATTTACCATACCTCTTTTATAAATATGGTATTTGGCCCATAGGATTCACTTAAAATCTATATTTTTATTTTTATTTGTTTACATCCTTGCATGTATATAAGGTGACTTATGGAGTAGATATAAAAATTGTTTTATTTATTTACCATACCTCTCATTTATTTATATTTTTATTAATTTACCATACCTCTTTTATAAATATGGTATTTGGCCCATAGGATTCACTTAAATAAAACCTATTCTTGAAAAATAGGGCGAATGGAAGGTTGTAACTCCTAATTTCAAGGGCTAAATTTACCTTTTTTACCCTCTCCTTTAAAATAAGGTGGGTTAACCTCCATACCTAATCTTTTTATAAAATAAATTTGAGGTGATTTGTAAAAATGTACTATGATACAAAATATTTTCCCACTAAAAATTTAAAACCCCTTAATTTCGCCTAAGGGCGAAAATTCGCCCCTAAAATTTTCTATGGTTTTAGTGGTGGTAGTGGAAGATGATGTTGTGTGAGATGATGAATATGATGAAGATGGTGGAGATGGAGGTGGCTTTCCACCATTACCCTT
This sequence comes from Pinus tabuliformis, assembly GCA_031772625.1. Taxonomy (NCBI): domain Eukaryota; kingdom Viridiplantae; phylum Streptophyta; class Pinopsida; order Pinales; family Pinaceae; genus Pinus; species Pinus tabuliformis. The sequence continues at coordinate 559,487,079 of CM062817.1, forward strand.
GGAATCCTTCTTATCATCTTTTTTGTCTCCTGAGCTCCCTTCTCCATGTGGAGATTTAGAACTCTCTCCAACCATTCTAGTGTTCGTCTCTTCATAAAGGACTTTAACCATCTGAGTTAAGGTGAAGAAATATTTCTTGAATTCTTCCTCTTCTGAATAAGGACCTTCAAGCTCTCTTTCTCTAAACATAATGGCTGTAGATTCAGGTTCAAAATTTGATACTCCTTGTACCTCTTCAATCTTAGTTGAAGGCAAAAGTTAAGGAGTTTCAAGTGCAGTAGGAATTGGAACTTTGGGTGGTGGAGATTGTGGCCTTATGGCTCTCCTTCTTCTAGGCATAACCTCAAGAGTTGCAACCAATAGTTTCTCTTCTCCTCTCTGCAACTTTAACATTGTAAGCATCACAATTTTGCAACCATTAAAACCCTAATTGTACAAACTCAAGCAGTCAAGAAAATCAGTCTTTGCGCTGATACCAACTTGATCAGTTATTGAATGTTAGTTTTCTTATGCTAATTTCAATTATAAATTTATAAACATGTGCTTGTTCATTGCTTCCTATGCATAGATTTCCTTGGGGTAAATTTCATCAATTTTTATGTGACAGACATGAACAAAATAGCTTAAAAACAAGTATTGAAAAACAGACATTCAAAGTATAGCTTAACACAGTGTTTTGATGAAGGATTTCACCCCTCTTGGGATACATCTCCTTGGTCCAGCTTCCATGGCTTCGGCCTCCGTATTAGCTTAATATGGAAAAAAATGTTGTTTACAAAGCTCTACTACTCTTGATACCTGTACCAAGGTGTTCAGAATGTTGAAATTAGTTAGGAACACCTTTTCCTCAACTCAATTTGGTTGAAAATTGCTCTAGTTATGCCTCTAAAAGTCTTTCCCTAGAAAAGCTCCTCTAAATCTGGAAAACTCTAGTTAGAGCTGCTAAATTTGGGGATGGTGACAAAATTTTCGGAATCCGCTAAAAGTCTGCCATTTGAAACTCTATATTAATTAAATGTAAGCCAAGTTTTACTTGAGTGGTTAGCGCTTAATTACTGTGGATTAAACTGGCGGTTTCCTAAACCGTTGGCGGTTTTGTTGGAGGGTCACATGTGGTGGTTAGTGGCATGGTTTCATAGCGCTGGCCACCACGTTAACTAACCTCCACAAACCATGAACGTTGGATAGCGTGTTCACATGCATAGAGACCGTTGGAGTTTTGGAGCCGTCGAGAAATGTTTGATGTAACGGTAATTGCGTTCACATGTTTTGCGGTAACCTTCACAATTGGATCTTCCTGATGACATAACCATAACTTTAACCCTTTACCTGTTGTGTTCACATGTGGCATAACCATTGCAGTAACTGTTTGGGGTAATGGTTTATGGAGCCGCATGCCCAACCGTTTGCGGTAACAACGTTGGCGTTCACATGTGGAGGGCTGGCCCTCCTAACCGCCCATTCCAAACATAATAAACTTCAAATATATATGGTGTGCTACAACAGTTAAGCATCAACATCAGCAGAGATGGTTGAAGGCTTTGAACTACAGGTAGGAGGTCGCAAGTTCAAACCCCGATTCCTCCACATAATATTTTTGTTGAATTGACCTCTGCCTAGGCCGTTGGGAGGTGCCACGTAGCAACCTCCGAGCTTCCCATGTGGCATTCTCTCATTGGTCCAAAAACTAACCAATCTAACTGCGCCAACGCACCAATATGAAACCCAATCACACTATGAAACTTGTCGAGACAGAATTGGATGTTGACCAAGTTCACCCTCCCTAGTCACTTGCCACGTCTGTAGTACAGACTACTGACTGTGCAGTGACTGGACATTTCTTTTTGGAAATTTCGCCTATTTAGTAAAGAAAACAAAACTCAATAAATTCCTCATATGAACTCGGTTTTCAGTGAAACGAGTTCCATTAGGATCGTTTTTCTGAGACGGACATAGTTATTTATGTTTCGAGCCATTTTGAGAAATTTAATTTTGAGCTAAATATTGAGCGTTTGATCATTCCTCCCCACTAGAAGCCTTTTGGACCCTAAAAGATACTATCAATTGTTGAGGAGGTGAGGTTACATCTCCCTCACCTTCTCAATCTGCAACCATTGGCTTTAGAAGGCTTTTGTCCCTAGATTCCCACTCTAAGGTATTCGACATCCCCTCTTTTCAAAGTTCTGGTTCTTCTGTCAAGTATGAGATCCTGCTGAATTTCATCAAGATATTCTTGTGAGAAATCATTTGTTGATGGTATTTGAACATGCTCTCATTGATCATTAATCGAAGGAGGCTCAAACAATCTCAAATTCTCAAGCTTAAATGCATTGTTACCAATCTCCTCTAGAATTTTAAAAGGACCATAATTGATTGGCTTAAGATTTTTACCTTCCCCTTGAAGTCTCTCTTTGCTAATATATAACCAAACTTCGTCACTAACTTGAAATTTATGATCAACCTAGTGTTGATCATGCCTTGACTTTTCTCAAGTTGTTCATGCATTGTATGATGTATCAACTGAATTTTCAATATGAACTTCCTTGCTTTATCAATGTCACTGTGACCATCGATGGCAACATATTTCTCAAAGATAAAGACCAATGGCGATCTTGGAAAGTACCCATAACATGCCTCAAATGGCGATGTGTTTGTGGAAGAAAGCTTTGCCCTGTTGTATCTATGTTGTATGTAGTGAAACTATTCATCCCACAACTTGGGATGTTTGCTGCAATATCCTCTAAGAAGATGAATGATTGTTCTGTTGACCACCTTGGTTTTTCCATCTGTTTGCGAATGAAAGGTTGTACTATTTTTCAACTTTGTGTCCATCATGTCCCACAAATTTGACTAAAAATTCCCAACAAATTGAGGATCTTGATTACTTACATTAGAAATAGGAAGACCAAAATAAACCCAAATGTTTTGGAACAAAAGATGAGTTGTTTGTTCCACTGTAATGTTATTTTTACATGGTGTTAATATGCACATTTTACTAAACCTCTCTACAACAACATACAAGTAATCATGATCTTTCCTTAAAAATGGAATACCTCCTACAAAATCCATTGAAATACTTTCCTATGGACGTGAAGGTACCAGAATTGGAGTGTACAATCCAAGTTTCCTATTGCTAGGCTTACTTGTTGCACACAAAGAACATCCTCTTATGAAACCAGAAACATTTTCAAACATGCGTCACCAATAACAATACCTTTGGAGATTCGCTACTGTCTTGCCTACACCAAAGTGTCCAACAATCAATGAAGTGTGCGCCTCCCTTATGATATTGTTTCTTTCTCCCTATGGAATACACAACTTGCCCAAATGATACAACAAATTGTTATGTACATGATAATCCAACTCTTCAATTTGGTTTCCTTGACTCAAGCTTGCATACACATCTTGAAAGTCATTATCATTTGCATATTGTTCAATGTAACTTTCATGCAAAATAGAATTATGCTTGAGTATAACAAATGAATTTACAGTAGGCCTTGAAAACATATCAGCTACCTTATTGTAGATTCCCTTTTTATACCTCATAGCCAAATGAAATTGTTATAGAAAACCTATCCATCTAAAATGTTGTGATTGCTGCAACTTTGAGTGTGACTGTAAATACTACAATGGTTGATGGTCAATATGGATAATGGTCTCTTTTCCCATCAAGTAGTGTTTCCATTTATTAACACTTTGTACCAATGCGTAAAGTTCTTGTCATAAGTGGGATAGTTAGTTACAGCTCCTTTAAAATTTTTAGAATGAAATGAAATGGGCTTACCATGCAACATAAGAAATGCTTCCATGGCATAATCACTAGCATCCATTTGAACCTCAAATGGTTGTCTAAGATCCAAAAGATCCAATACTGGTTTTTAACTGATCTTTCGCTTCAAAGCATCAAATGCTTTTTTCTATACATCTCCCCAATGGAATATTTTCTTGACACTTGTCAATGCATGTAATGGAGCTACAATGGAAGAAAAAATAGCAATAAACTTTCTCCAATATTGTGATGCTCCTAAAAAGCTTCTTACCTCTGTACCTGTATTAGGCTTGGGCCAATTCAGAATGAGCTCAAATTTAGAGGGGTCTATCTTCAGCTCACCTCCTCCAACAATGTGTCCCAAATACACTAAAGAATTCTTGCAAACTTCACACTTTGACATATTTAAAAACAAGTGTTCTTTTCTCAAGACATCAAGTAATTTGTTTTTCATGCATGACATGTTCATCTCTGGATTTGTTGAATATGAGTATATCATCTAAGTACACAATGACAAAGTCATCTAGAAATTGGCTCAATACATCATTCATTACTCTCATGAAAGTAGCTCGAGCATTTTTAAGACCGAAAGGCACAAAAAGCCACTCAAACAATCCTTATTTAGTTTTAAATGTGGTTTTCCAAATGACATCTTCAGCTATTCTAACTTGATTATAACCACTTCGTAAATCTAACTTAATGAAATACTTGCAGTCATACCTCAATTGATCAAGCAAATGATCAATTCTTGCGAGTGGATAACGATTCTTTACCGTGATTTTTTTCAGTGCATGAAAATCTACACACATGCACCAAGTCCCATCCTTCTTTGGCACTAAGACAATCGGTGAACCAGACGGCGAAGTAGATGGATGAATGATACCTTTTTTCAACAATTCTTTAATTTCCTTCTTGATTTCCATGCTCTCCATAATCGACATGCAATACATACCAATGTTTGGAAGTGGAACATCTTGTTGCAGTTGTATCTCATGCTGAATTCCCCTCTTGGGAGGTAACCCCTTTGGTTCCTGAAACATCTCGCCATGCTTTCTTACCACATCAAACAAATCAAATTTCAATTTGTCATCACAACCTTCAAAAGATTCATAATCAATATCATTTTTTTTGTTAATCATTAAAGCACAAAATTTTTTCTTGCATTTACTAGTCTCTTCATCTGCCCTACATTAACCAAAGAAATGTTCAACTTTTTGCGATGGGTTCTCACAATGTACTCCACCCTATTCTGGAGAAATAAGTATTTGTTTTCATGGTGATAAAATAATGCTTTCCTATCATACAAATAAGGACTACCGAAAATGTTTCCTGATATGTCAAGTGGAACTACATCTAACTCAACTTCATCAATGAACTTTTTAGTAATGGCGAACTTGAACAAACACTTCCTTGTAACCTATAAGTTTGCATTGTTAACTATCCAACCTAGTAGATTAGGTTTATGATGAGGTATAGTTTCAAGGTTCAGTTTTTTAACCAAGTCTTCTAAAATTTAGTTTGATTGTGAACCACTATCGAATAATGCATCAATATTTGTATGATTTGAAATTACCCTCACATGAAACAGCTCTATTCTAGATTCTTCATTTGGAGTGTTATTTTGACAGTGTGAGGAACTAGTGCTTGCAACAGCTTCTTTCCCTTTTGTGACCATGGTTGAAATCTTCATCTCATCACCAGAATCTGAAAGGGCATGTTGTGTGGTAATGGTTGTCTTTTGCTTTACTTATTTTTTTGTTTCTTGGGCCTTAGTTCATGACATAATTTCCAAAAATGGGCTTCATTACGCCTAGCTTTGGAACAATATTGCCATATGGTTTTCTCCCCTTCTTTCTTCAAACTTGCATTCTTCTTTCCCTTCCATTTTCCACCATTCTTTTTCTCCTTACCCTTTAAAGTCTTCTTCTTACTACCCTCTTCCTGAATGTTCTTTCCCCTTGCTTCAAGGTGCATGGCTTGCACACAAACCTCATCCAAATTTCTTGGACTTAACATAAGGATAGTATGTTTCAAATAATAATGTAAACCCCCAACATATTTCAACAGTGTATCTTGGGAATTCAAGGTTACTCCTAACAAAAAAAGCCCTCTTTCTAAACTCCTATGTATAGTCTTGGATTGTTTGGCCTTTAAGTTGCCTAAAATTCTACCAACTCATAATGGCTTTTTGATATAGGCTAAAGGATAAAATTGTATTTTACTTACATAAGCAAATTCAACCCAGGAAATGGATATCTTACCATGAATTTGCATTTCCTCTTAAGTCATTGCTTCCCACCAGACTAATGTTGTTCCTTCTAGCCTCAATGAAGCTAACTGGATATTTATGCCACCTTCTTGAAGTTTTTGAATCTTGTAGTATACCTCCAATTGTCGAATCAAATTGTCTAACTTTTTTGCATTCACTTCACCATTGTACATGGGAAGTTCAAACTTAATGGCCAATTTGAGTAAGGGAAATTTTCCTTTTGGGGTTTTTGAATGAGTATGGACAGTTTCAGTGGTGGTAGTGGAATAAGATGTTGTGTGAGATTATGAAGATGATGAATATGGTGGATATGGAGGTGGCTTTCCACCATTACCATTGGAATCGTTCTTATCATATTTTTTTGTCTCCTGAGCTTCCTTCTCCATGTGGAGGTTTAGAACTCTCTCCAACCATTCTAGTGTTCCTCTCTTCATAGACGACTTTAACCATCTCAGTTAAAGTGAAAAAATCTTTCTTGAATTCTTGCTCTTCCAAGGAAGGACCTTCAAGCTCTCTTTCTCTAGACATAATGGCTCTAGATTGAGGCTCGAAAACTAGTACTGCTTGTACCTCTTCAATCTCAGTTGAAAGAAAAATTTGAGTTTCAATTGTAGCTAGAAATGGAATTTTGGGTGGTGGATATTGTGGCCTTGTGGTTCTCCTTATTTTGGGCATAACCTCAGGAGATGCAAACAAAAGTTTCACTTATCCTCTCTGCAACTTTAACCTTGTCAGCCTCACAATTTTGCAACCATTAAAACCCTAATTACACAAACTCATGCAGTCAAGCAAATCAACCTTTTCTCTGATACCAACTTGATCTATTATTCAATGTTAGTTTTGTTGTGATAATATCAATTATATATTTATAAACATGTGCTTGTTCATTTCTTCCTGTGCATAGATTTCCTTAGGTTGTTTGGTGATTGAAACAGGTAAATTTCATCAAGTTTTATGTGGTAGACATGAAAAAAATAGCTTCAAAAACAAGTACTGAACAACAGAAATTCAAAGTATAGCAAACCATCAAAGAGACACTTTAACAAAGTGTTTTGATGAAGGGGTTCACCCCTCCTAGGCTACATCTCCTTGGTCCATCTTCCATGGCTTGGGCCTTCGTATTAGCTCAGTATGAAAAAAATATTATTTACAAAGATCTATTACTCCTAATACCTGCACCAATGTGTTCAAAATGTCGAAATTAGCTAGGAACACCTTTTCCTTAGCTCAATTTGGTCGAAAATTTCTCCAGTTATGCCTCTGACAGTCTTTCCCCAGAAAAGCTCCTCTAAATCTATAAACTCTAGTTAGAGCCACTAAATTTGGGGATGGTGCCAAAATTGTCAGAGTCGGCTAAAATTCCACCATTTTAAACTCCAAATTAATTAAATATAAGCCGAGTTTAACTTGAGTGATTAGCACTTAATTACCGCGGATTAGACTGACAGTTTCTGAAACCGTTGACAGTTTCATCAGAGGGTCACATGTGGTGGGTAGTGACACTGTTTCATAGTGCTAGCCACCACATTAACTAACCTCCATAAACCATGACCATTGGATTGTGTGTTCACATGTGTGGAGCCTGTTGGAGTTTTGGAGCCATCGACAATTGTTTGATGTAATGTGATTGCGTTCACATGTTTCGCGGTAACTGTTAGAGTTGGAGCCACTGGATGACATAACCATAACCTTAACCCTTTACCTGTTGCATTCACATGTGGCCTAACCATTTGTTACACTAAAAAATGTCACCATGACTATTTACAGTTAGTATGGCTCTATCAACAGTCATGCTATCCTCTTAGGCAAGTCTTATACCTCTGCTCTCCATGTCAAACTCCAAAAAAGAGAGAAAGTCTTTATAAATGTATTTATCTCTGGGTACGCAGGTTCTCTCAACCTTACCTGCGGGGACGCACCCAATGTTCACAAAAGCTGCGTCTTTGGACGCTCTGTATGTAAAGGGGCAGGTGCGTCCCCCTGTAAAGGTTAAAATGCGCAAGTTTCATCTTTAAAAATTTACTTGTGGTCATTTCTAGAGCATTCTAGAAGGTTGTTCGACGTGAATTGAGCGCCTCCAGATGGTTCATGCACCCTTACCAAAGAGGAACTTATCCCATCAATAAGGGAGCTATCCCATCCAAAGAGGGGATTATCCCATTCATGGTGGACCTGATTAACCTCCTCTTGAGCACTATAAATACAGGCATTGGGTCAGAAGGAGGAGAGGTTGGAAGCTATACATTTCTAAGGGTAAATGCTGCAGGAATTAGGACTCCCATTTAGAAGCTTGTGAGGAGAGATTGCCATCTTTGCTTGTTCTATTTGGAAGTGGGTGAGCTTTGTCAAAGTAAAGGAGAACTCTTGATGGACCCTGGGAGGGACTTGCACAACACCAAGGCTCAGGTTGTATTTGTTCCTTTTGTTACCTATTAATGCAAATGAGTCCATTCTTCTCAATAACTTGTTATTTATGAGTTGTTTCATGTACTCCTTGGTCTATGTGTTAAATATGTTTTATTCTATGAGATTATCAAGTGCTATTTAATCGTTTGATTGTTAGTGTATGCAGGTTTCAAAGTGAAGGAGGAGCTCATCCGGATCAGCGGAGCTGGACTGCTACAACAGCGTTGGATTACAGGTAGGATCTAAACACTTGATTTCCCATATAGTAAATGCATGTTTAGAGAAGGATTGCTCTTGTTTGTCTTGTTTGTCACTAGAGAGTCTTAGGCTCCTAGGGAGGTTGATTTGTGTCCGCACTATCGACTCTTTCCGCCTGACAAATTGGCGACTCCGCTGGGGACTCCATTGATGTGAAAGTCTTTTCCTTTGTATGAACTTTGCTCTGAGAAAATTGGTTTATTTTTCTGGTTTTTGGCTCTGTGACTTTGTCTTTGGGTGGGTTAGCTTAGGGTTAGATTTATTTTGGTTTTTCTTGAATTTTCTAGTAGGACGCACCCTCTGAGTATTGCACAGTGCGTCCCTGGACGCACTGTCGCTGTGTGCACAGAGCGGGCCCGCACCTGTCTTAACGGGTCGCCTGCGTCCCCTGCTAAAATTTGAAAAAATTCCATTTTTTGCATTTTTTCTCTTAGATTTTGCTTTTTCTTAGTTTTTACTGCCCAGATCCATTAGTCTCTTGTCAAAGATCTTCACCTGAACTTGTTTCGATAGCATTGAGTGTTTTAGTGGATTTCATAGAAGTTTAAGCCCTAGGGTTTGATTTTTGAGTAGGTCTTGTAGTGACTTTGACGGTAGAAGTTGTCAAGCCTTAGATATCTCTGGTTTTGTCAGCATTCTTAGAAGTCAGACCTGTCATAAAGTCTACCTGTGAGAGCACCTTACCATTGAGTTGTTTCTTTGGGCAAATTTCGAAGTGCTTGTTGATTGAGTCTTGAATTACATTTTACAAAAAGAACAAAAAGATTTGAGTTTTGTTTTGACTAGTCTTTTGATTCTGCATTAGTTGGTCCTTGATTTGATTTTGGTCAAGTAAAACAACCTAGAATCATCTTTGTGAGCTTTTGCCTTGTTAGGTTTGCTTAGAGTAATTTCCTTTTTTAATTTGCTTGTGAGTCAAGTTTTCATAGATTTTATAGCTTTTGAGATTGATTTTCGTTAAAATAGATTTATATGCTTTATTAAAAAGAGAAAATACAAAAACATCTCCTTTGAAAAGTTTTGTTTCAAGTAGCTTTGAAAAGTTTTGAAAGAAAAAGAGTTTTTCGTGCACGTAAAGAGTGGTCATGTTTGTATGCTTGAAAAGATAAAGAGAATTGTTTCTTTGATTGTCTTTATTAAGAAAGTTGTTTTCTATAAAATTTGCATCTCTCAACTCTCTTAGTTAAGAATTTCATTGAAAAAGGAAAGTAGCGTAAATCATCTTAGGTGCATCTTTGTAGTGGTTTGAGTCGAGTCTACACACCATTGGTTTCACTTCCGCTACCTTTTGTCTTTAAGAAAAACCATAAAATTAACGCTTAAAGTAAAATCGACGTAGTAAATTTTATTTTCTAGGGCTCTGAAACACCAATTTAGATCAGGCTAGTGTCTTGGAGTAGGTGAGTAATTAACTCTCCAAGACAACAAAACCAAACAAGTAGCTTATCTTGTGATAGAATAAATCCAATTGTCTCATTTGTACTCTGGGAAAGCTCCTCTTAAAGGAGAATCACGAGCTCGTGTCCGAACCAGTGAGGGGATCAATCCCCCCTCGTTGGGAACGACGCCAGACACGCACGTATTAAAAACGGTAAACCTCGGATTAACCATTGTCGAGGAGCCAGGGGTCACTTGTCGGTAAACCTTGGATTATTGTCAAGGAGCCGGCAAGGGGATTGAGCTTGATACTCTGCCCTTGCATGCTGTCGGAGTTTAGACTGTTCCCCCAGGTGCATTTGTTGCGGTTGGTAACCTTAGTGACCATTATCTTTAGGATTCTACCGAGGTGACGGTGGAGGGAAGATCCCACTGTACCTGGAGCAGACGTCGGCTAGACTCACTTGGATTTTCTGGGGGGTTCACTTCACTCGAGACGGTTAAAGTGGAGGAACTTGGTCCAGTCTATTCATTAAGCAGGTTGCCGGGGTAACTGTTCCACCCGCCACTTCTGTACTGAATCCAGCGATGTTGGGCTTCATCACCAACTAGCGCTTTCGGTCTGGAAGGCTCCTTTTTGTGATTGGTTTGACGCTCTAGATTCTTTAGGCGTGTGATTCAAATTTGTTTGGTTCTTTAGAGACTTTAGGTGGTTTGATTTGAATTTTTATTTTGTTTTCGTGTGTAGTAGTTAAAAGTTTTTAGCTGTGGCGGAATTACCGAGACAGTCCCGTAGACTTCGGGGCAAGTCACCTGAGATTGTTACCGGAACTGATTTGTTGAGGAAACTCCGTAGATCACGGGGTGGATCTCCTGAAGACGTCCCGGGTCAGTACGAAGGGTTGAAGGTCCTTGTAACTCCTCCTAGTGGCAGTAAAGTAGGTTCACCTGAAGAAGGAGAATCTTCCTTGGTAGTCCATCCAGATTACCAAAGTCTAGAGACAGGTTATAATCCTGAAGCTGTTACAGTTTCTGAGCTTGTTGGTAGTTTTTCGTCTGCTAGTGATACAGGCGAAGAACCTGAAATATCTGAACCTGTTACTCCAACTTCTAGTGTTCCAGATTCACCGAGAATAGAACGAATTATCACCGAAAATCTTCCTACTGGTTTGATTGCTATCGAAGAACTTGCTCCAGAGGAAGAAATAGGCGTTTCTCACCTTGAAGATCAACTTACTATTGAGCTCAGGGAGCGTGAATCTATCTTTTACAGTCCTCCTAGAAGTACTACTTGGTACCTTTCGTTAACTAATTATTTAGACAACTCAGGGATAGGTTTTTCTCCACCTCGTACTCCTTTTCCACCTGGAGGTATTCATACTCCTGTAAATATGTCTGGTCAGTCGTCCGTGTTTACTCAAAGTCCTGAATCTTTCTTACACGGCGGTCCTTCTGTTCCCACTGGGTATCAAGCACTTTCTGGTACCTTTGCGGGGGCATCTCCTCAACCCGTTGATCATGGGTTATTAACTGGAAACAGTGGTAATATACCATTGGGTGTAGGAGACATTTACATGATGTCAGGTTCAGTTCCCGTTTCCCAACCTCAAGGTGGCCAATTACCGCCTGGGGGGCAGCCTCAGTTAACGCCTGGGGGGCAACCTCAAGGTACACAAATCGTGTCTGGGGGGCAACCTCAAGGTCAGTATGCGCCTATGGTACAATACATGCCTCAAGGTCAACCCCAGCCTCAATATGTACCCCAGGGTCAACCTCAGTATCAATATCAACCTCAAGGATGGCAACCCCAAGGGTATCAACCCCAAGGGTATCAACCTCAAGGGTACCAACCTCAAGGTCAAGGTCAACCCCAGTATCAGTATTTACCCCAAGGTTATCAACCTCAAGGTCAATACTCGAGTCAAGGTTATCAACCACCTCAAGGTCAGTCATATGGTCAAGGTGTGGGAACTGCACCTTTCAATTATCAATCCTATCCTCAATCCGGTTATGGACCTCAGTATTCTCAACCTGTTACGGGTCAATACCCTGGAATGTTAGTGTGGGATCCATCACAGGGTCAACAGGTGTTGCAGCCAAGTATACAGTTGGTACCTCAAGCTGGACAACCCGTAGTTTCTGGTTCACCCCAGCAACCGCAACCTGCCCAGTCAAATGTTCAAACTTCTGTAACTTCGGTAGTTACTCAGCCGCCAATTGCACCTAGTACTCCATCTCAAACGGCTGCGGCAACTACCGCTGCATCTACCGCACTTACTTCTGGAGTATCGACAGCTCCGGTTTCTACTGTCTCTGCAACCACTCCTCAGGCATCTTTACCGTTGTCTGGACCTACGATTCAAACCACGGTCCAGATGCCTATGGTCAGCCTGGTATAAGTACGGTTGTCACTTCTCAACCTCAATTTGTTCAACAACCGTACCAGGGACAGTACCAACAAAGGCAAGCTGTCCAGCAACCAGTTTACCAGTATCAACCGTATCCTGGGTACACTTATCAACAACCTCAACAACCCCAGTACGGTCCGGTTAATCCTGGTTTTCCAGGAGGATATAATATCCCTAATGCGATTCCTGTTCCTAGTTATCCTGGATATCCTCCTCCTGGGGCTGGTGTCATGACTCAGAGTTTTAGAGATCCTAATCGGCAATTACCGTTTATCGCAACTTTGGATTTACCAGATTTGACGCGCCTAACGAATGATCCAATTCAATATCTTCAGTTCTGGCCGCCAATGCCAAATAAGTTGCCCAGTGATATACCCAAGTTCGAAGGTAAGCCTGGAGAGGATCCGTCCAATCATGTGATGACTTACCACCTCTGGTGTGCTTCAAATTCTATCTCGGATGATTCGATCCGCTTACGTCTTTTTCAGCGTACACTCATTGGTCTCGCGGCCAAGTGGTACATTGAGTTACCACGGGCCTCTTTTTACAATTTTAGCCAGTTAGCTACCTCGTTCTTAACTCACTTTCAGTTGCCGGTCAGATACGATAACGGCACGGAGTTATTAACTTCACTAAAACAATCGACGTCCACGTATATTTCCGATCACATTCATGAGTGGAGACGTCGAAGAAGGTTGGTGAAAGTTTTTATTCCGGACCAAATCTTAGCTGAATGGTTTGTTAAATCATTATTACCGAAGATTACTGAAGATGTAGCTAAGGCCGGAGTAGTTACTGAGGAGCAAGTCATTGCTCAGGCGCAGTACCTTGACTTAGTTTATACTCAGTCGGGTACGTTACACGAGAAGATTCCGGATCTTCCAAAATCGAATCAAATCGCTGCTGCTCCTTCGGGATCTCATGCCGCTGATGGTATGATTGGTACGGTGAACACAAAGAGCAAGAAGAAGTCTTCCAAGAGTTCTACTACTCCTATAATCACCTTGCCTGATTCCCCGACAGGAGAGTCTTCTCCTGAACTTTCCGCCGATATTCACGCTGTAGAGTCATCTACGGCCAAATCAAAAAACGGTGGAAAGAAGAAAGGAAAGAAGAAGGCTAAAGCAGACAAGGCTCCGAAGGAGAAAACAGAAAAGTCGGAAACCAATGACGAAAAGCGCAAACCTCGATATCCTTGTCTTATTTGTGAAGAGGATCATTTTACAAGAGATTGCCCTCATCGGGCCGAGGTTGTGAAAATAGTCAAAGGTTCTCCCCCTCCTGCTGTGTTGAAAGATCCATTTCCAAAGCAGGAGAGTAAGATGATAGGTTCTTCCTCGACTGCCAGTGAAGAACCCATTTTGATGATGTCTCATGTGAGGATTGCGACTCGATCGCAAGATTATGGTAGTAAGAATCCTGTTGATGGTAAGGAAGCAGAATCTTCTCACTCTAACCCATCAACCTCAGCTCCTGGTTCCGATCCACTACAGATCGAGAAACCTAACCCGGACTTAGTAATCAAACCGCCCGCCAAGGGTGTACTTCGAAGGTCTGCTTTCAATCCACATGCGAGAGCAGCCCAGAATTACAACATTGTTGAGGACTTAGCTGTTTCACCCTCAGCAATGTCGGCGTTAGAAGTGCTGCAATCATGCCCAGCACAACGAAAATTACTTTTGTCGGCTATCGGAGCTGTTGATGTTCAGGACCCGAACCTGATAATCTTCGATCTAGAAAATAGTACACCGCGTCTACCCCATCAAATGGCTTTCCAAATCCCAGTGATAGTCAAAAACAGGCCTATTCATCGGACTGTGATTGATGAGGGAGCTTCTACGTGTATTATGTCGATTCAATGTTGGAGATCTCTTGGTTCTCCTTCGTTGAACCAATCCCCCACCATCCTTAAGGCCTTTGATGGCCGTGGGTTCCGTCCGTTTGGTATTCTACAGGAATTACCTATAGGGGTAGAAGGTAAAACCGTTAGTCTGGATGTGGAAGTGGTTGATGCCCCTCTAGACTACAACCTTCTTTTGGGTCGAAGTTGGTCATATGCTATGACGGCGGTCGTTTCATCGGTCTTCAGAGTAATTAAGTTTCCATATAACGGTAAGATCGTGACTATTGATCAGCTGACATACTTTTCATCCGACCCAGCCTCTTCAGAGAGTATCCAGCATGTCGGTAAGACGACAATCCCTTATAGGGACGTTGGCGTAGGTTTAGTTAAAGATTCCGGTTTACTGGGAACTTTTCCTTTCCCTCCAATCAACGCAGACCCTTCATTTGCATCAATTCATATGATTACATCAGAAAACATTATTTATGATGATCCTTGGATCGTCCCATCTGAATCTGAGATAGACTCATTCGGTGATGCTATGCCTTTGAGTCCATATGAGATTGCTTATGAAGCTGTCGTGTCTTTTACCGACTCGCGTTCAACCCAAATCGACCAAATGAATGTGGTCAGTGAAGAATCACTTTTCACATCATCCTTAGAACGGATAGCGTTTCCCGAAGTCGTGTCATCTGACGAACAACTTCGCGAAATCCTAAGTGTAGACGATCTACCATGGGAAGATCTCCATCACAGATCTTCGTTTTTACCTGAGGATGATGTTCTTGAAAATGATTTTTCATCTATCTTTACCGCTGAATATGTCAAAGACGCTCAGAATCCAATGAAACATCCTGATTCAGAGTTGAATTTAGGGAATATTTCTCGCACTATTCCCATTGACATTTCAGTGAAGCCCGGAATTGAGGAGAACATTCATATAGGTGCCGCATGTACAGAAGATGAAATCCAAACTTACAAGGCCCTATTCCAAGAATTCCGCGACGTGTTTGCCTGGTCTTACGAGGAAATGCCGGGAATCGATCCTGCCATTGTTGTTCATGAAATAAAAACCTACCCGGATGCTAAACCCGTCCGGCAACGGTTGCGTCAGATTCACCCTCGAAAAGCGGCTGCGATTAAAGCAGAAGTCGAAAAGCTGTTGAAAGCAGGTTTCATTTATCCGATCCCGTTAACGGATTGGGTATCGAATATTGTTCCGGTCAACAAGAAACAAGGAACAATAAGAATCTGTATCGACTATAGGGATATAAATCGAGCTTGTCCAAAAGACAACTATCCTACGCCTTATATCGATCAAATTATTGATGATTGTGCCGGAAGTGAAATGTTTTCCTTTATGGATGGTTTTTCGGGCTATAATCAAATCAATATTCTACCTGCCGACCAACCAAAAACGGCATTCATTTGTCCATGGGGGACATTTGCTTATTGCAAATTACCTTTTGGGCTTAAGAATGCCGGGGCCACTTTTCAACGGGCGATGTCTTACGCATTTCATGACATCAAGCACATTGTGCAACCGTATCTCGATGATTTGCCTGCTCATTCTTTACATCGAGCTGATCACCTTGTCCACTTACGAGCAATCTTTATGAGGTGTAGGCATTATCGAATTCGGTTGAATCCCCACAAGTGTGTTTTCTGTATAGAAACAGGTCGATTGCTAGGATTTGTTGTTTCAAAAGCCGGCATTCGCGTCGATCCCTCAAAGGTCGAAGCTATCATCAAATTGCCTCCTCCTTCGAGTTTGCGCCAACTCCAAAGTTTGCAAGGGAAAGCGAACTTTTTACGCCGATTCATCCCAAACTACGCCGAGGTCACTAAAGGTTTTACACGGTTGTTGAAACAGAACGCTCAATTCTTTTGGGATGAGATTGCCCAACAATCTTTTGATGCACTTAAACACGCGTTGACCCATGCACCGTTGTTGCATCCTCCCAACTACAACCAGGACTACTTCTTATACCTCGCAGCTTCGCATTCCACCATTGGAATGGTGTTAGTTCAAGAAGATGAATTCGGAGCGGAACATGTGATATATTATCTCAGTCGGACCTTAAATCCCACTGAGCTAAAATATTCGCATGTGGAGAAATTGGCCCTGGCAGCCGTTCAAGCTGTCCAGCGTTTTCGTCACTACATTCTTCTCCGTAAAACTACAGTTATTTCGGATTGCAACCCTATGATTTACATTTTGACAAAACAATTGCTAGGGGGCAAGTACTCTAAATGGATCGTTATCCTGCAAGAGTTCGACTTGGAATTCCAGAAGTCCAAGTCTAAGAAATCTTTGGTTTTTGCGGAATTGATGTGTGATTTCCCTCGTGCTGACACAGAAACTGTGGCAGAGGAGTCCATTGCGGACGAATCTTTGTTTCTTATCAGTACTTTAGATCCGTGGTACGGGGATATAATCATCTATCTCCAAACCCAAACCTTTCGGCCTGAAGCTTCAAAGGCGGAACGTCGAAAAATTCGGTTTCAATCCCAGCAATACAAAATTATTGGAGATACACTTTATCGCTGGGGGGCAGACTTAGTTTTTCGACGTTGTTTAACTCACGAAGAGGCTGAGAGGGTTTTGAATGATTGTCACTCTGGAGCATGTGGCGGTCATATGTCTGGGTATGCCACAGCTCAGAAGGTGTTGCGCGCTGGCTATTTCTGGCCGTCTATGTTTAAAGATTGTATCATTGCAGTCCGGAAGTGCCACAACTGTCAAGTGTTTGATCGCAAGATGCGCGCACCACCTGCTCCTCTCCACCCTATAATTGCCGTTGGTCCATTCGCCAAATGGGGTATCGACTTTATTACTTGTAACCCTCACTCGGCCGGGGGGCATGCGTATATCATCCTCGCGGTTGATTATTTCACTAAATGGGCCGAGGCGATGCCTACATTCGACGCAAGCGGCAAAACAGCTGCAGTTTTCGTATTCAATCATATTATAACTAGGTTTGGTGTCCCACAAGCAATCATTACTGACCATGGGAGCCATTTTCGAAACATCATGATGACTGAGCTTACAAGCCAGCTTGGTTTGCGCCACGATAGCTCTACTCCTTATTATCCGCAAGCCAACGGTTTGGTTGAGTCTATCAACAAAGTTCTGGTTATCATGATCCGACGAACCATTGGTATTCATCGGTCGAATTGGCACAACATGTTATTTTCAGCGCTATGGGCATACCGAACCTCAGTGAAAACTTCAACAGGGTTCACTCCTTTCCAGCTAGTTTATGGCTTGGAAGCTGTGTTACCCATTGAATGCGAAATCCCATCACTTCAAATGGCTGTCGAATTACTTCCAGCTACTTCCGAAGAGGAGAAACGTTTATTGTACTTAGCTAAATTAGATGAGACTCGACGTGACGCTGCATTGGCAATCGAGACTCACGCGAAGCGAATGAAAGCTCAGTATGATAGAAATGTGACCCCTCGAAGTTTTTCGGAGGGAGACCTAGTGCTATTATATGATCAAGCTAACGATAAGCTAGGTGCTGGAAAATTCGTTCCTATGTGGCATGGACCCTACATTGTAAAGCAAAAGCTAGCAAAAGGGGCTTATGAGCTGGTAGATTTTGATGGGGACTCTTTGGGTAAACCCAGAAATGGACTTTACCTAAAGAGGTATTATGCTTAAGTGGTGGGTATGGAGAATTTTTAGTTAGGTTAGATTTTCTTTCTAGCTAGTATGTTTGTTAGTTTAGTCAGTGTGCTTAGCTTAGAGAGTGTGTTTTTCGTCGTTATTCTGGCTTATCTTGGTTTTACTCTTGATATTGCAGATGTCGACGCCTCTCCAAACATACATTGGATTTGCTGATGGTGCTTGTCGTAGTACACGGAATATCTCTTCCGCAGCTTGGGTTATCTATTCACCCTCTGACGAGTTAGTTTCTATGCATGGGGTAAGCCTCGGTCAAACAACGAACAACATTGCAGAATACAGTGCAGTGGTTGAATTATTATCCGAATCTATTTCATTTGGAATTCGACGTTTGATAGTGAGGTTAGATTCTGAACTTGTTGTATTACAGCTTAATAGAGTTTATGCCATTAGAAATCCTGTGTTATTAAGGTTGTTTTTTAGAGTGCGTCTCTTGGAACGTGAATTTGATTACATTGAATATCAGCATATTCCAAGGTCTTTAAATACATTAGCAGATGCAATTGCTTCTCGAATGTTGGACAGACATTTACAATAATCATGCAAGTAAATTTAAAAACATTTCATCACATATGTTAAACAAGATAAGCCGGTAATAGTGATATATATATAGATAGGAGTGTGTCAAAAAATATACATCGTCTTCGATCATAGGTTGAAAAACACCTTATGATCGGCAAAAATGATAAAGTACAAAAAGTCAAAAATGTCACATGTGTCTACAAAGTGACTAGCCAATCACTGGTGGTGCTCCCTATACGACACCACTGCACGGGCTACCTTACACAAAAATCTCCTAAACGGTCCAGGGACTGCGACTACATAGTGCTGAAGTCTGATAGGAATATCATCTATGGTAGTCTCAGGTATATCCACCGTCAGACGCTCTAGATCCTGCTCCAACTCAGCTAGTGACTCTGCAGCCGCGTCCTGTGGGGCCGGTACTGGTGCAACTGGATGTCTCCTCTCAAAAGGCCGGAGGTTGGCTGGGCGCTGTGGACCAACATCTGCATTTTCAAAATTTTAACTGTCAGTTTTGAGACGATATATATAAAAAACAAAAAAAATACATAATTTGAAAACTTGTGAAAAATAAAGTACCTCTGTCATCCCATTGTTCTCCCTGTGGAAGAACCATGTCCAGATCACCTCGAAAATCTACTCCGGCATACAGAAAGTCCTGGATCGAAAAAACCTGGTCCTCTAACCAGTGAAAATAACTATCAGAGAATCGAACAACCGCCGCGCCCTCGTCAGGATGCCGGGCCATCACCGTAACCCATCGTATCAGCTTTGGCTCCCGAGGACCCAAGATATCAACAGTGAGTTGCTGAGGGATCAGCATCGAAACTCTCTCTAAGGCAAAGCTCACAACTAGAGGCCCATATCCAAAGGTCTTCAGTCATCCATCCTTTGCCCTAGTCAGTTGGCTCTTCATATTAGCCGACACAGCATCACACCAGTTGAAAATGGTGCCTTGGTAACAGTCAATCGCCATCCGCATTTGGGACCCGGAGGCAATATGTAAAGCGGTCGTGCCGCAAATTCTGGTAACCGTGAAAGCTATAACTTTGAGTTCACGCAGAGAGATGTGTTTGATTTCCACGCCTTTTGCATGGTGTGCATTGGGTGTGCACCAATCTGCCCGGAGACTAGCAAGGGATTGGCCACCCGGCCTAGTCCCGGCTAGATTGAGTTGCTCGCCTCTATTTGGCAAGCCAGTGAGAAAGTATACATCGGAGGGCTCTATCTCGAGTTGGTGCCCTCCTATGTAAAAGCATTGCTCTTGAACATTCCATCTCTCAACCAGCCATTCTAAGAATCTCACCTGAGCCCTCATGCCAGGTATGGCCCAGTATTTATATAGCCCGCATGCTTTTAGGGCATCAATGGAAGGTTGATGTTCAATTGCGGCTAAATCAACGTCTTCGTGCTCTCTTTCTCTCCAATCCAACATGGTGAGTGCCCTACACACCAAGAAACAAAGATTAGAATTCATTTGGGAAATTTTAAATGGTTGCTTGTGGAGTTTGGGGTTTCAAATTCCGCCTTTCGCAGGGGACGCACCCCGCGTTTAGAACACAGGGCGTCGGGACGCAGCTGGCCTGAAGGTGGGCTGCGTCCCCCGACCTTTTTCCTGTACAGGAAAAAGTCGGGGGACGCAGGTCACCCGAAGGGCACCTGCGTCCCCCGCAGAGCGCACTTTGAAACCCAAAACCCCCCAAAAATCAAAACTAAAACCTAAAACACAATTTTAATCAGATGAAATTGAAGACGAGGATGTTGTAAAATACCTGGAAGAGACGGCGTTCGATTCTGACGGTCGGATTTTCTGCAGCGACCACAGGAAGTTTCTTGCCAAAAGCCCTTTTTTCAACCTCAACAGTAAAACGGTAAAAATGACATGGTAAAAAGTCTTTTTATAGGTTTTTTGGATGAATTTGTTCATTTTTCACCATGGAAGGATGTTTTTCGATGTATTTTTGCCTATCTTAAACAGGTATGAGTAATGTGTCGTTTTTGTGCAGGACAAAGGGATTTAGAGGGAAAATTGTCATTTTTCACAAACCAAAATATCAGAGTCATCTTTTAAGCCCTTTTCTGACTCCTAAAAAATGAAAAGATTGCCGAGCATTTATTTTACACTCGTTAAAATGGAATTAAAAGACGGTCCCCTTATAGCTCTTTTCTGACCGTAAAATCAGGAAAAGATTGCCGGGTTTTTGTCGTTTCAAACTCGATACGGAAATAAAACGACGTGTCCTTGATCGCTTTTTACTTTTCAGGTCAATGGCACTAATTATGAAAGTACTCCTTGGTCGCAAGATCAAGCGGTTCCCCCAGGTATTATTTTATACTTTTTCGGGCTTGAGGGACACAAATCTACGAAAACGTTCAACTTGGAGTCTTCTTGAGTTTTTCAGACTCTCTAAAATTGAAAAACGCCGAGTTTCTCCTATACTGGGCTCGTTAAAATTTCACAGTAAAGGACCTGTTCAATTACAAACAGGAACGAACCGTTCCTTCCTAGGGTTCGAATCAAAACTAGGTTGGACTCATCCGAAGGATGAGCTTATAATCAAGCATATGTTATCCTCCTCAAGCTTGTTAAAAATAAAGAGGTACTTGCCAGAAATGGTGGGGGAAAAGAGAGAAGAATGAGCCTATTTGTTACCTTTTGTCTCAGAAGAAATTTTATTACCACTCTTGAACACGACACTTTTCATTCACCTGGGTTGGGAAATCCTTTACCTCACAGTTGATCAAACCACTTTGAAAGTCTTCAGCTGGGTTCCGGGGATTAACTTTGAGTCGTTTGTCACCAAGCCATCTGTTGTGTCGTTATGTGTTCAAGAGGTCTGCAAACAAAACTTTCATCTGCAAAATACTTATCATCCATTTAACCATCCCTGAGTCAGTCCTTACAGCAACATTTCTTCAACTTGAACAATGATTTCGTGTTGCGGGCTTGCCTGCAACGAGTCGCTTTCTATCGACATCAACACATTGTCTAGCGATATGACTTAGAAATCGTCAGTACCTTGAAGTCTGCATGCATCAATGGCAGGTTTCTCGCCTTTGACGTCAGTTTACATCATTGACTTTCGATTGAAGGATTCCGTGAAATGTTCGACATCAACTCATTCATTCACATCTCATGGATTGTACTGGGTACTTTGAGAACCATTGACATTACTGGTGGTCTCTCTCACGCTTGTTAACAGTTTACATCATCGACTGGTAATCAAGTGGTTTCTACCATGTTCGACATCAACTCATTTATTCGCATGGCTAGAATCGTACCAATTCGGGAAGTAGAAATGAAGACCCTGGATCTAGTTTCCACCATCCAGGCTGCGAGGAGTTTTGTATTCATTATCTAAGTAGACTAATCATAAACAGATGGCTGCGCCCATACTGTGTCTACAAAAGTCTATGATTATGATGTACTGCAAGATCATTCCTGTATCAGAGTAGTTAGTCTGTTAGTTAAAGTTTTAATCTGAGTATGGGAATGCCTACCTCAGTGATGATATAATCTTATACATGTATTTTGTGTTGAAAATTGCAGGTTCTGACCAGGCTCTCCGCGAGATAATCCTTGAAATGATAAAGCGCTTCACCCTTCCTAGATAATACAAAACCCTAATCTATTACAGGCTTCGCACTTTAGGGGGCAATCTGTTACACTAAAAAATGTCACCATGACTATTTACAGTTAGTATGGCTCTATCAACAGTCATGCTATCCTCTTAGGCAAGTCTTATACCTCTACTCTCCATGTCAAACTCCAAAAAAGAGAGAAAGTCTTTATAAATGTATTTATCTCTGGGTACGCAGGTTCTCTCAACCTTACCTGCGGGGACGCACCCAATGTTCACAAAAGCTGCGTCTTTGGACGCTCTGTATGTAAAGGGGCAGGTGCATCCCCCTGTAAAGGTTAAAATGTGCAAGTTTCATCTTTAAAAAGTTACTTGTGGTCATTTCTAGAGCATTCTAGAAGGTTGTTCGACGTGAATTGAGCGCCTCCAGATGGTTCATGCACCCCTACCAAAGAGGAACTTATCCCATCAATAAGGGAGCTATCCCATCCAAAGAGGGGATTATCCCATTGATGGTGGACCTGATTAACCTCTTCTTGAGCACTATAAATACAGGCATTGGGTCAGAAGGAGGAGAGGTTGGAAGCTATACATTTCTAAGGGTAAATGCTGCAGGAATTAGGACTCCCATTTAGAAGCTTGTGAGGAGAGATTGCCATCTTTTCTTGTTCTATTTGGAAGTGGGTGAGCTTTGTCAAAGTAAAGGAGAACTCTTGATGGACCCTGGGAGGGACTTGCACAACACCAAGGCTCAGGTTGTATTTGTTCCTTTTGTTACCTATTAATGCAAATGAGTCCATTCTTCTCAATAACTTGTTATTTATGAGTTGTTTCATGTACTCCTTGGTCTATGTGTTAAATATGTTTTATTCTATGAGATTATCAAGTGCTATTTAATCGTTTGATTGTTATTGTATGCAGGTTTCAAAGTGAAGGAGGAGCTCATCCGGATCAGCGGAGCTGGACTGCTACAACAGCGTTGGATTACAGGTAGGATCTAAACACTTGATTTCCCATATAGTAAATGCATGTTTAGAGAAGGATTGCTCTTGTTTTTCTTGTTTGTCACTAGAGAGTCTTAGGCTCCTAGGGAGGTTGATTTGTGTCCGCACTATCGACTCTTTCCGCCTGACACCATTGTGGTAATTGTTTAGGGTAAACGTTTATGGAGCCACCTGCCCAACCGTTTGCAGTAACAATGTTTGTGTTCACATGTGGAGTGTTAGCCTGCAGGCTAGCCCTCCTAACCACCCATTCCAAATGCAATAAACTTAAAATATATATGGTGTGCTATAACAGTTAAGCACGAACATTAGCAAAGATGGTTCAAGGATTTGGAAAGCAGGTAGGAGATCACGGATCAAACCCCGATGCCTCCACATAATATTTTTGTTGAATTTACCTTTGCCTAGGCCATTGGGAGGTGCCACATGGTGGCCTCCGAGCTTGCCACGTGGCATTCTCTCATTGGTCCAAAAACTAACCAATAGAACTGTGCGAACGCACCAATCTAAAACCCAATCACACTATGACACTTGTCGAGACATTACGGGATGTTGACCAAGTTGACCCTGACTAGTCACTTGCCACATCAACAGTACGGACTGTTGACTATGCAGTGGCTAGTCATTTTTTTCCGCAAATTTCGCCTGTTTAGAAAAGCGAATAGAACTCAATAACTTCCTCATATGAACTTGGTTTCAGTGAAACAAGTTGCATTAGGATCATTTTTTTGAGACGAACGCATTCATTTAGGTTTCGAGCCATTCTAAGAACTTTGATTTTGAGCTAAAGACTTAGCGCCTGATCAATTGGTGTCATCTGCCAACACAATCATCCTCCTTTTCCCAATATTTCCTTCTTTGCGGTTTCCAAAACTACATGTTAGGTTCCTATCGACCTCTCTATTCTGGGCTTACCTAGATAGCAGGCCCTCGTTCCATCTCCTCATTGGACTAATGCTTGTATGTTCTTTTCTTCCACCACTATTGGTCCACGACATCCCGACAACGTAGCTCACAACACCACTTTATTTTGCCTTAAGACAGATTCGGGTTGATCTAGTTGTTGGACTGATTTTGTCCAATAGTATCATTGTCGAGCTTGCATGGATGGCCTACGCGGTCAACCCACGTCATCCCACTATGTCCCTCCCAATGCACTCTAAAGAGCACCACTTACCAACTGTCGGGTCTCTTCCACCAGGCTTGTGTGGAAGGTGGGGCCATATGAATTCCCTTCCCATTGGCCTATCTTCTACTCATGTCTTCCACCATAGCCAATTCCACAAGTGTATTGTTGTGTGGCGTAACCTACATCATCTTGCTAGCTTACCTTCCAGGCATTTGTGAATAACTTCTCTCTTTGTTCTTCTGGAATGAACCCATCAGGATGACTTGACATGTGGGCTAAATCCTAACCAATAGCATCGCAACATTAAGGTGGGTCCTACCATGCAACTGCTTTTTTCATCCCATCGAGCCTTACCCGGCGCCTTCAAATATTTTGCACTAACAATCCTTCGAGTGAACCATAGCGGACTGACGTGGTATATAGGCTAGTCCTTGACCAATGGTGTTACCACACCAAAACAAACCCTGCCACGTACACCCATGACATCATCCTTCCAGGCCTTCCCCAACGTTTTCCATTGCGTCCTCTTCTCATTTTTTTGGGTTATGCGTCTGGGCTTACGTGGGTTATGGGCCAACTCACCCAGCAATAATAGCATTGTCAAGCACATGTCATGTTTCACATCATCCCTGCATCTCTAACCCAATGCTCCTTAGCTTGTGCTTTTAGAAATGTTTTGGGAATGAACCTCGAGGCTCCCACCTTCGAACCATGTCGGATTGTCTTTCAACCAATCACAGGAAGTCTGGGATGGTGTGTCAGGCAACAAATCCTACTGACATAATATTATTGTTCATATTATCAAACAACACACCCTTCTAGGTTTTCTTTTGGCCATGTCCTCGCTTCTTTATCCAATCAAATTCGAGGGAAAAATATGGTGCATCAAGGAGGTGTCTCCACGTTTAGGGTGCATATCAACCAAGGGATCAGGTTTCCTGATCCTCCCTCTTAAGCACAAGACTTAGTCCCTTCAGACTTGCAACCAGTCTCATTTTGATCTTGACCATGGCTCGGCTAGAGGACCTCGGACCTATGTTATGTAACAAATCAAAAGAGGATCCAAGCGATCACTCCACAGATAAACTCTATCACTGCACAAGCCTTCTCTAATTAATATACCAGGTTCTGACTCTGCCTTAGAGGTCGGGTAGACCTTCAGATATTATTTGTCGAAACTTCAACACACTGCTAACAACGAACTAATGCAATTCATGGTGTTTACCCTCATGAGGTCAGGATTTAGATGCACTAAGAGATTTCTAGCCCGTGGGTCTTCCCTGCCCTTGGGTAGGGAATTCCTAGCATGGTGAAGTAGGCGATCATGCGTCCATTTCCTACCATGGGCTTGGAGCAAGATTCCAAGAAGTTTCCACTTCACCTGCCACACGCCAACAATTCCAAAATCCATGTTGGCCCTGCAAGCTACTCCTTTGCATTGCTCAAAGGTTTCCAGGGCATTTAGTTATTTGCAAGGACCTGTAGCCCTTAATTCGAAAGTCCTTGTGGCAAGAATGATTGTTTCTACAAATGCAAGGTTAGAGGCCATTTGAGTATGGTTGTAGGACATTTAGGTAAAGCTACAGAGCTTAACTGGCCCTAGGGAACTTCCTTTATCATTCATACACTCTTGTCTATTGCCACAACAACTTGTAAGAAATTTCCTAAAATGTATACAATCACTGACTCTAGCCAAAATAGGGTCTTTTATGTAAGTTGTACATTAATAAAAGGGTCTCATAAACCACTACTTTTAATGGTTTCATTCAATCTTGATTATGGTCTGAAACATATCATTAAGGTCATTCAATTTCGCTACTGTATTATTTTCTGAGCACAGTTAAATATATCATGAATTTCTTTCTTTTCCATTACTATGTCATTCTGAGCACAGACAATGTTTTATTCAGATTAAGGGTCAGCCTCGGCCCCATAGCTTAGCCATTACTATTATGATGTTCATTTCACATCTTAACACCAGATACTCTATGGTTTCCATCACTTAGGCTATTGAACACATTTTATTTCAGGTTCAAGCACTAGCACACATACATACACACACATATATTCATCATACATATCAGGAGAATATCCTCTCCAAGTTTCACCGTAGGTATATGCACAAACAACACAAAAGAAGTCCCAGTTTTCTAGAACCATTATAAACAATAATACAACATAATCTATTTAAATGCAAGCAACATTTACAAATACGTATCTTTAAGTCTACAGGGAAACTGAGTCTGGGACAATGACTCTCCACCCAACCATAGACAGCTGCAACCACTATTACTTGCAGCTGCCACCCCCGAGTCAGATTCCAAAGTCTGAGGGGAAAATGCTTACTTTTGGGCCCACACACAAGTTGTCAATTAAGTCAAGTACTCCAAAGGTCATTGTACCTCAATCCCAATAGTTGTTTACTTCTTTCTTTCATGAACATCAAGTCCAAAGGTGCCCAACCTCACCCCCAAGTGCATGTACAGTGATTTGCCTCCTCCTAGGGAGTCCAAAATCCATTGTACCAATCAGGGTAGTAACCAAAGACTGTGATCAAGCCTGTCCTTATTTTGACTTCAGGACGGTATCCTTCCAAGCTGTTACAGGGATCCAAAGTGGTTATTTCAACCCATAGCCTCTAGGGGACCCATTCTGTTACATGCCCCATAGATTTCATCCCACCCATAGCCTCCAGGGACCCAAGTTGTTACAAGGCTCCAGTGATCCAAAAATGGATCTTGGATAGACCTCTAAGTCTAAAAGACTTCATATAAGAGGTAAAAGGTGCCAAATGGCACAAATTCTTTGTAAATCAGAGGGAAAATGAAATTCGTAGGCTGCTCTCAAAAATAGTCTCTTTGCAGAGATCCCTTCATTCTGAATCTAACGCAACTTGAATCGGCGAAAACGGACTTCAGATGAAGAAGTTATCATAAAAAGAAGTTCCCCTTTATTCTTTAGGAAAGAGGCAAAAATATGAATAAATAAGGCCTATCGGAGGCTTAAGTCAACAATAAATAGGAGCCGTCAAATCTGGCCGATCAGCGGTCTAGATCCGATCGGCAAATCACAATCGGTGGTGGTAGCTGGAAAATATCGGCACACGGTATATGTTTAGTGCGATCACGATATCGCAATCGGTGGTTATAGTGGAGTGCATATTAAATGACGAGGGTATGTGCGATGTGCGATTGTGACAAGTCGCATCGCAATATTGCATCGGAAAAACACCAAAGGGAAGGCTTACGGAGACCGGAGACTGGGCGACTTTCGATTGCAATATCGCAACATTGCATCGGTGCATGACAAAGGAGCGAGATGTTATATATATATATATATATATATATATATATATATATATATATATATATATGCGATGCGATTTTTCGGACCCAATAAGATTATAAACCTTATTCCATATGTTTTGAGATCTGCCCAACTGCAAT
Organism: Pinus tabuliformis; assembly: GCA_031772625.1. NCBI lineage: Eukaryota > Viridiplantae > Streptophyta > Pinopsida > Pinales > Pinaceae > Pinus > Pinus tabuliformis. The sequence continues at coordinate 559,514,782 of CM062817.1, forward strand.
CTTGTGTGTATTTTCAATATTTTTAATGTATTTCTAAAATACAAAGGGAACCTTGGAACAAGGCTGGAGCGACTTGCGATAGCGATTGCAGGTGGACCCAATAGTGTTATAAAGCTCATTTATGAAGATTTGAAGTCCGAGGAACAGTGTTCTCTGTGGATTTTTCCCTTGTCTGGTATATTTTCTTGTGTAAGCCAAGAATGCAAAAAAAATGGGAATTTCAAGCACTGATTGCCCCTTCTGTTCAAAATAGGTGGCATCCATCCCTATGGGCATTTAGCAATGATTGCTAATGCTCAAAGAAGGGATTTGAGTGGACCGAAACTGGAAGATAGAAAGCCGAGAAGCAGAAATGAACCAACAACGTCGATTTGGCTAAAAAAGCCATAGAACAACATAAACAAGGAGCTTTTCGGGTTGTTGTTGGTGGTTGTAGTCGATTGTTTGTTGCTGAAAGTGAAGCCAAAGTAGGAGGCTGAGGCGAAGGAGCAGTGCAGAAGCAAAAAGGTAGCTAAGGGAATCACTTGGAAGCCAAGTGAAAAGCCAAGAAGGTTGTGAACTACTAGAGGGTAGAAAGAAGCCAGAGACAGAGCTAGAGCCAAAGAGCCAGAGTCAGAGCCAAAGAGCCAGAACCCAGAGCCAAGGGATAAAATGGTGTCTGAACCCACTGCTTATGTGTAAAATAGCAGGAGTTAAGCCAAGAGCTTGTAAAAGAAGGACTTATACCATAATCCCAAAGAGCCTATTTGAGTTGACTAGAGCTCACGGAGATGTAGCCCAAGAGTTGTGGGTGAACTCCTAATTAATTTTTTGTCTTATGTGTTTGTTTTTACCGTTTAAGCACATTCACATATCAGCACAAACAACAGAATGGCCCAACTCATGGCAATGAAAGCATCTCACCTTCGACTTGTCAAACTTCTTCCCTCCTTGAAAATACTTGGATTGGGATGCCTTCCCTTTCCCTTTCTTAGCTTTAGATGCTAAAGCCAAGTTCTCTTCATCATCATGTTTTGATGAAGAAGCTCCATCCCTGGTGCTCTGTCTGATCTCCTCCTGCATCAAATCAGACCATAGTCGTTCCCAATCTGGCAGTTTGTCCCTTCCATTCACTGAGTCTTGGTAGCTATGTCATCTCTTAGGAAGTCCAAGGAGTGCTAGACTCACCATATCATCATCACTAGTCACGACCCCTACACTTGCAAGCTCATCCCTGCAGGTGGTGAGCTTGTTCAGGAACGTAGAGATAGTGTCACCATTTTCACACTTGATCTTGTGAAGTTTGTCCTTCAGTACCAGCTTCCTTTGATCACTGCTATTCTGATATAAATCTTTCAATGTTTTCCACATTGCATGCAAAGTCTCCTTCCCATGGAGGATTGAAATTATGTGATCTCGAACTCCCTCCAGGATGATTCTCCTAGCTCTAGCCACACACTTCTTCCATTCTGCTAGTTGAGTAGCATTAGTAGGCTTAGGGACTTCTTGATCAATGAAGTCCTTAAGGTCGTTATCTTTCAATACTGCCTCCACGTGATCCTTCCAAGCTATGTATATTGAGCTGCCATCAAGGGCATACTCAAGCCTCAAACCATAGAAAGCCATCGGTCAAATAGATGTGATAAGAACTTGAGATCTATATCCCGAATAATAAACTTCGAATTTCTCTTGCCTGTATACTGTTCTTCCTTGATCACCTGTGCTCCGATACCATGTAGAAATTTCACACCTGTAGATCAAACTGATATATGCAATGTGCTAAAGCATAATACTTGATCTAGTTCTACAAAACATTAAGCGGAAGCATAATCGATTTCATGAGAAACATCAAGCATAAACACATATAACTGATCAAGAGAAATAATCAACCATAACACAAGATATATCATTGGTGAAAGCACCAACATAAAACCCCTATCTATATTATTAATCAAGTGGAAATCCTCTTCTATTTACAAAAAGAATCAGCTCAAGATCTATCATGTACTCTCTGTAATCGAAAGATGAAGATCATAGACTACCTAGGCCTCAATATATAAGCCACGAGTCCTCCAACCTCCTATATCATGTAATTCTCTTGGAAATAAATCCTTCTCCATGCAAGGAATACTTACTTATTTTTTTCAGTGCTTTGTAATCAATGCACATCCTCCACTAACCATCTTTCTTTCTCACCAAGACAATTGGAGATCCACATGGTGATGTGCTTGGTCTGATGAACCCTTTATCGAGCAGCTCTTGTACATGCTTCTTGATCTCTGCATTCTCTAAAGCGGATAACTTGTACATTCCTATGTTAGGCAATGGAGCATCTTGCTGCAAATGAATATCATGTATTATTTCCCTTTTGGGTGGAAGACCTTTAGGTTCTTGAAATAGGATATCGTATTGTGAAACAACTTTTTCTAAATCAGCTTTCTATTTAGCATCACAGCCTTCAAATGCATTGGTTTTATCAGAGGTCTTTTCCTTTACAACCATTAGTAAAAATTGCTTGCATGAATTTACAATTCTTTTCATCTGCCCTGAGTTTATGAGATTATAGTTATTTTTGAGTTGATGAGCTCTTACAATATATTCTATTCCATCTTTTCTAAGTTGATACTTATTTTCAGTTCTATAGAAAATGGCTTTTCTATCATACAAGTAAGGACTTCCTAAAACAATACCACATATATCAAAGGGAACTATATCTAACTCAACCTCATCTACAAAAGTTGACCCAAAGGCAAACCTAAGTTTATATTGTCTAGTCACTTGTAGCTTTGCTTTATCACATACCCAACCTAATGGATATGCCTTCTTATGAGGTGTGGTTAGTAGTCCCAACATCTTTGTAATTGCTTCAGAAATCAAGTTTACTTGTGAACCACTATCAAATAAAGTATCAATCTTTTGATGCTTGGAAATAACTCTAATATGAAAAAGCTCATGTCTTTTCCTCTCATTGTCTTCATTTTCAATAGATTGTGCATAATTGCTAGTAGATGCTTCAAAATTTTACCTTTTATACCTGTGGTTATGACTGTTGTTTCATCACCTGAGTCTGACCCCAAGTCTTTCTGAATAGCAGTAGCAGTCTTCTTCTTCCTTCCATCGATCATCTTGGGTTTCAGCTCCGGATGCAAAGACCAGCAATGTTCATCATCATGTCCAACCTTCTTGCAGTGAGTGCATGAAGGTTTGTCTTTCTGTACAGCATTTTCCTTCCCCTCTTTCCATTTCTGCTTCCTCTTTTCCTTGTTCTTACTTGCAGTGGGTATTGATGTTCCCCCAATCTCTAGGCTCACATTCTTGCCTCTAGCCTCTATATGTGTAGCCTGAACTGATACCTAATCTATGCTAGTAGGGTTAAACATGAGAATGGTGTGCCTCAAATAGTTGTGTAGACCACCTATATACTTCAACAAAGTTTTAGGTGAGTCTAGAGAAATGCCTAAAATTAAAGCTTTTTTTCTAAATTCCTGGGTATAGCTTTGTACATTTTGGTCCTTTAGCTGGCAAAGAGTTTTCCAACTCATCCTTGCTTGCTACATATAAGCTAGTGGATAGAATTGTTTTTTAATGACAAAAACAAATTCACTCCAGGTAGAAAGAATTTTACCATTCTTCTTCAAATTAGCTTGTGTCCTGCCTTCCCACCACATTAGGGCAGTTCCTCCAAAGTGAAGCTGGCCAACTGAATCTTTCTCCTTTCTGAAACAATGTTCTGCACCCTGCAATATACATCAATCTCTCTAATCTAGTTATCTAGCTTTTATGCATTTAATTCTCCATCATATATTGGCGAATCAAATTTTACATCTAATTTAATCAAAGGGCTAGAAGGAGGTGTTGATGGAGGAGGCTCTTTCCCTTTCCCTTTGCCTTCTGAATGGCCATCTAGAAGAGGTTCCTTTGTTCCTTTGTCTTGTTTGGAGGTTGAAGTATCTTCACCTCGACCTTTCTTAAATCCTCGATACATCTCTTCTACCATGGCTCTCATGATCATGAAACTCTCCATGAACTGAGTGTCTGATTCCAAGGGAATTTCTTCTGTCATTTTCCTCTAAGGATAGACTCTTCCAATTTCTGGGTTAGCCTCAACCAGTTCTCCTTCTCCTAATTTGAGTTTTGACCTAGTTAGCTTTCAACAATCCAACACAAGCTTGTCTAACCTTAGCAAACCTAAAGCTTTGATACCACTTGATCTGATAATGAGATCTTAGACAATTATTAAGGTATTATAGACTCATGTGCATGGATTTTCCTATGTTACTTTGTGCAATGGATTGATAAGATTGTGAAATACATAGACAATGAAGCAGTTAAAGAACATAATAGACAAACACACATAAACACAGCAAGTTTAATAAGAATTTCACCCAACACTCCTGGGCTACGTCTCCTGGTCCAGCCTTCAGTGGTGATCTTTCTGTTATGTCTTTAGAAGCAGAGTTTTTACAAAAGTCAGCTCAATTTGAGTCTCACACAATAGATACAAAACAACAAGGCTTCACTTGGATCCCCCAAGTCTTTCTGAGTACACAGACTCTCCTCACTGACTCTCTATCTCTATTTTCTCTCTATCTCAGCACTACTTGTCTCTGTCTTTGTCAGTCTGTGGCTTTAAAGCCAATCGGCAATGTCTATGTGTTTCTCCTTCTCAGGCTCTCTAGCTTCCCGACCTCTGTCCGCTCATATCCCCCTCTAAGCGTTAGCAATCATTGCTAAACACTTTTAGGGATGGGGGCCACCTATTTTGTAATGGAATGGGTCATCGAGCCTATGAAATCCCCAGAAACAGTGTTCTCTATTTTCATAGAGAAATACACTAAAAACTGTGAAAAATCGCCAAACTATCGTTTATCAGATTTGAAATAATATGAATCTCGCCTTATAAATCCTATTGCGTCTGCCTTTTAATCACATCGCATCTCCACCATTGATCTGGGAGATCTGGATCTAACAGTTGCGGTTCATTTCAGGCGGCTCTTTCATATGGGGGTTAACAGCCCGATAAGGGTGGTTTTCTCTCTCCAAGGCCTGGACACGTGGCATCCCATGTATGGGATTGGTCAGAGCCCGACCCAAACCACTTACCACCTTTGGCCCGCCTGAAATCCCACTTGTATAATTATCTCCATTTTATATTTAAAATACATTAAAATATGAAATCCCGCTCATCTCGGACTTGAAACAATATATCTTTGCATTAACAAACCCTTTCAGGTCTGGTTCCATCGCATTAGTGCTTTATCCTTTGTATTTCATTTATTTAACGAAAAACACAAATACAAAGGAAAACCCTGTTTTCCGGATCACAAATTATATCAAATATCATTTATAACATTATCAGGTCCAGTTATCATGAGTTATGTTTATGTCAGCCCCGCTCCATTGTAATACTCTGATGCGAAGTTGCGATGCGATTGATCGCAATCGCATATCACACATACCCGCAGGCCATTTGTAAGTGCTCTACTATGTTTTGCCGACGCGATATTGCGATTCAACTTGGGCCGTTGATCTACGCGCTTGATCGATGGTCCTCGTTGACCCCGCTGATTGCTATCGCATATTCTGCGTGTTCTCCACCGATAGCCTTCGCTTGCCACTTCTGATTGTGATTTTCTAATTGAATCTGGACAGTTGATTGACCGGATCCAACGTCTCCGATGCAACATTGTTTTAAGCCTCTGATAAGCCTTATTTCACTTATTTCTTCATGTTTTTGCCTCCCAATAGTCTAATCCGAATCTTTGAAAAGTTCTTCTCATGCGATAGTTTCGAGTGTTTGAAGACTTAGAGTGTTTTCTAGGGTCCTTTTGGATTAGGTAGGGCCTGTTCCGTTGCAGTAACACCAATTGTCGGCAACTTGCCCATATAACATGTCGACGCGCTAAGGTTCACCTGAAGGATCGTTTGTGTAGAAGAGTTGAAGGCGTCTGGTAAGCTTTGGCGGGATGATGCAAGCAGCTGCATGGCAAGACCTGCCTTAATTCTATGATGCTATTGGTCAGGAGTTGGCCCACCTATCAAGTCATCCTCACGGGTTCATCGTAGAAGAACAAAGAGGGAATTTATTCGTAAGCACCAGGAATGTAAGCTAGCAGGATGACGTAGGTTACACCACACAATGCTACACTCGTGGAATTGGCTACGGTGGCATACACAATTGGAAGACATGCCAATGGGAAGGGAAGTCATACAACCCCACCTTCCATGCCAGCCCGTCGGAAGAGACCTGGCAGTTGGTAGGTGCTTCTCTTTAGAGTGCACCAGGAGGGACTTAGCTGGATTACGTAAGTTGGCTACGTAGGTCATCCATGCAAGCCCGACGATGATACTATTGGACGAAATCAGTTCCACAGCCAGATCAACCCAGCTCTGCCGCCAAGCAGAATAAAGTGGTGTCGTGAGGGAAGTTTTCGAGATGTTGTGGACTGGAAATTGTGAAAGAAAATGGTGGACAAGCATTAAGAAAATGAGGAGATGGTATGGGGGGACATTGTCTAGGTAAGCCTGGAACAAAGAGGTCGATGGGAACCTAACGCATAGTTTGGAAAACCGTCAGGAAGACAACACTGGGATAGGGAGGATGATTGTGTTGGCATATGAAACCAATCGAAGTGCAGGGGGCACACCCCACAAGACATGTAGCTTGGGAGATTAACCCCGACAGGTTATAAAAAATGCATGAAGGATTGCGTCAGGATGAAAGGGGCTACAAGTTAAGCTCGACCCTTGGTCATTTCTAGAAGAATGTTACTAGGGGCTCGGTGAAATAATGAAGTGCACATAAAAGTGTCGAGCTTGGGAGCTCCAGCCTTGTGTTTGGCCTATGGTCGTTTCGTGTAGAAACGAGACCAGTGGCGCAGAGTCATTAGTGAAATGAATTTAGCCCACAAAGGGTTAGACAGGCTAAGCGCCTAAGCAAATTGAAGAGGAAATAAGGGGGAAAAAATTATATACCCAATCCATCGAGGTGATAGAAGGGGTTGGGTAGGTGACAACAAGGGAGAAGAATCATGACAAGCTTCCTTCAAATCCTTGATCACTTGTTGGATGAAAATCATTGAGTATCTGAAAACTATTAATCTAGTGATTTTCCTCGCTATCGTTAATTCCAAGCATTTCCACAAGGTGAGGTACTCAGCTTGGTTGTTTGTTGCTTTACCTAGGCTCCATGCATTTTGTGAAACAACTATTACTTCAAGGTTAAAAAAGGTCCCACTTGCTCTACCTCCCCTGGCACCCCTCAATGTTATTAGTTTTACAAAGAAATAGTTTTTTTTTAATGTCTTTATGTAAATTTAACACCAAATTCTATATCAAAAAAAAATCTTCCTTTATTTAAAAATAAATAAAAAAATATTAGATTGTTATCTACAACATCAAGAAATTCATAAAATTTATAGAAATGTTAATCCCTCAAAAACATTACATATGTTAAAATTTATATTTATAATTTATTATGATTTAACTTAAAGCTATATAAAAACTTTTCAACTTCTCATTAAAAAATTGTGTATATATTTTGGAAATTTAATTTTAAAAACTAATTAAAAACAATTTTATAATACAATTTCAAATATTATATACAATATATATTTTTTATTAAAATTGTATATATATTTTTTAAATTTAATTTAAATAACTCATTAAAAACAATTTCAAATATTATATATAATAAATATTAAACAAAATATGAATGTCCAATTTAAAAAATTGAATATCATTCTCATTAAATTTTTTAAATTGAATATCATTCTCATTAAATTTTAATATTAATAACCTGTTCACATCATTTTTTAAATTTAAAAATAAACCATATACACTTATTTTTTTAATAGTTCGAAACAAAATTGTTTGATGTATGTTAGGTAACCAATGACGCCATAACATATTATTTTGACGCTTTCATAGACTGCGTGAATCACTGAAGCACATGTTCGCATGGCTAAACCATCGACAACAAACCAATAAATAAATCTTTTGAAATTTGATAAATAAATGTGAAATTAAACCATTAAATTAAATATTATTTATTAAACAAATAATTTTAAAATTAATTGTAAATTTTAAAATATTTAAAATTTTAATTAATAGAAACAAATTACACCATTAATTTTACCATCTGCAATCCCATTAAAATCATCTACCATATATTAACATAAATATGCACCCGAGTGCATGGTTTGCGTGGTGGGGTTGACGACTTTCTCGCACTCCACCCGCAATCGAATCCTGTGTATGTGTTGTTGCGTGGTCAGCCAATGTCGGAGTTAAATTGTGATCTGATGTGACAGTCGATATGATGTTTGATGTATATATTGTACAAAATCAGGCCTAATAAAAAACTTCTGCAGGGACTGCGCCCCCTTTTAAATATATTAACATAAATTACAATTCAAATTCTTAAAATCTGCAATCCAATTAAAATCAGCTACCGTATATCAACGTCAGCTACCGTATTTAATGGGAGTGAAGATTCTATTGTCCTATTTTTATCCACTACGCATTATCATTGACTTCTATATCGCTTTTCTTTGTCTGTCTCACCTTTTGCTCTCTAAAATGTTCTCTTTATATTAATTGATTTTTATTATAATAGCTTTTCATATTAATTTTTATTATGATAGGTTATTAGTATAATTATATTAGTAAATGTGGTTGATATAAGATTTATATCAATTAATCACATTAATAAATGTAATTATTTAAATAATACTAGCAATTGCTCTTAAAAGTGCAAAAGTACACTAAAGGAAATGAAGATTTGGGAAGATCATCTAAAAACTCTCATTTTTAATAAGAGTAAATATTATAAAAATATTGATCTTTATATAAATATTCAATATGCTTATCACTTGTGGCATAAAACGTAAGTTTCAAGAAAGAACAGTGGTACCTCCTTCTAGCGATGTGTGGGTTGGGGAAGCTATGGTGTGGGTGCACCTTTCAATTTCACAAATCTTCATTTTCCATTAGGGTTATGCTTCCATTAGGGTTTCTACATAACCCTCAAATTAGGAGCATGAAGGATTAATTTAAAGCTCGAAAAACGACAGATCCAAATATTTCATCATCTTCACCTGTACTATAACTGCAAGCGACAATCTTGTGCCATCTCTTTGGATCTGAATCTCTGATAGGATAGATAGATCTGATTGCTAGTTGATTCAATTTGTTGGGCAGTGTGAAACCCCAACACCAATCTGTTGGAAAGGAAGAGGAGACAAAACACAAATTCATATACAAAACACATGAGTTGCGGCTCTTCTATTGATCACACAAAACTTCATAATTATAATGAACCTCGTGAAGGGTATTTAACCTTTTCCAACTAGTAACTTACCTAAAATAACTTGACATGCAACCACACAACTTGACATGAAACCACACACTATCAGTTCGACTATGAATTATCTCGACTTGAATCAACTCTCACTTAACTGACTCTCTAACTTTAGCCAACTCCTCATGCCGGAGTAATTAGCTTATTTTAACATTCCCCCTTAATTATGACTGTTAAACTAAGACATGACTCATGAAAACTCAAACATGTATACTGGTTTATGTCTCAGTTAGGTTTACAACACCCAAGTTTCTTCTATGAAATGCAAATGCATCTTTTGCTAATGACTTAGTAAATATATCAGCCAATTGATCACTAGATTTACAAGGCTTCAAGTGAACTTCTCCATTGCTCACAAGTTCTCTAATAAAGTGATATTTAGTATCAATATGCTTGCTCTTCTGATGAAACACATTATTCTTGGATAGTGCAATCGTTGAGGTGTTGTCACAATATATGGTTGTCGATCCTTGTTATTTCAGCTTGAGTCCATCAAATACTCTCCTTAACCATACTGCTTGACATGTTGCTAATGTTGCTACTACATATTCTGCTTCTGTTGACGAAAGTGTCACAATGGGTTGCTTCTTAGATGCCCATGAAATCACACCTGAACCAAGATGGAACACAAAATCAGAAGTGTTCTTCCTATCATCCAAAATTCCTACAAAATCACTATATGCGTATCCAATCAAATCCTTATTTTTTGTGCTTGCATACATTATGCCACAATCTCTAGTTCTACTATGTATCTCAAAATTATTTTTCCTGCACTCCAATGTGTGTCTTTTGGAGTCTCCATAAATCTGGAAATCAAACTTACTCCTTGCATGATATTTGGTCTTGTAGCTGTGAGATACATGAGGTTTCCCACCAATCTTTTGAATAGAGTTGGATTGACATCTGATCCTTCATCATCCTTGATAAACTTTTGTACTTGTTGCAACTGGGGTAGGGACAGGTTTACAATTTTCCATCCTAAATATTTTCAACAAATCTTTCGCATATTTATTTTGATAAATAAAAATACCTTTTTCAGATTGCTCAACTTCTATGCCAAGAAAATATTTCATGAGACCAAGATCTGTCATCTCAAATTCTTTCATCATGGCTTCTTTAAATTCATCTAACTCAAAATCACCTGTAAAAGTCATGTCATCAACATATAAGCAAACAATCAAAATATGTTCATGCTCATTTACCTTTGTGTACAAGGTAGGTTCAATGTTACTTTTTCAAAATCCATTCTTGATCATGTAGCTGTCAATTCTACTATACCAAGCTCTAGGCACTTGCTTCAGTCCATAGAGCACTTTCTTCAACCTGTAAAATTTTTCTTCATTACTCTCAAATTCACATCCTGGAGGTTGTTGAACATAAATTTCTTCTTCTAGAATTCCATTCAAGAAGGCTGATTTCACATCCATCTGATATACCTTCCACTTGTTTTGAGTTGTTGTGGCTAGAATTGCTCTTACAATATCCAATCTAGCAACCGGAGAAAACGTTTCTCCAAAATCTATTCATGGTTGTTGTGAGAATCCTTTTGCTACAGGTCTAGTTTTAAATTTGTCAATTTCACCTTTCCCATTCAACTTTGTCTTATACACCCACTTTACACCAATGAGATTTTTTCCTTTTAGTAAACCAACCAAATCCCATGTATCATTCTTTTCAATAGCTTCAATTTCTTCATCCATGGCTTGCACCCAATTTTCATCTCTGATTGCTTCTTCTAATGAAGAAGGTTGGAATGACAACAATGCAAAATTTGAACTAACATCCAAATCATCATAAATAGCTTTCAGACTTATCTTCGTTCACTTACCATTTCTTGATTCATCACCTGATTGACTATTAGGAGAATCTCGATCTGTTGATCTAATTGAAGATCCATGCTACTTTGAAAATATTCGAGTCCTTGTTGGTGCATCTCTGTTTGGTGTCTTCACCTATGATTCTTGTTGCTCCTTTTCTGCTACATCATCTTCTTCCATCAGTGGCACTTATGCATCAACTATTTTGTCTACCATTGCATTCCATGACTCCTGTACTTTGAACACAACATCTCTACTAATATGGTCTTCTTTGTGATAGGGTTATACAATTTGTAAGCTTTTGATTGCTCACTATAACCAGTAAATATGCATTTTTCACTTTTATCATCCAAGTTTCCTCTTCACTCATTAGGCACATGTGCATAAGCTACACATCCAAATACTCTGAGATGAGATACGCTGCAAGACATACCTGACCATGCTTGTTCTAGTACTTTGTTCATCACACTCTTTGTAGGAGATCGGTTGATCACTGGAACACACAAATTTAGCAATTGACAGCCATGATATATATTTTTTAATAATAAATGAATAGATGATGTTTACATTTTGTGGGAGGCCCTGGCTATATACTACCTTGGGTGCCTCTTAGTGAATGGGAATGATATTTGATCATGCCCTTTTCCTAATAACTTATGAACTAACTAATTTTTTATATAACATTGCCTTCCTCTCAAAAGAATGCTTTAACCTCAAAGCATACATAATGACGGATGTTGCTGACAAAATTCTTCATTCTCCCAAGAAGCTTCTTCTTTTGGTAATTCCTTCCACTTAATCAAGTATTCCTTGATTACACGAGATCAAAGCTTCCTTTCTCTAGTAGATAAGATACCTTCTGGTTCGAAAATGACCCTTCCTTCATTATCTAGGGATGGAAGAGTTGTTTTGGCTGATTGATGGTCGCCCAATACCCTTTTAAGGAAGGATACATTGAAGACGTTGTGAACATGGCTTTTATCCAGAAGGCTTAAACTATATGCAACTTGGCTAATCTTTTTGTTGATCTAGCATGGTCCATAGAACTTCGATGCCAATTTATTTTTTCCTTTTTGTTTCAAGGAAAACTTCTTATATGGTTGGATTTTGACAAATACCCATTCTCCAACTTCAAATTCTCTTTCGGTTATGTTTCGGTCAACTTGTTGCTTCATACAGTTTCTTGCATTATTTAAATTTTCTTTAGGGTTTGGATGATTTTCTGGGTTTCTTCTAATTGGATTTTAACAGCTAGTAGATTTATTTGGATGGTAGCTATATCCTTCCATTTTGGAAGTTCGTACCCATACAAAGCTTGGAATGGAGTCATTTTTTCTGACATATGATAAGTAGAATTATACCACCATTTAGCGAGATGAAACCACTGAGCCCACTTATTTTGTTTTTCTGTAGCGTAACAACGTAGGTAGGATTCCAAACATTTATTGAAAACCTCGATTTTTCCATTTGTGTGAGGGTGGTAAGTGGAACTCATATTTAGGTAGCTTCCTATATGGTTGAACAACTCTTTCCAAAAATTACCCTTAAATTTGGCATCTCTATCATTCACAATGACTTTCGGAAAACTGTGTAATTTATAAAAAAAAAATTGTAGAATATCTCAGTGATTTGTTTAGTTGAGTCTGATTTCTTCATTGCAATAAAGTGAGCATATTTGGTGAGTTTGTCGACTACTACGAAAATCTTATCTTTGCCTTCAGATTCAGGTAATCCCTCATAAAATCCATTGATATTTCTTCCCATTTCTAATTTAGAATGTTTAAGGGGTGAAGTAATCCAGGTGTCATAATATTTTCACTTTTATTTCTTTGACATGTGTCACATTCTGCTAAATACTTCTGAATATCACGACTCATCCCCTTCCAAAACAATGATTGACGTGCATTGTAGTAAGTTTTAAAGAATCCAACATGTCCAGCTAACAGTGAATCATGTGACTCCTTGAGTATCTTGCATTTAAACTTGGAGTTTGAATTCAGATAGATTCTTCCTTTGTACCATAGAATGTCGTTCTTCCATTCAAATTTTGAGTTGTCTGGAAGGTTTTTGATTATCGCAGTTATTTATGGATCCTTAGCATACTCACTTCGAATTTCATTAAGCCATTCAGGAACAACAACCAAGACTACAAGTAATGTTGGTTCTTTGTCCTTCCTAGATAGGGCATCTGCTACTACATTGTCTTTTCCCCTTTTATGTAGCATCTCCATGTCAAAGGCGGAAATTTTTTCAATCCATTTTTGTTGTTCTTTGGAAAGTGTTTTTTGTTGAAGGAGGTGTTGGAAACTATTATGGTCCGTTCGAATGGAGAACTTACTTCCCTAAAGATATTGTCTCCACTTATCCAGTGCGTGCATAATAGCGAGCATTTCCTTGTTGTATGTGGACTTAAGATGTTCTCTTTTATTGAGCTTCCTACTTTCAAAAGCTATTGGATGCCTTCTTTCATTAATATTGCTCCTATACTGAATCCAGAAGCATCACACTCAATGATAAATGGTTTAGAGAAATCTGGAGTTGAAAATGAGAAACCTTAAAGCAACAGTGTAGGAAAGAAATAAATTCAAAGAACATAAAATTGCAAGAGAAACTAGGTGAAGGAAAAAAAACCAATTGTGGCAGATCACCAAGGTCAATCCCCTGAGCGCCTCCCTGGCAACGGCACCAAAATGTTGGGTGCAGTATAGGGTCTATAAATGTACCAACATTTAATTTGTCAATCCGAATGGTTCGTGAACTTCAAGATGCGGCATTGGAAATGCCAAAGAAAGCCCCTCACAACATGCAAAATAAATGCTAGTCTATCTTGCATATTAATCTCATCAATAAATGAAATCCTACACTAAAAGAGAATTCAAGAAAACACCAATCCAAACAATTAAATTCATGCGGGAAATAAAAGCAATCAATGCGAAAGGAAATCATAACGGGAAATAAAGCAGTGTCGGCATAATAACAAAAAGACTGTAAATGTTGGAATAAGTTCAAAAGAAATTCAAACCATTCTGCTTGCACTAATTCTTTGTAAAGTTGACTTGAAAGCATTAGCAACATAACAAGGAAATTTACTGTGTAAATAAACTTATAAAGGAAATTAAATTAATGAGTATCTCGCCTTACTTGTCCCCAAAAATTAATCTTGCAAACTGTCCATAAGTTAAAGGAAACCATAATGGTAATTCAACATTTATCGATTCAAACATAGCGTAGTTTCCTTATTTATAAATATCGGCTTAGAAAATGTAAAAATCGCAGCTTTAGATATAAATTAATAGATTTGGATTAATTTATAGAATTCGAGTTAGAGCTCATAAAGGCAGAGACGATGTTGTGGATTCGAACAATCTGGAAGGACATGATGTTTGTTTAAAATATTTCAAGTGCAAATGTGATTAGCGATGCAGCAAATGAAATATTTTGTAAAGGAACAATTTGCAACAAATCAAATTAATTCTAGAACTAGAAATTGAAGGCAGAAAGAAACTATAAAATTCACACAACAATTAATAATCTAAATGTTATTGAATCTAAGAGATGAGAGCGACGTCGAGCTGGTCTGGTGGCCAACCCAACCAACTCGCACCCTCTTTGAGTTCCTAGTTCACATAGAAATCGAAATCATTAGATGCAGTAAACAAATAGACAAGGCATAGATAAAAATTGCTTCAATTAATCCTAAAAAAACATTCTTTTATGTCAAACAAACATCGACTTAACTCCAGTAAGCAGGAGAAGTGATGCACAAATGGAATCCACGTGTTGCTACATCGGGACAGCTTCTCCTCCCTTCTGCACTTTCCTTTGATGTGCACTATCCCTATCTAGGTTGATTTCCTTCCCTGTTATCTAATTAATTAACTAACTAAGCTAACTTCTTGCTACTCCAGGAAATCTATTATATAACATCGAGTTACAACTGGGCCTTTTAGTTAGCCGATTAGAATAGAGGAAGTAGATCCCAACAATTTTCCATAAATAAAATTAGTTTTCAACTTTCGAAACAAACATGATTCTTGCTAATTGTTCCTCTTTTCTAGGAATGGTGCTATTGCTGGACTCCACATAGGATGGGTGCTACACTGTATCATGACCACGTGGCTGCATAGATGAGGCCAGAGGAATGCGTTGACTCCAACGTTGATGTGGTTGTGGTCATTTACTCCAGGCGTTCTCCACATTGCGAGCAATGATAAGAGCATTCTGCAATATCTTTGGACCCATAATAGGTAGGGTATGATCTCGATAACGTGGTGAAGCCTCAAGAGGACTGAGACCTACACTGCGGCTATATGTCATCTCAATACGGAACCTCTGTGGATCTTCTTGTGCTACCTACGTTCAAACATCTGCAATACAATGTAGGCCATATAGTCTAGCTCTCTAGTTTTATACAAGCGGTGAAGAGTATCATCAAAAACAAGGTTGTGTTCTCCTTGCAGTGAATCATCCAAGTTACAATATCGAAGAACGAAAAGTGAAGAACCACTAAATATGTTGCCACTGCAATCTACTCCTCGACTTCACTTCTATCAATGACATCAGTGTGATTTGATAGTATCTTGTGCACAAGCTCCTGTCATGTAAGCATTGAGCATTTGCTTGAACGAAATATATGTTGTATCATGTTGAAAAGTTTAGGCACATATCCAATCGTTTGCTGACACTTTCTAGCAGTTGATACATCCAACTTACATTCCTCTAATGACTTTGATTCTCTTTCAAGAACCTGTTGTAACACTTGCATGCGAAGGGCCTGAAGAATTTGCCAGTTTGATTCAGAAATTCCATCAATACTCCTCCCAAGGCACCATCTACAAAACGTTGGAGGTTTATAATTGTAGAAATCCATAATGCGTAGAGATAGCAGAAAGATTATAGAAAATGTGAGTGCAGTCCATGAGTCCCTCGGAATGCGAGCAAGTAAATGGTGCAGGAATCCATTGCATGGTGTAGGCAGGTAAGTGCAATGGTGCAAGCATGTGAATGCACTGGTGCAGGCACATCCCAAAGTATAATAAAACCAATTTTAATCCTGCGACATACAACCCCTAATTAATTAAACTTCTCATTAATGCTATTTTAATCCTGTTAAAACAAAGAATTAGCAAATACTCTTCAAAAATTATTATTTAGCCATTCGACAACATGAGAGAAAATAGATAATAAAAAAATAGGACAAAACGGAGACCCAACAATATGTTGATGACAAGGAACAATGAAAATTATATTGCATCGATAAAGAAAGAATTGAAGAAAGGGTTTGAAATGACATATTTTGGCTATCTTAACTACTATTCGGGCATTGAAGTGACCCAACATCTAAGATATATATTCATTTCTCAAAAGAAGTGCATTGGAGAATTATTGAACATGTTTGGCATGGTTGAATGCAAACTTTTGTCCACTCTAATGGAACAAAATCCAAAGCTCACATCTAAAGAAGGAAATTAATTTGAGGATGTAACTAAGTATAGATAGTGTCTAGCCCTAAGGGTTAGCTCAATATATTGAGTACCAGTTGCTAAAGAACCTTGCTAATGGGAGGTCACAGGGTCATTTCTCGTCGATGCCCTTGAGGTTAGGCTCCGATTAGTTTGTCTAGTGGGATGTGATCCCTTCGGGTCTACTTGAATTTTCCTCTAAACACACACACACAACTTGTAGGAAGTCTTATCTACCTCATCACTATGAGACCATATATTTCATTTCTTATTGGATTCCTTTCTAGGTTTATGCAAAAGCCTTATGAGGGATGATTGGTCTATTGCAAGAAGAGTTTTAAAGTACTTGAAAGGAACTCAATACTTTGGACTCAAATATACACAGGTGGATGACTTTAGCTTAATTGGATATTCTAGTTCAGTCTTTGATGGAGATAAGGAAAAAAAAGTATTTACTTTAGGTTATGTTATGAGTCTTGTATCAAGATTTGTCTCCTAGAGGTCACGCAAATAGTCAGTTCCAACATATTCCACAACAAGGGTAAAATATGTGGCAATTGCATAAGCAACCAAAAAGATTGTGTGGCTAAGAAAAATTCTTGAATATTTGTAGGAGAAACAAGTGCACTCTACTCCTCTTTTAATTAACATCACTTATGTAATTAAATTGGCCAAGAATCCAAAATTCCATGATCAAACCAAATATATCAATACAATGTATCTTTTGATTTGACATCATGTTGAGGCCTATATTATTCACCAACAACATTGATCCACAAATGAGTAAATTGCAAACATATTCACCAAAGAACTTAAAAAAAAAAGTTTGAAAGTTTCAGAATGATGCTTGGACTCACAAACACCCCTTCAAATTAAGAAGGAGAATGCTAGACACTTAATCCTACAAAATTAATCAAAATTATGTAAAATTAACGCTTATCAAAATTATAAGCGATTTAATTAATATGGTTCTTAAATATAAAGAAAATATATATCTATATATATTTTAGTTTTTTTATTTCTAATTTTATATATATATACATAAATAAATAAAAAATAAATAAAAAATATCAAATATATATATAGATAGATATAAAATTATAATTCATGTATTTTTCTTCCTTTATTAGTTTATATGTGTGAAAGTAAATTTAATTTATATAAAAAAATGTGACAAAGGTACATGTATGGATTATATGAGTAGATCCTCGTGAGACTAAGGAACTTTAGTAATTTATTGACTTATAATTTCGGTACTAATCAAAATACTAATTGATTTAGAAATACTTTAGTAATTTGTTGATTTATAATTTCAAAGCTAAGCAAAATAATTTACCAAATATAAAAGGACGGTGTCTATACATACCAATTAGTTTTTTAACATAAAATATGGTTAAGATAATAATTAATATGTAATTTAATTTTAGCTAATGAATTATGGTTTTGGATGTATTTGATGATATATATTGTATTGTAAATAATAAGTTTAGTTGATGAAAAAAATTAGGAGTATGGTTCTAAATATTTTGTTGATTTTCTCATTAAAGATTTTTAGGATAAATCTCTTGAAAACATTACTTAATACATTAAACTTTTTGTTGACTTTCTCATTAAAAAAATATAGAATAAATCTCTAGAAAATATCATCCAATATATTAATATTGCAAAATGCAAAATCATAATTAAGTTTAAAAGTTGATAATCTCCAATAAAAATCAATTCATAATAAGCATCAAAATAATTACTTCATGATATGAATTGATAAGCATCAAAATAATTACTTCATGATATATTTCACGTTGTTAGAATTAAAAAAAAAAAAAAAAAAAAAATTCATAAAAATATAAAAAAATTAAAAAAGAATTGAGAAGGGAAAAAATTATTATTAAAAAAAATCATTAATTTAACCCAAAAAAATCAAAATTATCTTTTATTACAGTATTTAAAAAAAAAAAAAAATATTACAAAGAAAATCGAATTTAGTTTGATGCTCGATTAAATTCGTTCCGTGGATGATGATCAATTTTTAAATTAGATGATGAATTGTTAGTTGGCTGAAGGTGATTATTAGAATGATTATTAGAATTTACAATTAATATTGGAATAGTTATTAGGTGCGTTATGCCTATCTTTAATGTAGATATAAGTTAATTAAAAAATGAAATCAAAGATGAAATTTAAAAATAGATTTAATGGGTGATTATTAGAATGATTATTAGAATTTACAATTAATATTGGAATAATTATTAGGTGCATTATGCCTATTTTCAATGTAGATATAAGTTAATTAAAAAAATGAAATCAAAGATGAAATTTAAAAAGTAGATTTAAATTAAAATAATATTATTTCAAATACTTTATTTTAATATTAAAATAATAATATTAATATTTTAATATTAAATAATGTATTAATTTAATCATTAATTTATTTTATTAATATATTTATACAATTAGTATATAAATATTTAGTGTTTAATATATTATTAATATTTAATTATTACATTAATATACTATTAAACAATGTAAAAATATTACTAAAATATATAAATAATTTTAATAAAAGTTCAATATAATATTAATGGTACATTAATAATATATTATTTCACATATTTATAATGTCTTACTTATAAATTAATCTATATATTAAAACATATTAATTATGGTTGATTATTGTTGACATGGTTAACTATAGTCAATATGGTTGTGGTTGACTATTGGTGATATGGTCAATTATAGTCAATATGGGCATCATACTCAATAATAGTCAACATGACTACCATGGTGAATTATAGTACCACGGACACCATGCCCTGTCAGTGGGTGATCCATTGTCAACCATAGTGAACTATATTGAACTATGGTGGATGGCCATTGTTGACCATGGACGCCTATAGTGGATGGTTATGGTTAGCCATAGTCAAACCATGGTCGAGCATCAACAACCACCATTTCAATGGTAAACACAATGAAATCATGGTCAACTATAGAGACACCATGGTCGAAATATGGTCAAGCATAGTCAAACCATAGTCAATTATAGTCAATCATGTTTAATTATGGTTGACAATAGTCAAACCTTGGTCAAATGATGGTGAGTCATATGCAAACCATGTTTAACCATAGACAATCATAGTCAACCATAGTAAAACCAAGGTCAACCATGGTCACCATAGTAAAAGCATGGTCAACCATGGTCCAATGTTGAATTGTGAAAATTAATCATTGTTAACCATGGTCCAACGTCACATTTTGACAAAGATTGTCTCAATATGAAAATCAACCATGGTCAACAAACATTAACCATGGTCAACCGTGGTGAATCATGGTCAACCATGGTGCAACGTCACATTATGACAAATATTTTCTCAATATGAAAATGCACCATGGTCCAATGGTCCAATGTCACATTGTGACAATGATTGTCTCAATAAGAAAATCAACCATGGTCAACCATATTTATTTTAGGGTTTATTATATTTATTTTAGAGTTTATATATCGTGCATTTATAATACTAATTCCTTAGGTTTAATATTATTTCCTTGCATTTAATATTATTCATATAGGGTTTTAGTATTAATCTCTTGGATTTATATTATCAATCCCTTGGGTTTATTAATCTAAGGGTTCAAATTCCTTGGGTATAATATTATTCATATGGTTTATAATATTAATCCTAGGATTTAATATAAATCTATTGGGTTTATAATCATGGTCAACCATGGTCCAATGTCACATTGTGACAATGATTGTCTCAATATGAAACCCAACCATGGGCAAGCATGGTCAACCATGGTCCAATGTCGCATTGTGATAAAGATTGTCTCAATATGAAAATCAACAATCTTTATTTTATGTTTATAATATGTATCATAGGGTTTATCATAGGATTTTCTCAATATGAAAATCAATCATGGTCAACCATGGTCAACATTGGTCACCATCGTAAATTATGGTCAATCATGGTTAACCATAAGCAACAAGGGTCCAATGTCACTTTGCAACAAATATTGTCTCAATATGAAAATCAACCATGGTTAACCTTGGTCAAACATGGTCAACGATGGTCCAACGCTGCATTGTGACAAAGATTGTCTTAATATGAAAACTAATCATGGTCCAATGTCGCATTGTGACAAAGATTGTCTCAATATGAAAATCAACCATGGTCAACCATGTTTATTTTACCGTTTATACTATTTGCCATAGGGTTTATCGTAGGGTTTTCTCAAGATGAAAAATCAATCATGGTCAACAATGGTCAACATGGTTGACCATGGTAAATTATGGTCAATCATGTTTAACCATGGTCAACATTGGTCAACATGGTCGACCATGGTAAATTATGGTCAATCATGTTTAACCATGGTCAACAATGGTACAATGTCACTTTGTGACAAATATTATTACAATATGAAAATCAACCATGGTTAACAGAATGACAATATTGTCACAATATGAAAATCAACCATGGTTAATAACCATCGTCAACCATGGTCAACCATGGGCCAACATTGCATTATGGAAAAGATTGTCTCAATATGAAATTCAACCATGGTCAATAATCATGGTCACATTGTAAAAAAGATTGTCTCTTGGTCCAACGCCACATTGTGACAAGCATAGTCATTCGTGGTCAACAATGGTCAACCATGGTCCAATGTCACACTGTGACAAAGATTGTCTCAATATGAAAATCAACCATGGTCCAACGTCACATTGTGACAAAGATTGTCTCAATTTGAAAATCAACCATTTTCAACCATGGTCGAACATCGCATTATGACATAGAATGTGTCAATTTGAAAATCAACCATTTTCAACCATGCTGAAACATATTTATTTTAGGGTTTATAATAATTATCTTAGGCTTTATATAGCTTGGATTTATAATATTAATCCCTTGGGTTTATGATCCCTTGGGTTTTTAGTATTAATCCCTAGGGTTTATTAGTCCCTTGGGTTTATAACATCAATCTCTTTGTTTAATTAATCTAAAAGTTCATATTCCTAAGATATAATATTATTCCTGGACTTGCAGAGAAGAAAACAAGAATTTTTATGCCCTTACAGTATGTACAGATCAACCATTCATACATTTGTGTGAGAGTCATCCCATTGTTGATACCTGAAATCGAGCAATAATTGTTTGCACCGAAGACACTAAATGTGCTTCTGGTTCTTGAGGTTGCTTGGTGTCTGAAACACCATGTTGCACTTTCCATACAATTCAACACATTGGTAGCATCTTTGTGTTGCTCATGAAGTCTTTGAGGACACATGTCATAGGGATTGATGTTGGGGTTTCACACTGCCCAGCAAATTGAATCAACAAGCGATTAAGCAATCAGATCTATCTATCCTCTCAGATATTCAGATCTAAAGAGATATGAGGTGTGAGGTTGTCGCATATTTGGATGTGCCATTTTTCAAGCTTTAAATTGAGCCTTCCTGCTCCTAATTTGAGGGTTTTGCAGAAACCATAATGGAAAAATAATATTTGTGAAATTGAAAGGTGCACCCACACCATGGTTGCCTCAACCCATGCATCGCCAGAAGGAAGGAGGTATTGCTGTTTATTTTTTATAAATTTACGTTTTATGCGTTCTATGCCGCAAGTGATAATTATCTTGAATATGGAGATGGTGTAGCCACTGCTTTCCTCTTCTTTCTTGCAATGGAACACTTTAATTAGTTTTTAGTAGTGTTAAGAGAATACAAGAATCAAATCCACAACTTTTGGTACAATCTAGCAATCCAACCTGCGACACTAGCCAATCCTCATGTCGAGTAGTGTTTAGAGCATATAAGAATCGAACCCAAAATGTTTGGCACCATATAGCCATCCAACACTAGTCAATCCTCATGAGCATGAATAAAAGGTGGAAATTTCTCGGACCCACTAATACTCCCCAGTCACCTTAGGTTCGCACCAATGGATTTCTCCTGGCCATGTTCTTCCTTGTCTGCTTCCATGGCTATTCAAGCTACGGTCTAATGTAGGTCTTGCTGGCAGAATTTGTCATCTCTCTTAATGGAAAGACCCTATTTTTGAAGCCAAATTATTTGATCGCAACAAGCAGATCCATGGATCCATGGCTCTAGTCATAAACCTGTTCCTACTCTCACATGGATGGGACAGGGCCAATTGTTTTCTAGCATCCTACAGCTATTGTGATTCATGTTCGAAGTTCTTTATGATGTTGGCACCATTAGCTGCAGGTTTCATGACTTCCTTGGGGAGATCACGGGCCAATTAGAGCTCCATCAAAAACATTTTGGTAAATTAGAGCTCTATCAGAGACATTTTGGTAAGTGACGAGTTCGTCTAATTTCTTTATCAATTGTCATTTTCAAATAATTTATATTCAGCAGTAAAATGTTTTTAAACTCAGAGGTAAGAATTTTTAAATAGTAATATATAATATTAACATTTAGAATATATTGTAGGCATTTTTCAGAATTAGGAATTTGTAAATATCCATAAGTAATATTTAGTATTTAATATTAAATTGTAGAGATCTTTATTATTGAGGGACTTGTAGGCTTAAATCTTAATATTATCAAAAGAAATCTTTCATCTCTGCTCTTTGAGAACCTTTAGGCTTCAAATAACATGACATCATTGTTAGGTTTGTTTGGAACCATAACAAAACTGCAACATATTAACTTCTCCAAGTCCTTGACTTTCAAAAAGTTGCCAACATTCTTGAATTTGTTGGAAATGCTGCGTTGTTTTTTCTCAGTGACCTAACTACCCTAAAGGAATTTACACTCCTACTATTTCAATTTGAAATGTTTACTTTACTTTGTTGGATAGTGAAAATAATGGACAACATTGATAATGAATTATACAAGAATAAAGTATATTTCAGCGGTTGTCACTAACTCAAACAATCTTTAAATTGATATTGTTTGCTAGATGAAGTGTCATTTGCCAATGTGGACAAAATTGAAGGAAGTAACTAGGCATTAGCATATTTAAAAGGTGCACAGATTGAAGTTCTCTTCCATGCTTGGACTTAAAACACATGAGTTGAAGAGGACACGAATAAATAAAATATCCTTTCCTAATTGTGTTTGGTCGAAGCTTAACCATTTCAACATTAATGATTGTGGTGAACTAATGGATGTTGAAGCATTGTCAACAACATTAATGTCACTAAATTTTTAATAGTTGTTAATATAACCACACATCTTTGCAGTCTTCCAAAACTCATCCATTTTGTCTTCACAATTTCCCTTGCTCTACTTGGCAACCTAAAACCCAACAGTTTCCTCAACACCCAAAGAATTAAATAAGGAATTATATAAATTTTGTAGTCATTTAGCTATTCACCTACGTGTTTTTCCATCAAACATCTTACTCTGGGATAACCAAATATCATAATGGAAAATTCCCTTCAACAAGTAAGCAACCAATGAAGTAGAAGGCTGCTCTTTGTAATCCAACATATTTTGTGCTTTCTTTGTAGCAAGAACATTAGCCTCATTCCTGAAGTAGTGTGGACTAGATTAATGGAATCTCGCACTAGGAACCATTTTGTGGCTTGGGAAATGAGTAGCTCGCTGCAAGACCTTGACACAGATTAATATTTATATAATATTTATTCTATTAAAAATAAAAGTTTTTATATTTAGTGATTTATTTTTTTTGGATGATTTTTCCCAATCTTTTTTTCCTTGGTGTACTTTTACATTTTTTAAGTAATTACTACTATTATTTAATATTAAATAATTACTATTCACATATATCAATCACATTTATTAATATAGTTGATTGATATAAATTTTCTTAATAAATTAATCACATTTATTAATGTAGTTGTGCCAGTCACTTAGAAAATAACATTATGAAAATAACGTTTTTGGAAAAAATTCCGGTGAAGACCAGAGAAAGCCCTATAGAAGTCAATGATAGATCTGAAGATTACGTAGCAATTTATGGAACAGCCTCTTCCGCGACATTATACGCGAGATAACGCTTTCACACTAATTTCATTTTTCCTTTAAAACGGCCACTCGTTCTCTCAGATCGAAACAGCTGCTTCCGCCGTAATTGGAAATCGTACTCGTTCTTCAACATTACAATCCCTCTGTTTACTCCACAAAATCTATCCTCTCTTCGATTTCCCTCTAGTTAATTGAATCCCGTGGTCGAATTGGAAGTATACGCTTTCGCCATGATTCAATCGGTGCACATCTCTTTATCTCACACTCCGGCGTTTCGTGCAACAAATCCCAGCCATATTCTAGCTGCTACTTCTGGTGACTGCATTCTCTTCACTATGAAACCGACACTATCGAAGGCTCTCGTCTGCCAGCCATATGTAAATCTATATAACCCCTCCAATCTCCTTCCATCCGTAGAACAGAAGGGCTGGTCGCCTATTCTCGTACGGGCGGTGGAGAAACTCCAACAAAACGTGCGCAACTCTGGTGTTCGTAAGACCACCTGGCCGATTGCCTGGTCGATCATCCCCGGCGACCACGAAGTTTTGGAACCCTTGATCCCGAGCAGGAAATTCTCCCGCTCTCGCCCAAAGAATCCCTCGGCCAGGAGAACTGGCGACAGTATCAGGGATCAGAAAACTGGGCAGGGCTTGTGGGCGATCGATTGCATCCGAATCTGAGACGAGAAATTGTGAGATATGGCAAGTTTGCGCAGGCCACCTATGACGCATTCAACTTTGAGCCCCATTCTAAATACTACGGAAGCTGTTGATATGGGCGAGACAAGATGTTCCACAAGGTGGGGCTGGACAACACGGGTTACAACATCACCAAGTATCTCTACGCCATGTCGGACATTCACCTCCCTAAATGGTTCGTTCGCCCATCTTCCATGGATGACAATACATGGAGCAGGGACTCCAACTGGATTGGATACATTGCGGTGAGCACAGACGAGGAGGTGAGGCGCCTGGGGAGGCGAGACATCGTGGTGGGGTGGAGGGGGACTGTGACGCAGCTCAAGTGGATGGAGGATTTTTAGGATATTCTCCATCCCATGGGAGAGGTGGGGAGCCTGCACGAGAATTCATCAGTGAAGGTGGAGCGAGGGTTTCTGAGCATATATACCTCAAAGGACCACAACACGAGATACAACAAGCTCAGCGTGTCCGAGCAGGAAATGAAGAGCTCGGCCACTTGGTGGATGTGTATACGCAGAAAGGAGAAGACGTGAGTATCACCATGACTGGCCACAGCCTCGGTGGTGCCCTCGCTCTACTCATCGCTTACGAGGTCGCAGTTAAGGGCTTCAATTCGCACAAAGCCGATCCCGACAGGAACGTCCCTGTGACTATGTTCTCTTTCGGAGCTCTGAGAGTGGGCAACTAGGCTTTCAAAGACAGATTGGAGGCGATGTGGGTGAAGGTTCTGCGCGTGGTGAGCAAACAGGACATGGTCCCCAAGATGCCCGCCATCATCTTCAACGAAGGGATGGAAAAATTCGAGCGACTGATGAAGCCGTTGTTTGACTGTTTCCCCTGGACATACGCTCACGTTGGAGTGGAACTCAAGTTGGATCATCGACATTCGCGTTTTATGAACCAAAATCTTGACCATGTAGAGTATCACAATTTGGAGGGATATCTTCATTTGTTGGATGGCTTCGACAGCTCGTGCGCCCCATTCCGAGGGGATGCCGAACGAGACTTGGCGTTGGTGAACAAGGCCTCCGACATGCTCTGTCACGCCCCTACACCTGCGGTAGTCTTCCAACCGCTTGTAGCAAGGTGCGGCACCACCGAACGCTTTCTTTTCACCAATACTAACATTCGTGGACTACGCCACTTCCACATTAACATTACTTAGCTTGTGTTTCGCAACCAAGTAAACATGCAATTATCCTTTATACTTAATGAAGCCCATACTCATTCATTATCATCATGCAATTATAACAAGAATATCAACAATTGCAACAAGTATAAAGGGGAGGGGCAACTCCCCGTAATGTGAGTCTGCCCAACAATATATTAAGAATATCAGTTTACAACATACAAGTGTGTCTTGCCAAACCAAGTCTCACACTTAGCCAAATATTACAAAGAGAGGCAACCTTGCCTTTTACAACTGTGTGCACCTCTTGCATGAAGGGCGGTGCTCACCCGAGTCACCTAGATACCCTTGCCAAGTCCTGCACAATTATGCACATCCACCGAACCCCGGGCACACCTTGCCCACACCTCGACCGGCTCAAGACAACCTCCAAGTGCACCTCCAAGTAGTGCGCATGAGCTATGCGCAGCTCTACTTAAATCTGCGCACTTCTGGTTTTACCCCTTGACTCTATGCGTAGAAGAGATGAGAGAATTCGATGCCTTAATGAGCTCTCATGCTCACATATATATAGACATCTCTGCGTGGGTTTACATGGGGTTGGCAGCCCCTTGGCCGACCCCCAAAGCCACCATAATACGCCCACAAAGCCTCTTCCCAAGTCGACTTGCAAGCTCCTTTTAATCTTCATATAAAACGCTCCAACACTTAGTCGCATTTCTAAGTGTCGCACATCGTTTCTGGTATCGTCGCACAAAACTCGTGTAAACGTCGCATTATTGTTTAGGGGCGCCCGCCGATGCGCCCGCGCCCGAGTCCGCCCGCGCGCCCGTGTCTGCCCGTGCGCTCATGTCCGCCCGCGCGCCCTTGTGCAACGCGACCTGCTATCACCCGTACTTGCGCCCCTCGTGCACGAGACTTCGCCGGCACCCGTCACACCCGCAACCGGAGGTCCTTACATGCTGAGTCCGGAGCAAATGGTGCCGGGAAAGTGGTACCAATTGGAAAACAAGGGACTCGTCCGCAACTCGTATGGAAAATGGGTGCAGCCTGAACGAGATCCCGAGGATATCCCATCTCCTAACCACGTACTAGTGCAACAGTCTCTGGGTTTAGTGTAACGTAATCTAAAAGGATGATCGTTGCTTTTTAGGGATCTGTTTATGTTTTATATATGTCCGTAGTACCAGCTGAGAAATGTCAAAATAATAATGTTGTATGAAGGGTCCTGTAAGGATTCATAGTTGTGTGTACGGGAGATATATAATCGGTCAGTTTTGCTGAACATATAAAAACCAGTCACAAAGTTCCCACTGATCATCCAGAGTCAAATAAAAACATGTAAATTGCTTTGAAGAAAAACTGACTTTATTAGATTGTTCCGAGAATTGGATCCTTTTGTTTAAAGAGCTTTGCTGTGCCTTTGTCCATTCTAACTGATATGAGTGAAATGCATGAGATTTGAAATCATATTTTGAATGTTCCATTCATCAATCTATAATTAATAAGTTCGGAATTTCTAGCTGATATTTTATTCCTTTGCATAAGTTCGGAATTTCTAGGTCCTTTGCGACCCAGATATTTAGAGCAAATAATTGTGCATTATTGTTTCACACTCTGTCTATATTTCCACAGAAAAAATGGAGCGTCAATTGTTTATGAAAGTTCGGCCACCCATCCCTCCTTTTGATGTGCGTCGTCGCGCAGCTCCATCAAGCCCAAATATTTGCTTTGTTTTCGATGGTTTAGTCATCTGAACATTTGCTTCAGTGATTCACGCTGTTATGCCGTCATTGGTTACGTAACATGCATGTAATAATTTTTCTTTTGTAGAATTAAAAAAATTAAGTGTATATGGTTTTATTTTTAAATTAAAAAAAAATGATGTGAATATATATATATATATATATATATATATATATATAAAGTATTTCAATATAATATTTAAAAAATATATATATTATTATTTTATATATATATTTTTTGTATTTACAGGAATTACTATATTATTATTATATATATATTTTTTTTGTATTCACAAGAATTTGTAATTGAGTTAGTTTTTTAATTCATTATACAGGGGTAGTTTGTTATTACTTTGTATGAGGTTTGGTTTCAATCTTTGCTACTACAACTTATGGGGTTAGTCGTGTTCTCATGTTCATTGCCTCCGTTCCAACTTTTAAGATTTCATTTCAATTCCAACTTCTACCACTATAATTTTTAGATATTTAGGTTAGTCTTGTCTTCGTGTTCATTGGGTTCCATTCCAACTTTTAAAATTTCATTTCAATTCCAACCTCTAACACTATATCCTTTAAATATTTATAGCAAAAACTTTATAAAATTAATTATTATCATTTTATAAATTTATAATAATTATTAAATATATATAATTTTTCAATTATTCATTTTTTAAATTTATTTTATTATATAATTATACCCACTTTAATATTATAATATAATTGGTTTATATATAATTTTAATAAGAAAATGGAATAATTACATTAAAATTGGTTAATTATCTAAAAATAATAATTTAATTTATTATATTATTAACTAAACTCATCACCCATTGTTTTGGAAATAGGTTATTAATATTAAAATATAAGGAGAATGATATCCAATTTGTTTAATATCTTTTATATAAATTGGAGACTTATAATTTGTTTAATACCTTTTATATATAATATTTGAAATAGTTTTTAATGAGTTTTTAAAATTAAATTTCATATATATAACTTTAATTAATACATTTTATATATAATAATCGAAATAGTTTTTAATGGGTTTTTAAAATTATATATATAACTTTAATTAAAAAAGAATGTAGGGCATATAAATATAAATAGAGGAAAGTTGAAAAGTTTTTATATAGTTTTAAGTTAAATTATAGTAAATTATAAATATAAATTTTAGAGATTAACATTTCTATGAATTTTATAAATTTCTTGATGTTGTGGATAGCAATCTAATCATTTTTTTAAAATAAAGGAAAATGTTTTTGTTTTTGTTTTTTTAGGATATAGAATTTGGTATTAAATTTACATAAAGACATTAAAAAAATTATTTCTTTATAAAATTAATAACATTGAGGGGTGTTAGGCGAGGTAGGAGCAAGTGGGGACTTTTTTGGCCTCGAAGAAAAAATTGTTTCGCAATATGCATGGGGCCTAGGAACAACAAACAACCAAGTTGAGTACCTCGCCTTGTGGAAAGGCTTGGAATTAACCATAGCAAGGAAAATCACTAGATTAATAGTTTTCAGAGACTCAATGATTGTTATCCAACAAGTGATTAAGGCTTTGAGGGAGGTTTGTCTTGATTCTTCTCCCTTGTTGTCAGGTACCCAACTCCTTCTGTCACCTCGAGGGATGGGGTATATAATTTTTTTCCCCTTCTTTCCTCTCATTCATTTCCATTTGCCCAGGCTCTTAACCTGTCTAACCCTTTGCGAGATGAATTGTTTTCACTAATGACTATGCACTATCATCCTCATTTTTACGTGAAACGAATATAGGAAAGACACAAGGCTGAAGTTCCCAAGCCCAACATTTTTATGTGCCATTCTTATTCTTCTAATCCCCTAGTTACATTCTACACAAAATGACCAAGGTTTGGGCTTAAACCATAGCCCTTCCATCCTAGTGCAATCCTTCACACCCCCGTTATAACTTGTCAGGGTCAATCTCCCAGGCTATGTATCCTGTGGGATCTGCCCCTGCACTCTGATTGGTGTCGTCTACCAACACAATCGTCCTCCTTGTCCCAACATTTCCTTCTTAGCAGTTTCCCAAACTACGTGTTAGTTTCCTCGTCAGCCTCTATGTTTCGGGCTTACCTAGATAACAGGCCCCCATTCCATCTCCTCATTGGACTAATGCTTGTCCGTTCTTTTCTTCCACCATCACTGGTCCACAACATCTTAACAATGTCGCTCACAACACCACTTTATTTCTCCTTGCGACAGATTCGGGTTGATCTAGATGTGGGACCGATTTCATCCAATAGTATCATTGTCGTGCTTGCATGGATGGCCTACATGGTTAGCCCATGCCATCCCACTAAGTCCCTTCTAGCGCACTCTAAAGAGCACCACTTACCAACTGTCGGGACTCTTCCACCAGGGTTGTGTGGAAGCTGGGGCCATATGACTTCCCTTCCCATTGGCTTGTCTTCCACTCGTGTCTGCCAATAACTTCTCTCTTTGTTCTTCTAGGATGAACCCATCAGGATGACTCGACATGTGGGACAAAAACTAACCAATAGCATCGCAACATTAAGGTGGGTCCTACCATGCAACCACTTTTGTCATCCCACTGGGTCTTACCCAATGCCTTCAAATCTTTCGTACTAACAATCCTCTAGGTGAACCTTAGCAAACCAACATGGTATACAAGCTAGTCCTTGACCAATGGTGTTACAACCCTAAAACAAACCCTTCCATGTACACCTCTGACATCATCCCGCCAGTCCTTGCCCGACGTTTTCCATTGTTTCCTCTTCTCATTTTTATGGGCTATGCGTCTGGGCTTACGTGGGTTATGGGCCAACCCACCCACCAATAACAACACTATCAGGCACACGTCATGTGTCGCGTCATCCCTGTGTCTCTATCCCAACGCTCCTTAGCTTGTGCTTTTATAAAATTTCCAGGAATGAACCTCGAGGCTCCCACCTCCGGACCATGTCAGATTGTCTTTCAACCAATCACAGGAAGTCCGGGATGGTGTGTCAAGCAACAGATCCTACTGACATCATCCTGATTTTTCCTATTATCAAACAACACACCCTTTCAGGATTTCTTCTGGACACGTCCTCACTTCTTCATCCAATCGCCTTTGAGGGAAAAATATGGTGCATCAATGAGGTGTCTCCACGTTTAGGGTGCATATCAATGAAGGGATCATGTTTCCTAATCCTCCCTCTTAAGCACAAGACTTGATCCCTTCGCACTGCAACCAATCTCATTTCGATCTTAGCCATGGCTTGGCTAGAGGACCTCAGTCTTGCATTATGTAACAAATCAAAAGAGGATCTAAGTGATCACTCCACATAAAAAATCTATCACTGCATAAGCCTTCTCCAATTAATCTACCTAGTTGTGACTCCGCCTCAGAGGTTGGGTAGACCTTCAGATATTATTTATTAAAACTTCGACGCTCTACTAACAACGAAGTAATGCACTTCATGTTGTTTACCCTCTTGAGGTTGGGTGTTATATGCACTAAGATATTTCTAGCACGTGGATCTTCCCTACCCTTGGGTAGGGAATTCCTCGCATGGTGATGTAGGTGATCATGCGTCCATTACCTACCATGGGCTTGAAGCAATATTCCAAGAAGTTTCCACTTCACCTACCGCACGCCGATAATTCCATAATACATGTTGGCCCTACAGGCTACTCCTTAGCATTGCTCAAAGGTTTCCAAGGTATTTGGCTATTTGCGAGGCCCTGTAACCCTTAATTCTAAAGTCCTTGTGGCAAGAATGGAGGTTGTTGCAAATGCAAGGTTAGAGGCCATTTGAGTATGGTTGTAGGAGATTTAAGTAAAGTTGAAAAGCTTGACCAACCTTAGGGAATTTCCCCTATCATTCATACACTGCTTTCCTATCAACACAAAAACTTGTAAGAAATTTCCTCAAATGTATACAATCATCGACTCTCGCCAACATAGGGTCTTTTATGTAAGTTGTACATTAATAAAAGGGTCTCAAAAACCACTACTTTTAATGGTTTAATTCAAGCTTGATTATGGCCTCAAATGCAGCATTAATATCATTCAATTTCACTATTTTATTATTTTCTGAGCACAGTTAAACATATCATGAATTTCTTTCTCTTCCATTACTATGTCATTCTAAGCACGGACAAGTGTTTCATTCAGAGTAAGGGTCAACCTCGGACCCATATCTTAGGCATTACTGTTATGAGGTTCATTTCACGTCTTAACATCAAATACTCTATGGTTGCCATCACTTAGGCTATTGAACACATTTTCTTTCAGGTTCAAGCACTAGCATACATACATACACACACATATATTCAACATACATATCAGGAGAATATCCTCTCCAAGTTGCACCATAGGTATACACACAAACAACACAAAAGAAGTCCTTGTTTTCTAGAACCATTATAAACAACAATACAACATAACCTATTTAAATGCAAGAAACTTTTACAAATATGTATCTTTAAGTCTACATGGAAACTCAATCTGGGAAAATGACTCTCCACCCAACCATAGACAGTTGCAACCATTGTTACTTGCAGATGCCATCTCCGAGTCAGATTCCAAAGTCTGAGGGGGAAATGTTTACTTTCGGGACCACACACAAGTTGTCAGATAAGTCAAGTACTCCAAAGGACCTCTTGCCTCAATCCCAATAGTTGTTTACTTCTTTCTTTCCTGCATAGGGAGTCCAAACGTCCCAACCTCACCCCCAAGTGCACATACAGTGATTCACCCCCTCCTAGGGAGTCCAAAATCCATTGTACCAATCAGAGCAGTAACCAAAGACTGTGATCAATCCTATGCTTATTTCGACTTTAGGATGGTCTCCTTCCAAGCTATTACAAGGATCCAGAGTGGTCATTTTAACCCATAGCCTATATGGGACCCAAGCTATTATAGGGCCACATAGATTTCACCCCACCCATAACCTCTAGGGTCCCAAGCTGTTATAGGGCTTTAGAGACCTCTTTTCTCAACCCACAACCTCTAGGGACCCAAATTATCATAGGGTTCCTAGGATCCTATCTCAACCCACACCCTCTAGGGACCCCAAACTGTTCTAGGGCTCCAAAGACTAGCACTCAACCCACAGCCTCAAAGGACAAAGAATTGATCCCCTTCTCTTCCCTTCTCTTCTCTTCTCTTCAAACTTTATGTTGCAAGCTTCTGTTGAAGGATTGGTTCCCAGTCATCTTCTCAGTCTCCTTCTAAGCAAAGGTCTTTTTTCTCCTCTTCCAGGAACTCAAATGGGCCTTTGTTCCTTGTTCCACTTGTTTAAATGCCTTCTGATTGTTGTTCGAAGGCTTCCCCTTCTCGTATCCTCCTCCTGTGTGTCCTCTCCTTTTTATTTTTATTGTCCAATGCCCCTAGTCAACATTTCTATCCACCTTATTTATTGTTGCATCCTTCTTGTTTGTAGTTTACATCTCCTTCATAAGTTATTGCCCTCCTTTCTTGTAGTGTTTTCTCAGGCAAGCATGGGCCTGAGTAACTTTCCCTCAACACATTTAATTTCAGGAGCTAGTTCATTAAATCCTTGCACTAGCCAACCATTAATGGATGCCTTGGAAATCCAGGTTTTTCCTTGGCATAAGAAACCACAACATCTCAAGCAACAATCATCCATCCCAACTCTGGAATCTGTGTCCCTTGACTTAGTCCCCTCTTTCTTGAATTTCAACCTTGCATGAAATTTACATTACATCTATTACATAATTAATATGAGAACCTTGGGTGGGGCTATCACACTTGATCCATAGGACTATTGTTTCTACCTCTTAGTTTGATTAGTTGGATCCCTTCCATGTGTACAGGAAATTGAATATAATGTCAAATGCCCTTGCTAATAAAGGATCAACTTTGGGTCAAGGTTGGCGTTGGATCATAGTTTTGTTAATATTCCCGTACCTTAGTTATGTTTTGACTATTACGGTGTAATCAAGGTTGTTTGGAGGCAATCCTTATCCTTATCATCTCCTTATCCATGTTTGGAGTCCCAAGAATAAATTATTCCTTTATTAATTCTATCATTAGTGAGGCAATCCTCCATCTTGTTTTGTGGCCATCTCTTATCCTCTATTTCTATCACATGGCTTGTTTTCAGATAGGCATGGATCTCGGGATCTAATGGGTACTCCTTGTTCAACCACAAATTCCTTCGACTTGGTACCAATGTTATATCAATTTATACAAGTGGAATTCTTCATTAATCCCTAGTCTTGAGTGTCTTGTCTATTTAATTTTCACCTGGTGGGAGCTCATGTGGTTTTTGTCGACCGCAAATTTCAGTTTTTGCAGTAGTGGGAAGGATTTAATTTGGATTTTTTATGGTAATTATTTACCATCAATTCTCTAGCCAGTTGAGAATTTTTTCATGGATCCTAGAATCTTCTTTCACTATGGCTTGTAATATGGCTCTAATTTTGTCTATTTATAAAGTTATTCAATCCCTTAGATCAATTATGTGTCATTTTCTCATGTGATCATTGGAGTGTGGAGAAATTTTAATAGAAATATTGTTTATTGGGTGTTGTGTCTCTATTTCTAGATGGTTAATCCTTTGGCATCTCAAGAGAATATCACCACCAAAATTGTTTTATACAGGGTGCTGGAAGCAGCTTAAGCGCTCTTGGCCTCTATTAAAAAATTGGAGGACATGGCCGAAATGCAAAGTCGTTCCTTTCAATTATTCATGGAAGCAAAGTTGATTAGGCATCGAATTGATTGAAGTTTTGTATGAGGAGGTCCACTCATTAAGCACTCAAGTTACAATGTTGGGGTTCACCAAGGTCGGTGACATGCTTTAGAACATGGGCAGAGTAGACTTTGACATTGTGGAAAAGAAGAGATATCATCGTTCAAGGGGGCTAACACTATTGGTCTCGGTACTTGTTGAATACTGTTTTTAGATTAATATCTATTGTTGCCTCATAATACTGGTTATCTATGATATTATGTAACTAATGCTTTATTCTAGGGTCCTTATGTGGAGTTTATAGTTTCCATGTTGTTGGCACAAGAAGGATTTGTAGCTATAGAGTTGTCAGCCATTTTGAATGGATAGATTATATCTCCACTTTTGCATATGAATCTCTGTGTAAGGGTTATGTGCCATGCCCCAACTTTTTTTAATATATAAATACTACTCGTTCCTAAAAAAATAATACATTGAGGGGTGGTTGAAAGAAGTTGACTATAATGCATGAGTTAAGAAAGGTTCCTCCTATACCTACCATGTTTCACATATATATCAACAAGTTAGAGGGTTGTTTAAAAGAAGTAGGATGTGTCTATCATGTTTAGTTGAAATATTCATAATTTTTCTTTTTTATAATGGCAATTTTGTTCTTACAGTGAGGAGCTCCTATAATCTCAATAAGCAACTAAAAAGTTTCAATTATTTTTTCTCTAGTATAGATATGATTATTTAATACTGTTAAAACAAAGGCTATGGACATAATTACAAAATAATCACTTATAATAATTTCATGTATAACAATAATAACTTGGAGGAAATGACTTTATGCAAATATTTTAGAACCATTTATATCAAAAACTTAAGTGAAATTATAACATTGAAAAAAGGATAAGGAGAGGAGTAGGTTGTGTTTGACATCATCAATTGAAATATTCATCATTTTTATTTTTTATAGAGACATTTTTATTCTTATAGTGAGAAGCTCTTGTGATCTCAATAAGAAACTAAAAAGTTTCAATTATTTTTTTCTCTAGTATGTGTACGAGTATTTAACAGTGCTAAAACAAAGGTTATGGAAATAATTACAAAATGATCACTTATATTAATTTCATGTGTAACAATAGTAGCTTGGAGGAAATGACTTTATGCAAATATCTAAATACCATTTTTTATTAAAAACGTAAGTGAAACTATAACATTGAAAAAATGACAAGGAGAGGGTGGAAAGCACTTGAAAAAAATTATAAATGGACAAACCTTTGACTTTAAAATAAGAAGAAACTCTTATTTAATACTTTTGTTACCTTTATTATTATACTATATATGTATGGAGTTTATAATTACAATATCTTTAAACTTAAAAAATAATAATAATAAAACATAAAATAATAAAAGTAAATAGTGATGAAGAATAAAAAGAAATGATGTGTGTGTGAAGGAAGAATTCTCTAAATAGGCACCTCTACTAGGTCTCAAGAAACTTCCTACATACAATTGGTCAATTTATATTGGCACATTAAAATGCTTATTGGAAGAATTTTCATTGAGCAATTTGGCATAGAACATGATATCTTGGTCTGCATAGAAAAATTGATGGAGAAAATTGAAAAGCTAGTCATAAATGACTTTGACTTGGCTAAAAGCAAACAAACATCACCTTCACCCTTTTCTTGAATCACCTCCACTAATCCAAATGGGCTCTTCTACAACATGTAATGATCAAGCAAACCAACATACTAGTTTATATTTTAATTTATAATCTATATATTGATACTATGTTTTGATTAGTTATCTTTTCAGTTTAAGTAACAAATTACCTTATTTATAAGTATTGTGAAAATTTTAAATTTCTACCATTAATTTAATTTCCTAACTTATAATAAAGAATATATATATGGAAATTTTTAATTTCTATTATTAATTTAGTTTCGTAGCTAATAATAAAGAATATATATATATATATATATGTATATGTGGGGAAATATATAAAAAATATTACTTTTGAGTTTTGCTTTTTTTAATTGCATGATATAATTTAGTAAAAAACAAATATTACTTTTGAGTTTTGTTTTTTTAATTGCATGATATAATTAAATAATGATTTTAAATGGTTGGATGAAACCATTTAAATTTATAAAACTTTGAAAGAAGAAAAACACTTTTTATATTAATCAATATTTTATATTTCTTTTTATAAATAATTTCAATGAATTTAATTTCACATATTTTCTTCAAATTAATTATATATTACTTAATAATAAATTTAATTTCACTTCATATAAAATCTTTATTAATATTCAAGAACTCTATTTAATTTAAATTATTATAATACATAATAGATATTATAACTAATATAAATTTATTTTAATTCAATGTTTGATGGAGAGTTCCCTTTCATGGACAGAAGCAAACTCTCTAGATCAAGTGGTTGGATCTATAAACAATAGAGACAAAAACACTTATTCTTTCTTTAGAGAAATAGAACATGGAGGAAATACCTACCTAGAATCCAACACAAGTTCTCCTCTTCTCCTTACTTGTAAGCTTTGGCCCCATATCAAAATGTTATAAATGGAACCTACAAAACAATTGAAACAAGCAAGAACACTACAACATACAAATGGCATGTAGAAACGTCTCTAAACAATGAGTCAAGAAGGAATTGTAATACATATGCATTAATGAGACATAAGTATAGGAAAATAAAGCACTTTTTGTATTAATGAATTACAACCCTTTACAAATGTTGACCTTATAGATGTCTCCCCTAAAGTACAAAGTTAGAAGCAGTGGTTGAGGACTGGAGTGCTTTACCATGTGATAAGTTCAGATAAATAATAGATTGGTTGAGATCGTCAATTATCTGTTACAATACTTAATCATCATGATATCATTATTGAGGTAGGCATACCCATATTCAACATATAAGCCAATTTAAATGTACAATAATCAAATTCACGTACATTGATGATAGATTGTGGACCCATGCTTGGATGAATTTTTGAATGGTCATAGCCATCCCACTTTGTGATCTTGCACGAATCCTGAAATCGTAGCCGGTATGGATGAAACTAGATCTAGGGCCTTCTATCTTGTCACTCGATAGTACGAGTCTAACCATGTGAATAAATGTGTTGGGGTCGAAAATAGTAGACACCATCTGATTACTGGCCAATGATGTAAGTCGTTAACAGATGTCAGAGGAACCACTCATAACTATAATGGATCTCAAGGTACTACAATACAATCTATGTAGTGTGAATAAATGAGCTAAAGTTGAACACCACATAGAATCTTTCAGTCGAAGGCTAGTGATGAGAATCTGCTGCCAAAAGTGAGGAAATTGCCATTGAGGTATGCAAGCTCCAAGGCACTAAAGGGATTTTCTAACTCAAGTTTTTGGATAATGTGTTGATGTCGACAAGGAACAACCCATCGTAGGAGGGCCTTGATGTATCTCCCATCAACGGCATAAAAAAAGTATCAATATTTGAGACATAATTCTAATGATGATACAGAGTTAGTTCAGGAGCACAAGACATGAAGTAAGGCTTAAAGTTATCATAGTAGATGTCAACTGAGGATAGACTTTCTCTTAAACATATCAGTGACATTGATATGTATTTGGAAACATGAACTCGAAGACCCTTCATGAATGTTTTCATTAAGGTGTGATTAATGGAGAGGAAAGTAGATTCCCCAACCCAAAGAAGTCATGGAGATTAAGTGAAAGAGTTTCATGTTCAAGAGTGACTCACTTCTATTAATAGGTTTGATGCCATTTTTTCTCAATTTCCCAACCATTCCTAGCCAATACCTCTTTATTTTTTATAAGCTTGAGGAGGATAACATATGTTTGATCTATAACTTTATTCTTTGGATTAATCCTTCTAAGTAATTTTAACGAACCTTGATAAGGAGTGGTTTGGTCTCATCATATTTGATGAGTCCAATGTTGTTCAATAGTTTTACCAGTCCAACGAAGGCATAACTCGACTTCTTTTTCATGTTTAGAGAGTTTGAAAAAGAGGCAAAAAAGAAAACTCCAAGATGTTCTTTTTTGTAAATTTGTCCCTTGGGCCTGAAAAGGCATAAACGATACCCAGGAGAACCTTTCATTCATGCTCGACTAAATTATTCCTTTTTCGTAAATAGTCTATCAAGTCAGAAAAAGAGTTAAACTTATACTAGGTAGACATATTTTCCTTTACTTTAGCGAGTTCGAAAATACAAGTGCTTGATAATCTTTTCATGTTTTGGGAGTCTAAAAAGAGCTTAAAGCAGACTCTTGCTAGAGGAATGAGTGGTATAAAGGGTAGAAACTAGTTCCAGTCATGATGGAACTACTCAAAACATGTAGAGGTCAAGAGGGAGGCTTATAAGACCACTCATCGTAGTGGTTCCTCGAGAAAGGGTAAAACACCAAGTTAAAGTGAATGATCGAACAAGTAGAAGGTGACAATGGAACTAGAAAACTAAGGCTCATCTTGCAAAAAGAGGATGATAAAAATCGAAATCAAGAGAGATAAAGTATGGAATCCTTTTTCGTAACAGTTTAACGAGCCTGAAAAGGTGATAAAAGTGTACTCATATAGCCAACTTTCAATTTAATTAACAAGGAAAAAAGATAGAAAGAACTCAACATTTTCATGTGTGTTTTATGAGCATGAAAAGATAACAAAAGAATCTTGGTATTTTCATGAGTTTAACGAGTCTTTAAAATAATATCCGAATTGGACTCGAAATAGGTTTCATTTTTACACAAACTTGAAAAAAACAAAACTATACTTGAGAGCGTTTTCATTTTTACACAAACTTGAAACAAAAGAAAACTATACTTGAGAGTATTTTCATTTTTACACAAGCTTGAAACAAAGGAAAAATATGCTTGAGATAAGTTTCATGTCCCCAACATAATGACTCAATTCTAGGCACATGCCCCCCAAGCTTAATTTTATTCACCTAAGTAGACTACTGATCACTAATAGGTGGATGGAATGAAGGTTCATCTATGAGATCAAGTGAAAGAATTGACTTAACATTTACAAGATCTAATCAAAGGTTGGAGTTGGAGGGGGATCTATTTCATTTTTTAATGAGCTTGACATAGGCAAATAACTATGCTTAAAAGTTTGTTTCATTTTTATGTGAGATTGAAACATAGAAGAAACTATGCTCATGGTGGCCTGTTT
Source organism: Pinus tabuliformis (assembly GCA_031772625.1). Classification (NCBI taxonomy): domain Eukaryota; kingdom Viridiplantae; phylum Streptophyta; class Pinopsida; order Pinales; family Pinaceae; genus Pinus; species Pinus tabuliformis. Next base: position 559,554,810 of record CM062817.1, read on the forward strand.
CATTTTTTTAACGAGCTTGACATAGTAAAAGAACTATGCTTTGGGCACCTTGTTTCATTTTTAACAAGCTTGGCACAAGAAAACGAAGTTTGCTCATAACTATTTATCTTGATCATGGCCCCCAAGAGGCCATGGCCTCTAAAAGGTTTTCATCAGATAAGAGAACAACACTCTAGAAGGGATACATAACAAGGTATCCAATGGAAATATCAAGCTCCAATGCCTCCAGTAAATGATTCACCATATCACCTATTGGATCCAGGTCAAAAGAAGTTGAGAAAAAAGTGAAAGGTTCTTCTTCATTGGTAGGTGCAGGCATGGGACATGTTGCCACATAAGTAACCTATGGCGGGGGAGATACCACTTGCATATTTGGAACATTTATGGAAGTTGGATGAATGACAGTCAAATTAGGACCAACAAATGAAAGCTAGTTGATAATCACAATTTTTCTATTATGCGAGAAAAACATCACTCGAAAGAGTGTGGACACGAAAACGTTCATATCATAAACATAATCTCACCCAAGGAATAAATTGAAATCCATGGGGCCCATGACTACCATAACATCAAAATTTATAGTTTTTCCTTCCAAGGTAATAGGTAGTTGAGGAAGGATCCCTAACAGTTGACTAGTTCTCTTATTAAAATCTAATAGATTCAGAGCAGTGGACACAAGCTGATGGGAACACAAATCTTGTTAAGTATTTGATGATAGAATGCTAACAAAACATCCCTCATCTATAACAGTGCAACAGATACTTTTATTGCAAGCATTCACCATGATCTGAAAAGGCATGTAAGAAGGGAGATGATGTTTTGTCAATTGATTCCAATCCAAGGAAATGACCTCATTACTTGGAGAGGGTTCTATGACAATGGGATAAATGTCCCCTTGTTTGATGGGATCTAAAGAAATAAGAAGAAACTAAGCAGTATGAGCGTCACTTTCTATGGGAAATGTGTGATCGAATGGAGGTGGAATTGAGTCAACCACTTTATCAACCAATGGTTGGTTGGGAATGGACTCATGGGATTCACATTTAGAGAGAGATGGATTGACTAAATATGGATTTGAGTCAATTACTTCATCAACTAGTGAAGGATTCACGGAAATTTTTTGGTAACCAGCTGGAAGTTGTTCTTGTGAAGCAGTGAATGTTTCCAACACTTTGGGTGCTTCATCTAAACAAGGGAAAATGTGAATTGGATGATTCCCTTCACATAACTTATATGGAAACTTAACTTTACCCTTATTTTTGTGAACCTTATTAGCACTATTTGACGGTTGTTCACCAACATGATCTCTAGAGCCTGACGACAAGGGCTGATATGAGCCTGCAGACCACATTTTTAATACCTAAGGAATACTAGGACAATCTATAAGGAGGTGGTCACCCTTACAAATCATGCAAGGGAATTTGAATTTATAGGGCTTTGAAGGACTAGATAAATCAACAACAATGGTTACTTGTTTTCCCCCTTGCTTATTTTACTTCTTCGTCGTCTTCCTTTTCTTGTTCTTCTTAGCCTCCTCATTACTAACACCGATAATTTCACCAGGCGAGGAAGAAGAAATGGAATAAGATACAACAAGGGAAGAAGTGATATATTTTTTTATGATTAGTTATGTTGTACTAATAACAATTACATATTTATAAATATGTGCTTCCTTATTTCTCCTTGTGTTGAGGTTTCATTAGTTGTTTGTGCATACAATCAGTTAAATTTCCTTAAGTTTTAAAATACATTCATGAGAAAAATAGCTTCAGAAAAAAATACTGAACAAAAAACATGTAAAGTGCAACAAACCATCAAAGAGACACATTAACACAGTGTTTTGATGAAGGAGTCCACCCCTCCTGGGTTACATCTCCTTGGTCCATCCTCCATGGCTTGGGACTCTATATTAGCTCAATGTGGAAAAAATGATGTTTACAGAGATCTATGGCTTTTGATATCTACACCAATCTATTCATAATGTCCAATTTAGCCAAAAATGGCTATTAGAACTCTGAAAATTGACTCTAGTTGATCTGGGCATGACCTCCTTCCCTAGTGGCCCTGGGCTTCCCTAAATTTTTCCTGTGGAAAAATCACTTGTAGAAGTCTTCTATTTCCTCTACAACCTATACCAATGAGTTTAGAAGGTCAAAATTAGCCAAGAACACTTTTTTTAGCTCAATTTGGTCAAAAATTGCTCAAGATATGCTTCATTCAATTTTTCCCTAAGAAACCCCAGTAACACTAGAGAAGACTCCAGTTAGCACCGCCAAAACTAGCAATCCCGCTGAATTTGGCGTGCCTCCAAAATTTTTGCAATCTTAAACTCAGGTTAATTAAGGCTAAAACGTGATTATTGGCGCTAAGCACACTTATTCGTTTAACATTGGCCCTTGGTTTTTAAACGTTGGTTGTATGGAGAGGGGGTTGGCCCCCAGGGTTGGCTCCCTCCTCTCCTGTCATCAGATCTGCTATCACATTAAATACAAGGTCATGGAAAATGGTTTCAAACCCCGCCGCTTGGTCTAGCAGTAAAGCATAGGAGTTGGGACAGGGAGGTCATGGGTTCAACCCACCCTCTACCCATCCCTTCACATATATTTTGCCACCATTCATATTCGAACTTTGGACTTTCCATACCATATCATTTGACATTTAAATTGCGCCATGGTATATATATATATATATATATATATATATATATATATATATATATATATATATATATATATATATAACAAACTATTAAATAATTAATTATATATTAAATACAATTTCCACATAATATTCACCATGAACCAATAATTCCACCTTGGAGGACATTGGGCAATTTCACCTTCACACAACCAAACTGGTGAACCCTGAAGAGACACTTGTCATAGCCCTATTGGGAAAAAACTAAAGAAGATTCTCATCATGCTGATTGTACTGCCATGTCATTATTTTGTCATGTTCTCCAAACTTTTTAGCTGTTTAGGAAAACAAACAACAAACCTTTTCTCCTTCATCCAAACTCAGTTTTCAATGAAAAAAATTGTGTTGCGATCGTATTGACGAGATGGGTGCAGTTGTACAGTTTTCGAGCCAATATGAGAACTTATGTTTTTTATTTAAATACTGAGCACTTGATCATTCCTCCCCACTAGAAGCCTTTTGGACCCCAAAAGATACTATTATCTGACAAGTAGATGAGGGTACAACTCCCTCATCTTTCCAATCTCGATCCAATTGGCTTTTGATGAATTTGTTTCCTTGAGCTCCTCTCTAAGGAAATCACATTCGCTTGGCTTGAGGACCCCATTCTTCTGTCACAGATGGAGTCTTGTTGAAATTGATTCAAAAATTATGCAAGAATACATTCAGAATGTGAAATATGAGCATTCTCTCCTTATTCAACAACTTAAATCCTCCTTTTGCAAAACTGACACCAGCTTGCACTGTCGACTTGAAACTTGTGATTGACATAATACATGTACTTGTCTTTTCCCTTTTTAGGTTGATTTTTCATTGTTTGCTGCACCATTTTCAGTCGTTCATAGAAACTCATGGTTTTTTCCATGTCGCCATCAAAAGCAACATCCTTTTTACCAAGATGACATAACAAAACATAATGCAAATGGATGACAAATTTCACTACTTGGTTTACATGAATCAAACCCAGTTGTACATCTTGAAAGTATGAAATTTTATGAACATAACTTTCATGTAAAACATAATGATGTATGAATACAACAGTTTCATAACCAATATGCCTAAAAAGCATAATAATAAAATTGTTGCTTATAACTCTTTTGTACCTTTGAACCAAGTGAAATTTTTGACAAGTATCCATCCAATGAAAGTGCATGGATCTTTGTAACTTAATATTTACACCATGGAAATATTCTAATTGAAATAAGATGGTGAAGTTGCTTACATAAACTTGAAACTCAAATGAACCTTTCAAGTTTGAAAGAGCATAAAAAAGAATTGAATTGGTCTTTTGATTTGAAGCAACACATGCCTCTTATTGCTTTCCTCCCCACTTGAAGACTTTTCACACACATGACAATGCATGCCAAGGAGCTTCAAGAGAAAAAATGTCAACAACAGCTCTCCTCCAACATTGGGCTGCTCCCAACAAACCTCTTATCAAAATGACGATATTGGGAGTTAACCAATCAACAATGGCATCCAACTTGGGGAGGCTTGCCTTCAACTTACCTCCTCCAATATCATGGCCTAAATGCATCAAACAAGTGAAACCTAACTTGTACTTTGATATCTTCAAAACATCAAACAATTTTCCTTCATAGATGACATGTGCATAAGAAAACTTTCTAAACATGTTTATGTCACCCAAGTGGACAATTTCTTCAAGAAATGACTCCTTTTTTCCATATTTCAAATACATGTATGTAATATAAGTGCTTCAAAGAAGATAAAACATTAAAATCCATACAAACCATTCTTGTTTGGTGTTATGTATATTCTTGCACTGACCTCTTTTTACAACTTTGCATTATTGAAAACTACTCATTTTGTCCTCTTTCTTGAAATACTTACCATTCCTCGTTGGAACCATAACCATTGATGCACAACATGGCGTAAGGGATGATTGAATGAGCCCATTGTTTAACAAAATTTTGCATTGCATTGATTTCGCTACACTTTGTGATTTTGTCAACCCTTGCATGCTAACATCATAAAGAGAAACCTCTTGCAGCAAAGATATTTCATGTGAAGTTTATTTCTCCTTGAAGGATGATTCTTTCACAACCTAAAATACTTCATCACTCTGTTGAATTGAACCAACCAAATCAGAATTAAAATTTGCGTTACATGCAACAACATTTTCATAAACAATATCATCATTTGGCTTGAACATGAGAAGTACTAAACTTTTACTTGAATTCACTAGTGTTTTTGGCTACCCTGCATTAACAACTAATATGCTTAACTTTTTGAAATGGACTCTCAGTATATACTCCACATCATCCTTGAACAAGTGATACTTGTTTTCATGGTGTAAAAGACAGTTTTCTGGTCATACAAATATGGACTAGCCAACACCACACATAAAACATCAAGCAGTACCACATCTAACTCTACTTCAACAAAATTTGCAGCGATTTCAAACTTAAACAAACATTTTCTTGTAACCTGTAAACTGATGTCTTTTGCTATCCATCCCAAAGGGTATGGTTTATGGTGAGGTACAGTTTCAAGATTCAATCTATTGACTAAGTCTTCAGAGATTAGATTCACTTGTGACCCACTGTCGAAGAGTGTGTCAATATTGGTGTGTTTAGACATGACCCTAACATGAAATAACTCAATTCGTCCCTTTTCATCTAGAGTAGTAGTAGTGTTACGGTTTTGTGAACTAGTGCTTGCAATATTTTGTTTTCCTTTGATTCCCATGACATTGATTTTGTTTTCATCACCTAATTTAGAACCTAAATCTTCTTGAGTGATAGCAATGGTTTTATGTTTCCTTTTATTGTTGAACTTATTTGGCCTCATTTCTAGATGCAATTTCTAACAGTTATCTTCATTATGTCCCTCTTTTGAACAGTGTGTACAGATAACTTTCTCCCCTTCTTTCTTCACACTTGCATTTTTCTTTCGCTTCCATTTTCCTCCTTTCTCTTTCTCCTTACCCTTAAATGGCTTCCTCTTACTACCCTCTTCCTGAATGTTCTTTCCTCTAGATTCAAGGTGCATGGATTTCACACATACTTCATCCAAATTAGTTGGATTGAACATAAGGATAGTATATTTCAGATAGGAATGTAAACCCCCAATATATTCAACAGTGTGTCGAGGGAATTCAAATTCACTCCAAATAAAAAATCCATTTTCCTAAAATCTTGTCTATAATCTTGGACTGTTTGGCCTTTAAGCTGCCTAAAATTCTGCCAACTCATAATGGCTTTTTTCATATAGGCTAAAGGATAAAATTGTCTTTTAATTGCAGAAACAAATTCAACCCAAGTGATGGATATCTTACCATGGATTCTCATTTCCTCTTGAGTCTTTGCTTCCCACCAAGCTAGTGTAGCTTCTTCTAGCCTCAATGAAGCCAATTGGATCTTTATGTCATCTTCTTGAAGGTTTTGAATTCTGTAGTATACCTCCAACTATCGAATCCAATTGTCCAACTTTTCTTCTTTCACCTCCCCATTGTACATGGAAAGTTTGAATTTTATGTCCAATTTCAGTAATGGAGTCTTTCCTTTTAGGGTTTTGGAATGAGTATGGGCAGTTTTAGTGGTGGTAGTGGAAGATGATGTTGTGTGAGATGATGGAGATTATGAGGAAGATGATGAGGATGGTGGAGATGGAGGTGGCTTTCCACCATTCCCTTTGGAATCCTTCTTCTCATATTTTTTGTCCTCTTAGCTTCCTTCTGCATGTGGAGGTTTAGAACTCTCTCCAATCATTCTAGTGTTCCTCTCTTGATAAAGGACTTTAACCATCTCAGTCAAAGTATAGAAAGCTTTCTTGAATTTTTCCTCTTCTGAAGAGGGACCTTCAGGCTCTCTTTCTCTAGACATAATGGCTATGGATTCAGGCTCAGAAATTTGTATTGCTTGTAGCTCTTCAATCTCAATTGAAGAAAAAACTTGAGGAGTTTCAAGTACAAATGGAATTGGAACTTTGGGTGGTGGAGATTGTGATCTTGTGGCTCTCCTTCTTCTAGGCATTACCTCAGGAGTTGCAACCAATAGCTTCCCTTCTCCTTTCTGCAACTTTAACCTTGTAAGCATCACAATTTTGCAACCATTAAAACCCTAATTGTACAAACTCAAGCAATCAAGAAATTCAACCTTGTGCTCTCATACCAAATTGATCTATTTTTGTATGATTAGTTTTGTTGTTCTAATAACAATTAAAGATTAATAAATATGTGCTTCATTATTACTTCTTGTGTTGAGGTTTCATTAGTTGTTTTTGCATACAATCAGTTAAATTTCCTTAAGTTTTAAAATACATTCATGACAAAAATAGCTTCAGAAACAAATATTGAACAACAAACATGTACAGTGCAGCAAACCATCAAAGAGACACATTAACACAATGTTTTGATGAAGGAATTCACACCTCCTGAGCTACATATCCTTGGTCCATCTTCTATGGCTTAGGCCTCTATATTAGCTCAATGTGTAAAAAATGATGTTTACAAAGCTCTATGGCTCCTCATACCTACACCAATGTGTTCAAAATGTCCAATTTAGCCAAAAATGACCACTAGATCTCTGAAAACTGACTCTGACTGATCTAGGCATGACCTCCTTCCCTGGTGGCCCTTAGCTTCCCTGAATTTTCCTGTGGCAAAATCACTTGTAGAGGTCTTGTATTTCCTTTTAAACCTATACCAATGAGTTCATAAGGTCCAAATTATCCAAGAACACTTCTTTCTTAGCTCAATTTGGTCGAAAATTGCTCAAGATATGCTTCATTCAATTTTTCGTGAGGAAACCCCACTAAAACTGGAGAAGACTCTAGTTAGCACCACTAGAAATGGCAGTCCTGCCGAATTTGGCGTGCCTCCAAAACTGCCACCATCTTAAACTCGGGTTAACTAAGGCTAAAACGGGATTAGCGGCGCTAAGCACACTTATCTGTTTAGAGTTGGCCCTTGGTTTTTAAACATTGGTCGTATGGAGAGGGGGTTGGCCTGCAAGGTTGGCTCCCTCCTCTCCCACTGTCGAATCTACTATCGCATTAAATACAAGGTCATGGAAAATGGTTTCAAACCCCGCCACTTGGTCTAGCGATAAAGAATAGGAGTTGGGAGGGGGAGGTCACGAGTTCAACCCACCCTCCGCCCATCCCTTCACATATATTTTTCCACCATTCATATTTGAACTTTGTACTTACCATAAAAATTTAAATGCACCACCATATACATTGCGATGGACTTTGGATTTCCATACCATATCATTTGACAGTTAAATTGTGCCATGGTAATATATATATATATATATATATTCACCATGAACCAATAATTCCACCTTGGAAGACATTGGGCAATTTCACCTTCACACAACCAAACTGGTGAATCCTAAAGTGGCACTTGTCATAGCCTCAAGGAAAAAACAAAAGAAGATTCTCATCATGCTGACTGTACTACCATGTCATCATTCTGTCTTGTTTTGCATTTTTTTTAGCTGTTTAGGAAAACAAACAGTAGGCCTTTTCTATTTCATATGGACTCAGTTTTTAGTGAAATGAATTGTGGTGTGATTGTCTTGACGAGATAGACGTATTCATATAGTTTTCGAGCCAATCCGAGAACTTTGATTTTTTAGCTAAATACTAAGCACTTGATTAAGAGGACAAAGGGTCAACTTGAGGTTGATGTTTTTTAGGTGGAGGACTCAGTTGTGAAGTAGTTTGGACATTCAAAACCAAATAGGTTGAAAACAACCAAACTAGAAAACCTATGGTGATTATGGGAAGAGACAACGTAGCCATATAAGGAGCACCGATATTTCCAAAATAAGGAAAAGGACCAGGATTCTCATCAGAGAGGTTTCCTTTACTAATAGACCTCGTAACTGTTGCCATCAGGTTCAACCTAAGTTCCACAAAGAAATTTTTCCATGATGAGGATGTTGTTCCACAAGTAATTAATTGATTTTAGAAAGTAAAGACACAAATACAAATAAAATGGGGTTAGCTAGGCAAAAGGGTTTACCAAGTCATCATGAACTAAAATATACCATTGCTAGTACATGTAGGTAATCTCCCTGAATGCTATGTTTGGTGTATCACATTTAACAAGGCCTCTGACTCGGTTACCTATGGCTGGATTGCAACCTAGTGGGGACTTCCAAAATATACGCAGAGGTACGTGGAACTGCAGTATGTATTAGTGATGTCTAATAGGTAATCGTTTGATGGAAGCCTTCCTATATACTCATATGTATGTGGAGTGTCGTGTTATAAAATTATATACTATGGAAATATAAACATAGAAAATGCATAAAACAAGAGAGACACAGATATACGTGGTTCACCCAGTTTGGGCTACGTCCACCCCGAACAGCCAGTCCTTCCTTTATATTATCCAGCAAAATGAAGAGACACAACCTACAGCAAATCCACTATAATATCCTTTGTTTTCTCTCACAGTCTCACCTCTCTGTTTCTTGCTCATAGAATACACATCTATATCTCAGCCTCAAATACAATGCCCTCATACAAAGAATGGGGTTGCCTTCTAGGGCAAAAAACCCTAAACTAAACATAAGTTCTACCGTCAGATCATCCGCCAAATGAACGGCCCAGATTGACTAGAAATTACTATACTTTTACAAGGCAATTTTACATCTGTTTTTAGCTTCGGGGATGATGCCCCCGAGCCCCCGCCGGGGGACCGCTGGCCCCCGGACCCCCGCAGGGGGGACAAGTCCCCACCGTACACCCCCGCGTGGAGGGGTGTACAAACTTCCTGGGGTATACATCTGGCTGAAACAAAGACCTCTAAACAATCATGCTCCACACACAACAATCTCCCACTTGGAGAATGATTGTAGCAACTCCACCGCTGCTTCATTTGCTAGACAATGGCTCCTCTTTGGACCTGGCTGTTTCTCATCTTCATCGTCATCCTTGAAGACCAATTGAAACTGAGCATATTCTCAGTTTCTCCCTGGTTACAACTTCTGTTAGCATATCTGTAGGATTCTGGCTAGTGTGTATCTTTTCCAACTTCAACTCTCTATCTTCCAACACTGATCGTATGAAATGGTACTTGAGTTGTATGTGTTTAGTCCTAGAATGAAATGTTGAGTTCTTTGCAAGATGAATGGCACTTTGGCTATCATTGTATAACGTGTCCATATCATGCTCCTTACCCAATTCACCCATAAACCTTTGTAACCAGATCATTTCTTTACTAGCCTCTGTAGCAGCAACATATTCTACTTCTATTGTTGAAAGCGCAACAACACTTTGGATTTTTGAAACCCAACTGACAGTTGTTCCACCAACAGTAAATACATATCCTGTAGTGCTCCTCCTGTTATCTCTGTCACCTGCCATATCTGCATCAACATATCCCTGTAGAGAAATGTTTGAACCACCAAAGCATAATGCTTGATTTGTGGTACCTTTCAAATATCTGAGAATCCATTTCACTGCCATCCAATGTTCCTTTCCTGGATTGTTCATGTACCTACTTACAACTCCCACTGCATGTGCAATATCAGGCCTTGTGCAGACCATTTCATACATTAAGCTTCCAACTGCTAATGCATATGGAACCTTAGACATATAATCCATGTCTTCTTGGGTCTTTGGGCACATCTCCTTACTAAGCTTGAAATGGCTAGCAAAAGGTGTACTAACTGGTTTTTCATTGTGCATATTAAATCTTTTCAACACCTTTTGTATGTACTCATTCTGAGACAATGTTAATTTGCGATTTTTCCTGTCTTTAGTGATTCTCATACCAAGGATTTGTTTTACAGCTCCCAAATCCTTCATTGCAAATGAATTTGCCAATTTTATTTTGAGCACATTTATTTCCTGCATGTTAGACCCTGCAACAAGCATGTCATATACATATAATAACAATATAATATAGCTGCCATCATTTTGCTTTTTTAGATAAACACAGTGATCAAAGTGGCATCTAGTATAACCTTGTTCAGACATAAACTTGTCAAATTTTAGATACCACTGTCTTGGAGCCTGTTTTAAGCCATACAAACTCTTCTTCAACCTGCACACTAGTTTCTCCTTCCCTTTCACCTCATATCCTTGTGGCTGCTGCATATATATCTCTTCCTCCAAATCCCCATGGAGAAAGGTTGTCTTTACATCTAACTGCTCAAGATGCAAATCTTCAGCTGCTACTAGACTTAAAATAGTTCTGATTGAAGTCATTTTAGCAACAGGAGAAAATATTCATCAAAATCAATACCTTTCTTCTGTGCAAACCCCTTCACCACAAGTCTAGCTTTGTACCTCTGTTTTCCTCCATCTTCTTCCTTCAGCCTGTAAACCCATTTATTCTTCAATGTAGTTTTTCCTGTAGGCAACCTGACTAAGTCCTAAGTCTGGTTATGCATTAAGGAGTCCATCTCTTCTTCCCTACCTCCCGCTTCTTCCTACTTTCAACCTGCATTGCTTCTTCATAACATTCGGGTTCACCAGAATCAGTCAACAATAAATAATATAATGAAGGAGAGTATCGTTCAGGGGGTCTACTTATCCTGGTAGATCTTCTAACACCACTTTCAGGTGTTTGGGGTGCTTGTTGCTGTTGTGGTGGTTGTTGTTGTTGTGGTTGTTGATTATTATTATTTTCAGGCACCTTTACTTTTTCAGTGATTTCATCAAGAACTGCATATTCCTTGTTTTCTTTTTCTTGCTTCTTTTCCTGCAACTGATTCTTATACAAGACCTTTTCATTGAATATTACATCTCCACTCCTAATGATTTTGTGATTTTCATAATCATATAAGCGATAACCAAAATCATTAACACCATATCCAATAAAGGTACATTTCTTTGACTTTGCCTCAAGTTTGTTCTATTTTCTTTATCAATATGGACAAATGCCTCACAACCAAAAGGCTTTAAAAAGGAGTAGTTTACCTTTTTGCCTGTCCATGCTTCCTCTGGAACACCACCATCCAAGGAACTTGAAGGCCCTCTGTTTATTAGATAAACAGCAGTATCTACAGCATCTGCCCAAAACTGTAAAGGCAATCCTGCATGCAATCTCATGCACCTTGCAGGCTCCATGATTGTTCTGTTCATCCTTTCTGACACACCATTTTCTTGTGGTGTTCTTGGAACTGTCTTCTCTCTGCGAATTCCATGCTCTGAACAGTACCTATCAAACTCTTTGCTACAATATTCACCTCTATTTTCTGATCTAAGACACTTTAATTTCTTTCCTGTCTCAATCTCAACCAAAGATTTCCATTTCTTGAAATTATCAAATACATCAGATTTATTCTTAATACAATAAATCCAAGTTTTTCTAGTTGCATCATTAATAAAAGTAACATAATAACGAAAGCCACCGAGAGATGATACCTGCATCTGTATGCATAAGCTCTAATTTTTCACTCTTCTTTTCTTTCCCAACTCTGAGAAATATGACTCTCTTCTGTTTTCCATAAATGCAATTTTCACAGAAGTCCAAATCAACATTCTTCAAACCCAGCAACAAATTCCTTGAGTGAAGAATCTTCATCCCCTTTTCACTCATGTGTCCGAGCCTATGATGCCATAATGCTACATCTACTCCTTTGGAAGTTAAAGCATTAACAGAGTTAGAAATACCATTGCATAAATACAATGTACCAACCTTTTCGCCTTTTGTTATTACCAGGGCTCCTTTGGTGACCTTCCAAGCTTTATCTGTGAAAGTTGTCACACAACCTTCACCGCCTAACTTCCTTGTTGAAATCATATTTTTCCTTAGATCTGGAACATTCCTTACCTCATTTAGTAGCCATTGGTTTCCATTCTATTGTTTTACAAGAACCTTACCCATTCCAACAATTTTACAGGGCTTATCATCACCCAAATGAACTTGTCCAAAATCTCCTTGAACATAGTCATGAAAGTATTTCTTATCAGGTGTGGCATGGAATGAGGCCCCTGAATCTACCACCCAGGAATCAGTGATATTTTCGAAAGAAAGAATCAAAGCATCTTGTAACACCTCACCTGTCACATTTGCTTCATGATTGTTTTCTTCCTGTGCATCTCCTTCTTTTCCCTTCCAAGATCTACAGTCTTTCTTTAGGTGTCCTTTCTTTCCTCATTTCCAGCACACTATCCCCGATCTGGACTTGGATCTGCCTTTCCTTGATTTACTACGATATCCTGAGCTCTTTCCTCTTTCCATTTTTCTTCCCCTAGACTCTGCACTCAAAGCATTACCCGATGTCTCGCCGGAGCTTTTCCGTCGCATTTCCTCGCTAAGGATAGCACCGACAACATCATCAAACTTTAAAGTATTAGATCTAGAGACAGAGTTACTAATGGCCATTACTAAACCATTCCAACTTTTTGGTAATGAGCACAAGAATAATAGAGCTCTATCTTCAAAGTTTACCCCTACAGAACTTAACTGACTTGTAACTGTATTAAAATCATTTAAATGATCTACAACAGATCCACCTTCTGACATCTTCATATTAAATAACCGTTTCATAAGAAATACCTTGTTTGAGGCCGAGGGTTTTTCATATAGTTTCGACAATGCCTGAATCAAACCCTCCGTTGTTGTTTCCTTCAAAATGTTGAAGGAGACTGACGCAGCAAGGCACAACCGTATTGTTCCGAGTGCCTTTCTATCGAGAAGGTTCCATTCTTCATCTGTCATAGCTGTCGGCTTCTTTGTTTTTCCGCTCAATGGTAGGTACAAACCTTTCTGATATAGATAATCTTCCATCTGCATCTTCCATAGCAAGAAGTTTTGGCCGTTAAATTTCTCAACCCTAAACTTACCATCTTCTGCCATTGCTCCCACTCGAACAAGGAATCTTTCTTTCCTACGAGTTTATCAACCAAATAGACCTTCGGCTCTGATACCAGTTGTTATAAAATTATATATTATGGAAATATAAACACAGAAAATGCATAAAACAAGAGAGACACAGATATACGTGGTTCACCTAGTTTGGGCTACGTCCACCCCGAACAACCAGTCCTTCCTTTCTATTATCCAGCAAAATGAAGAGACACAACCTACAGCAAATCCGTTGTAATATCTTCTGTTTTCTCTCACAGTCTCACCTCTCTGTTTCTCGCTCACAGAATACACATCTATATCTCAGCCTCAAATATAATCCCTCATACAAAGAGAGGGGTTGCCTTCTAGGGCAAAAAACCCTAAACTAAACATAAGTTCTACCGTCAGATCATCCGCCAAATGAACGACCCAGATTGACTAGAAATTACTATACTTTTACAAGGCAATTTTACATCTATTTTTAGCTTCGGGGGCGCTACCCCCGAGCCCCCGCCGGGGGACTGCTGGCCCCCGGACCCCCCAGCTGGGGGGGAATCGGCCCCCTCGAACCCCCGCGGGGGGGACAAGTCCCACTTCCTGGGGTATACATCCGGCTGAAACAAAGACCTCTGAACAATCATGCTCCACACACAACATGTTGCCCTATATACCCAAAGGTACGTGGAAGAATATTCTGATATACTTCGATGTGCATGGGAAACCAACCATCCTCATGATGTAACATTGAGAAGTAATGAAAACTCCTACTTTTAAAAATGCAGGAAAACATCTTCTAGCCTAGACCATTGTGTGTGTCATTAATGTTCCAAATGATCCTTAGGTTAATTGAATAAATTTTAAAGTTGATCTTGATTTAAGTTTCAGTTTCAAGGCTCACGAAACAAATTCACCTAAACTTCCTATAATGAAACTAGCATGATTAGAATAATTATTTTTGTTCAATGAAGATCTATCTACGAGAAGGAAGATGTTTCAAACAATAATGCAAAAACAATGATGCAACAAACAATAAATTCCTAAATAATATCTCCAAATGTATTATTTCAATTCAATTTAAAGCCTAATGCATGAAGAAAATGAAATCTTTTCTTTTCTTTTCCTTTTCAATTTTTAAATGTAATGAAAAATGAAATATCATTGGATTATTGAATCACAAGAATTCATAAATATTGGAACTAGGAATGAAAGTCTTTTATCAAATCAACAATCAAGCCAAGTGATTAAAAACCCTAGTTGACAAGGAGAAACAAAAACAAACAAACTCTCATCTAAAGGAAAACACATTGATGGCTTTACAGAACATAGACCAGTTCAAAGACCCGGGAAAATACATTGGATCATAATAGAACTCAAAACAAGGAATAAAAATGAAAATTTCGCATCCAAGGGTGGCCATTGCAGACTATATATGGCAACCAATGTGATTCATCGCACCCACAAAGAGAGACAAGTGTGTGGGGTCACCCTGTCTCAGACCAGAAAGTGCGTTGGAGTTGATTTTGTTCAAAAGGTGAAACACAAACCCTGCCAAGCTCAGAATTATACTTTCTTAAGGCTGATTATTGTTTGAAAAAGTAAAATTGAGTTGTTTTCAAAGGTATAAAATGATTAGAAAAAGGAAACCACTAAAGGAACCTCTCATTCCCCAATATGGTCGCCAAGTTGTTTGACGGATAATTCCATTTTGTGGATAGAAGCAAACTCCCTAGATCGAGTGGTTGGATCTAGAAACAATAGAGACAAAAATACTTATGCTTTCCTTAGAGAAATTAGAACATGGAGAAAAGACCTACCTAGAATCCAACACAATTTCTCCTCTTCTCCTTGCTTCTAAGATTTAGCTCCAAATACAATGCTATAAATGGAACCTGCAAAACAACCAAAATAAGAAAGAACACTACAAAATACAAATATCATGTACCAACATCTCTTTGTAATACATATGCATTAATGAGACATAAGTATGTGAAAACAAAGCACTTTTTGTATTAATGAATGTGGGAAAAATTACAACCCTTTACATATATTGACCTTGTAGATGTCTCCCAACTGTCACTTCTTTCCTTTGCCACAAAGCAATCCTTCAATCACAACTCAAGTGCATCGATGAATAATGAATCCCTAAGCACAAAGCAACAACATGAGGGCATAACTAAGAGTCTCCAAAAGCCAACCTAAACTCCATGGGAGGCAATAAATTTATAGGGTAAATGAGGTGATTTCGTAATTACCAATCTATGACTTAGATCCACATATAAGGGAGGATAAGCTCTAAAGATAAGAGATAAGACCTCAAGTATAGGATTTCGAGATCTTGATCTAACAGTAAATAGTTAAAACCAATCGGGAAGCTTCTAGAAAGAGAAGATTCAAAATTATTTTCAATTTTTACCGAATTCTTGATGCCATCACACCTGCAGCAACGGAAAAATGCATTGGTTAGTGCATTTGCTCCATATACAACTTATAATAGTGCATTTGCATGAAGGGAAAGTGCGACGAGGCTAAAAAATAGGATTTTGAGCTATTTAACCTAGAATTCTTGGAACTTTTGGAGAGAGGATACTTTAGGCTTTGCAAGGGATGAATGCAAAGTGTTCGAGGATGATGATAAATTTGGTTCCTAGGCCATTTGATTGGAAATGACAATGATTAGTAACACTCAGAATCTACCAAGTGCTAAGAGAGATCAAATCTCTTTTGACTTTAAAAGATGTTTTCATGTCAAGAGATTTGATCCCTTTGAGTGTTTGGTATATCAGGAGTTAATATGGATCTAGGCTTGTTTAATTTCCACCTATAAATAGGCTATATTCTACATGAATACCATGGGTCATTTTTATTTTTATTTGATTTTTATAGGGTTTTTTTTTTATCGAGTGAAAATGTTTACATTACATTACATTAAATCATAACATCTCTATCATACTAGTTGAAGAGCACCTCTTCGGGGAATGATTTTTTTTTAAACTAACATAGATCAATCTTAATTCTAGATTTACCAATCACCAAGGGATCAAATCTCTCAAGATGCAAAGTTTTTTCTGAATGCAAAACTTAAGGAATGTTTTGCACGTTGAAATATTTGTATCCTCTTAGCTCTTGATAGATTCGAAGTTAAGATGGATCTATGTTGATTTTAAGCAACACACTAAGAAAATTATATATATATATATATATATATATATATGACATTGAAATATTTTATTTATGATTCACATTCTACACATTAAAATTGTTAATACATGCCTCAATCATATTTGGAAGTAGAATACATTCATCTATATGACACACTCTCTCTATATATAATTATTTTTGTTAAGAATATTTTTTTAAATGTTACATGTTTATTTATTTGTCCATCTCTATATATAATTTGTGTTATTAATATTTAAAATATTACAACTCAATTTCATATTAGAAAATGAAATAATTAAAAATCTCACAAAAAAAACCTAAATCCATATTAAATTTTTTAATATATATATATATATATATATATATATATATATATATTCCCTTATATAGTATATACATAATTGACATTGAAATATTTTATTTATAATTTACATTTTACACATTAAAATATTAATACATGTCTTAGGACTTTCTTTATATTAAAAAATTATTTTTGTTATAAATGTGTTTTAAAATGTTATATGTTTAGTTATTTTTCTATATGTATTTGTTATTAATATTCAAAATATTACATGCCACTCCTTAATAAAAAATAAATAAAATAAAACTTATTTATGGAAAAAAATATATATATAGTTATGGAAAAAAAAAAAAAATATATATATATATATATATATATATAACATTAAAATATTTTATTTATGTGTAATATCTCAACCTTTAAAACTCATATATTTATATATAGTAAAATATTATTAATTTATTTAATAATTCCATAAATATTGATGGCAAAACTAAGTTTAACATCTCTAAAACCGAAATGACTTTTAAAAAAAAAATAAGATTGAAATAAAATAAAGGATCCACTTTTTGGTAAGCAAACTTTTCTTAGGCTTTTGAAGGAAATGAACAAAAAAAAACCCTTCGCACAACTTGGAGGATCCACCAGCATTGTACCACTAAAACGAACAGAAGAATGCGACAAACAAAACAATAAATTTTTATTTATTTATTCTCTTCTCTTTTCTTTTGGTTACTTTTACATCATCATTGTTTAATTATTTAATTTTAATTTTTTTAATTATTTAGTTTTATATTTCTTTTTTATATAGTCACGTTGGTTGATACTTTTAATTTTATATATACTTTTAATTTTATATATATAATTTTTTTTATTTATATATGTGAGAGAGTAAATTTAATTTATATAAAAAAAATTCGGGCAAATGTACATATATGGATTATATAAGTAGATCTTTTAAGACTAAGGAATTTTAGTAATTTGTTGATTTACAATTTCAAGCCTAAGTAAAACACTAATTCATATAAAGATTTACTAAATAAAAAAAGATTGTGCCCACATAAATCAATTGGTTTACATCTTATTGCTATTTTGAAGATAAAATATAGTTAAGTTAATGACTAATATGTAATCTAATATGAGCCAATAAATTATGGTTTTGGATGTATTTGATGCTATATTTATTGTATTGTAAATGATAAATTTAGTTGATGAACAAAGTTAGGAGTGTGGTTCTAAACATTTTGTTGATTTTCTCATTAAATATTTCTAGGGTAAATTTATGGAAAACATCACCTATACATTAAACATTTTGTTGATTTTTCCATTAAGAGTTTCTAGGATAAATCTCTAGAAAACATCATCTAACGCGATCATAATTAAGTTTACATACTAGAGCAACCATATAAATTAAATTGTTGATAAATTCCAATAGGAATCAATCCATAATAAGCATCAAAACACTTAATGATATATCTCACATTGCTAATGATAAAAAAATCCTAAAAAATAATTGAATTATAATTATTATTAATTATAAAAACATGTATAAGTTAAACATATATATATTTATATTTATAAAAACATGGAACAAAATTACTAATCATTGAAATTTACCCCTATTTTATGATGGAGATTCTTAATTTGTAAATAGATTTTGTTACAATACCATGGTTCAATATTATGGTTTATCAATACCACATACAAGAAAAACCATAACTCACTTCATATGATTGTTATTCATATGACATTTTTTTAAATTAATCAATTTAATTAAAATGGGAAAAATGACAACTATTTTAGAGATAAATCTCAACATTTTATTTATATTACTAAAAATATTCTAGAATATTTTATGGAATTTAAATCTATAACATCTACCTAATAATTATTAATAATTAAATTAAATTTTAAGAAACCTTATTCCAAAAAAAAAAATTGAAATCACATATAAAAAAAATAGAATAACTCATCATATAAAAAATTTAATTATTACATTGAAATCATTACCTTAACCAAAAAATCAAAATTATCTTTTTATTGCCACATTTCCACCGATAAAATAAATATTACACAAAAGAGAAGAAATTTCTATGAATTTCATGGTGAAATAGGAATTTGGGAGTATCTAAAATGCTTTATCATGAAATAATTTGTAATACTTGTGACACCAATACTGTAAATGATGGAAAACGCCCCCTTTCGGAATATCCCACTTAAAAAGACATTAGATCTAGTATTTAAATTCTTGTAAGAAGAACTTCATTGTTTATTAACTTTTTTAAAAACAAAAATCAAATATTTCATCCCTAACTAATTGGATAAAAACTACTTGAAAATCAAATAAAAATTACTTGAAAATCAAATATTACTTGAAAATCAAATATTTCATCTCTGGGATAAGAACAACTTGATAAATAAAAGTAATGAATTTTCTTTATAAACAACAGAAATTGAGATTGGTATAAGTGGATGATCATCACTACCATTTACATTCTAATCATTAAATTGTGTTGAGATAGTAGGATACGCTTGAGATTTAAAAATAATTTCCCTGGTAAATAATAGAAACTAAGGTTGGTAGTGGATGATAGTTTAAAAATAATTTCCCTGGTAAATAATAGAAACTAAGGTTGGTAGTGGATGATAATCATGGCCATTTACATTTTCATCATTGAATTTTGTTGAGATAGTATTATACAATTCCAAGATAGAACAAATATTCATGAAGATATTTGAGATTTAAATTAAACATATGGAATCAATGCTTGTGCTAATTTTATTTTCTTTTAGAAGTGTGATTAAAGTTGAAAGCAAAAATGTAGCAATGGAAAATAAATTATGTACAAATATTATAACAATGTACAAATACCTTAACATTGATGTATTTTTCCATGAGTGGGAAAAACAAATAAGAATTTCACATGGCTTATTTGTATCAAGCAAAAGCAAGTAGGATTTTAACCAAATATATATATATATATGGAGGAACTTTTCAATATTGCAATGAAAAATCTAATAAAATAGTTTATTGTTGTTAATGTAGCACATTTCAATTAGTAAAAAATTAAAATTTATAATAATAACCAAATTTAAGATTAGGAATGACAACATATAGAACTTGGTATATAATTTTTTTAATATGGTCACATTTTTTGTTTAAGTCACAATCATTTAAAAGTATACCCTAAGGAGATGGGGTTATAAAAAAAATCTCAATCACTTCAAACTTATTTTTTGATATCACCATCATCTTTTGCTAATAAAAAACTCTCCAATAATATAAATTTTATCCAAATCTAACTTTTGGACAAAAAGTTATATCTTTTATAAGTTTCACTATCTTAGACTACATCAACAACCATATAGCTGGCACATGGCATCCATATGTCCACATGTCACCATCATGTTATTCCATGTCATGTGATATGTGGCTGACACATGGTGGTCTTGCATTGATGTGTCACCATTGCATTGTTCCACCTCTACAAGACAGGCACATTAGCTACCTAATCATAGCCAAATCCAATATTTCTTTTTCTCCCACTACACTATTTTCCATTCTCCCAAATTCTATTTTAGTCAGTGATTCAAATATCTAGATAGTTAGATCCAGAAAATTCCTACAAGACCATTTTTCCAAAATGTTAGATTTCCACATATTCATATTTGGAAACAAAAATCTTCCAAATTCCACATCACCAACCATGGAAAGCACCTAGTCAACCACCACTACAGTTCTTATACACTTCAATGTCATGTTAGCATACAACGCTAACATTCCATGTCATCCAATAATGGTTTGCATGCCATGTCTCCATGACACATCATCCTACCACATCACTCCTCTACTTCATCATGTCATATAATGAAAAAAATTATGACTCTTCTAGATGTATTTCATGTCATATACTATTTTTCCTTGCATCCAAATCTAATATTTTCCATAAATTCCACTTATTATAAATTCTATATTCCCATACTTCCCCCATTAACACAATTTAGATCCCTAAATTTCAACACTTAACAAAAACTCACTCTTCAATACTTAATAGATTTCAGATTGATTAAACTTCCTCATTGGATGGATTTTAGTATTTGGACTCTGTCTTTTGACAAAATTTGGTCTTTGGTACTTAATGCATTCGAGATTCCTTCAAACTTCGTCACTAGATGGATTTTCATATTTGGGCTTCGTCATTTGATAAAATTTGATATTCAGAACTTAATAGATTCTATATGCCTCCAAAATTCCTCACTTGATAGATTCTGGATACCTCCGCACTTCCTCACTTGACAAATTCAAGTATACATACTTCAACACTTAAAAAGAATTGGTCTTCAGTAACTAACATATTTTACATTCCAATGAACTTTCCCACTTGAGAGATGTTGTTATCCAAAGTTTGGCACTTGATAGTTCTCAAGTGCTAGACTTCCATATTTGGCAGAGTACAAATCATCCAACTTTCCTGAATTCCCACCCCCTTTATCCCCTTTCGTCTAGTCCCATGGTCACATCCATTGCTAATCCATATGACTAGAGGACTAAGGAATCAAACGCAATGTTGTCCCTTGTTCACATTTTCCAACAAGGGCACTCCATTCACATGTTTGATGGAAAAGTTGAGGCGAAAAAGAATTAGACAATAGAGCTGTCATGAATGGAATAGAGAAATAAATATGTTGAAACTACAAGAGACATATGCTCATGCACAAAATTGTGCATATAGTTCTTAGTACAATAAAGGTACATTTCTATGCAGACTTTTATGGCATGAAATATTTGGGCATTTGAATTATGGCAGTATTTGTTTATTGAAAAGAAATGATGCTTCTAGTTTTCCATCCATTCCGAGGAAACTGAAGCAATGTGATGTTTGTATCGTAGGAAAACATAACAAACAACCATTTCATAATTATGATTCTAGAGCATGTAGAAAGCTTGTACTAGCTCATTTTGATTTGTGTGGCCCTATTCTTGTTCCTTATACAAACAAAAATAAATATATGATGATTTTTATTGATCAATACACGAGGATGTGTTGGGTATATTTATTGAAAAGTAAATCTGAAGCTTTTGAAACTTTCAAAAACTTTCATGCATCAATTTAAAATGATGCAGAATCACATATTGACTCTATTATTACTAATCATGGAAAAGAATATACTTCAAATGTAACACCCTCCTCCCACATCTACCCAAGTAACTGGCCAACCAGGGTAAACATGTGACGAGAGGTTTCTAAGATCTGATTCAACCTCCATGGTCAACTTAAGGAAGTGGAACCGACAGAAACACACCATACAAACCTTCCACATCAGCAACAAGACTCCCAGGAACCATCCCCACCTCTCAGGTAACCAATCCATGGATCCCACTGAGTTTTTAGACCAATTAACCCTCAGACGATCCCATGATATGGGCATGAATGCATCCAGAAGGCTCTATATGCCCCCACAACATGGTATGTCAACATCTAGGGACTATTTTGCTTAGTGTTGTTCCAGTGTGCCCAGGATTTGAGCCACTTTTTCAGGCCTAAAGCCCAGGTCATTTCCCAGAACTAAATGACATCTTCAGAACATAAAGATAACAAGGAAATGATGGTATGCAATTACTTGAACAAACCCTTGACTGGACCCCTGCTAACCATGACAGACATTTCATCAACTACTCATAAATATGTAATCTACAGGTGTAAAAAACATATTTAAGCATAAGGTTCTCATACTTATCTAAGAATTGTTGAGAAGCATTGTTACCTTATATCACTAGTTTCATTATCATCTATTATGTCATAAATACATTATCCATTGTACACCACAACACAACACAAATACCTACACATAGTACAACACAATAAATACACATATCACAATACCACGACTACACAATGCACATACACAGTACTGCATTCCTACAACACAGTATGTAGGACAAGCACACAATACCACATGTACACCAATACCATATGTACAATATGTACATAGTACCACCTATACACTGCAACAACTGCACAATGTGCACAACATCACATTTACATGACACCACATGCACAACGTGTATACAACACCATATGTACATCGCACTACCTGTACAATGTGTACACAATATCACATGTACATAGCACCACATGCACAACATGTACACATTGCCACATGCACACAACACCACCTGCACAAAGTACCACATGTACGACATGTACACAACACCACATGCACACAATACCACTTGTACAATCATGGACACAACACCATATGTATATAACACCACATGTACAACATGCACACAATAGCACTACATTTACAACATGTACATAACACCATATGTACACAACACTACATATCTAACATGCGCACAACACCATATGCACACAACACCGCATATCCATCATGCTCATAGTATAATATGTACACAACATCGCACATCCAACATGTACATAGCACCATTTATACCTAGCACTGCATATGCAATATTCACACAACACTATCTATACCACCCTGTACATAACATTGCATAAACACATGTACAAACACTATATATACACAACACTACATGCGCACAACATCACATATGAAACATGTACAACATATACAACATATGCACAACAGTAGTACCACACATCCAAAACCACATTGTCACTACCAAGCAAGCTTGCTTCCAATGTCTCTCCACCAGCCATGCTTAACCTAGCATGCCACAAAGCACATTTTTTTCATAACGTTGATGTATCCTTCAACGTTACCTGTCATAACATAACCATAGGAATAATACAAGCATACAATACCAATTCATATCTACATGATACTGACCTCATATATTTTCATGGCTACTCTTCCCACTTGATTCCTCATAAACCAGGAACCTCTTCATGCCATACACCTACACAAGCAATCATTCCTCCATGAGAATGATCCTTGGTGACCCTGTTAGAAAATATATATGTGTGTGTGTGTGTGTGTGTGTAAAACAATCATTATCATGTCAAACAATGACATACATACATATATAAACATCAACATAATCATGATCATAACATAATTACCAGATAGCATAAGGTCAAGGTTAAGAGAACTCCCTTTATATGTGCACACCATGAACAATATTGAGAACAATCATTCCCAACATAACCAAGGCATCTAATGTCTCAGATCCATTTATGTCACCCTTCCTATTACATTTCTCATGATTGTACTACCACTATCCATTTAGACCAATAGATTGAACCAATCCAACCAATTGTCATAATCTTACCTTCAACTTCCCTTACTCATGCACCAAGATTCATTCGGTTCTTACATTACTTGCTAGATTTCATTCAAATCTCTCTGATCTCAATTAAATTTCCTCTTTCCCAACCAATTCCTAAGACCGTCAAAACACAAAAGGAAAGAACCAAAAGAAACCAAGAAGAAAACCATGAAAACCAATAACTATACAACCCCGCGAACAAAGTGGTACGTCCATACACTAGGCATAAACAAAGTTTCAATCAAGCACAACAAATCAAAAAATACCAAAATCCCAAGGCTAGCAACAAACACCATGACTCAATCCCCATGGTTCCCAAGGAAAGCTCAACTCGAGCCTTCTTCAAGATTTCATGGCAGACTCTTTTTCCATGCAATCCCTACATCATATTGTCGTAAACACATAGTTGTCAGTGTATAAATAAATATAACAATACACTGGTTATCTTATCTTGTTGTGTCATGCACGTTTCCTTATAACTAGACACATCCACGCCATCTCTCAAGGGACTTCAATCCTTGGATGGATCCAGCTATAACTAGCAACTAGTTGATGTACCTATCAAATACATGTTTATAACTATAGCAAATATCCACATAATGTCAGAAAAAATCAAGGTTAAGAAGGCTTCATGTTTGCAAAACACTCATTCGTTTGGAATTAGGGTTTCCAAACATAGCCAAAGGAATTCTTGCCCAATTCCTTTTCTTTTATCATTTACCTTGCTACAATTGAGTCTTACTATATGTTATCACTTCACCCAGTTGTTAAGTATATATAATAAAATCAATTGTTACCTTGTCATGCTAATACCAAGCATGTTTCCTTGCAACTTCTCACATATGTTGACCACATGTCCCAAGGATCAAGGCAACATATCTACTAAATTGAAATCAACCTTTACTAAGACTAACAATCATGTCATAATCCATAGTCATTAGACATAATGCTACAACTATCACCTACTTACACTCAAGTACATATCAATTATCTCAACACATGTGTGTTAGTACAATCATCTTAAAACAATATCATTTGAACACATGCTATTATATGCAATTCATCAAACATCCAACCAACTTGCAAACATACCATGTTAAATTAATAAACTAGATGACATAGTCAAACATTCAAGCACCAAATATACAACATAAGCAAACACATACCTTAATATACCTCAAGGGAGGCTATCTTGTCTGCATAATCAATCTAGTTAGCACGATATAACTTTACAACGCATTAGCTCAAGCACAAATAAGATCATGATATGAATAACAATAACTAACTAACATGTTCATGTCATAAGCTCATAAAAATTTGTCGCTCATGCATAATGATCACGTGTGTACGATCAGTATAGATTAGCATGACATAATATCACAACATATTAACTCATACCTGAAGGTCATAACCTTAACCATTTGCATAGACTAATCCAAATTAGTATGATACATATAACGTCAAGATCATAATGTAATAACCTATTGATAGTGTTGGACCTGCCAACATGTCAAGGGATCTCCCTGGTAAGAAGTCCCAACTAGACCTCAAACCGTTTGGAGTAGTATTCCTAGAAGTGGGTAGTACAGTAGTGCATTTACTATGGTAGCATGCAAAGGTAAGTATGATAACTTTGTCGGAATCAAGTGTGTGACCTTGCAGTGAGTCAAGTGAGATGAATGGGGTTCTAACACATAGAGGGGAAATGGAAGTCTATCCCTTAGAAGCTTTTAACAGTACACAGACTAAAAGGAACACACGAGTTGAATGACATCACAGGATGGAAGCGAAATAGGACCCACAATCCAAAGTGACGGGTTAATACAACAACACGACTTCAACAAGATTTGTACAATCGTATACAAAATAGTTTATACACAAATGCATAAGTGAAATAACATATGTTGCTAAAGTAACCAGAATAGTCGAACTAAAATAACAACATATGCATGAAAATGTGTTGGTTCAGTTATATTATTAAGTGAAAGTTCCATCCATACATACACCATTGACAACCACTAGCCCCAATAGTGGAACATTATAGTCAACACCACCTGCTCCTCCAAAGAGATGTACTTGCTCTACTCTGTGGCGAAGTCAAGGCTCGTCACAATACTCTCCAAGCCTTCTCTAATCAATGCCTAGACAAAATCTTGGCTCCCAAAATCCTATTCTATGAGTTATGAGGTTCTATTTATAACAAAGGGTGGGGTGACCCTTGACATTCCCCCTTGACTCTTGGACTACCCTCATGACTTTCACATTACATAGTGACTGTTCACATTCCACTAGTGACACTTAGAATTTCACTTGCAACATATTTACAATAATACAATTTCCACATATACCTATGTGGGACAAAATAGGCTTGAGGCAGCCTAACAAGACAAACAACATCACTCCAGGTCTTGGGGAAAGACAAACTCAGTAACCTCCTCATTTTGGTCTTTGGTGATGAACTGATACCAAGCTTGGTACTAAGCTATCATGTCCCCGTACTATTGGGTGATGTATTTATTGAAGTGGACTCTCGCCTCCATGGCTTCCAGGTATATGGTTCTGAAACCTCTGTCCAACTCATCTTGAAGCATGTGCAGCATTGTCCTGAGTGTGGCTAGACCATCAATGTATTTTTGCATGTTCTCTACACCTAGCTGTAAGTCATCATTGGTGGCTTCATGCTTCGACTTCTCTATGTACCCGTCGACCTCTAGCATGACTTGGTTCTTCCTCATGGCTTGAGTGATGGTTCTAATGGAAGGGATCTTGTGTATCCCCACTATGATATCTAGACTCATGTACAACCATGCACAGGAAGCCTCAATGTTGGTGATGAGTGGAGGGAGCTTCTCATAGTTTCAGATCAACATTCGAATCCGTGCTTTGTCTAGCTCTGCTTGTGGCTTCATCATCTCATGCAAGTAAAGAGGGGAACCCTTGTACCTCATTTTCCATTCTTCTACATGTGTAATGGCAGTGTGGATGCCTTTGAGATTTTGGGTTGTCTTCACACACTGCTGTTGAAAACCTTGTAGATGGAAAACCACTTTGAGCACGGTGAAAAATCTTCTATACAACATCCGCATAGTGCTCTCCAAATTTGATATCTCCGTAAGTATTTATTTCTTCATTTCTACCATAACGAATCTTGTGAATGCTCTATTCTCTGCCTGGCCTCTTGCAATTCCTTCACCATCTAATCATTCTTTGCTATCAATAACTTGACATCAAACTTGTGGCTTCTGCATAAGCCTGATAAGCCTCGGCCATGGTAGCTAGATGTCTTCTAGCATATGATATAATCACCCTTTGCTCTATGTACGTAGGTGATGTGTGACCATCTGGGAGCTACTTTCTACGTGCATGGACGATCCTATGTTGTGACTTCTCAAATGACAGATTATACACATCCATCTTTGGATCATCATCAAGGAGAAAAACCTCTCCTTGCTCACTCTGGACCGGTTATGATTTTGGAGGTGGTAGAGACTATGGTGTGACCTCAGATGCTCATGGCATGAGATCAGTGTCTTGGTATTGTGGCTCCTGTTTCATCTCCATGTCTGTTGCCTCAACCATCTGCTCAACCTACTAAGCAGATTCATGAACCTGCACCTGCTTACTCTCTTCTTCATCTGCTAGTTTCACTGTTGTCTTAACCTGTATAAGCGCAGTTTGCTCCATCAGTGCACCTTTCCTTTCCTCCTATTCATGTTTCTAATTTTCTTCCCTTTCTCTCCTCCTTAGCTCTTTCTCTGCTTTCATCCTTTTATTCGTCTCCTGCATCTTCCAACCTTTCCTTCTCTCTCTTCCTCTGTTCTACTCTCCTTTCACGATGTGACTTCTTCACCTCTATCTCCAAAGCTACTTTCTCAACAAGAGGATCTTCTTTGAACTTGTAGCTTTTCTCAGCCTCTACACTCTCAGCAATCTTCCTCTTGCCTTTGTTTTGCGCTGGTTTGTTCTTCACTTCAGTTGTTGGTGTTTCTTCCTGTGATGCTGCTACGTACAGTGCTAATTTCCATTCCACATCTATGCTGACCAGTTCATTGGTCCTAGAGGAGTTGTAGCAATACCTCCAAGGATCTTCCTTTGGCCAATGACATGCTCATGGGTCCATGGGTAATACACTTTCGCGCAGTGGTTTTTACATATGCAGTGGGGATCACATAGATTGAAACTCTTAGTGTCGAACCAAAACTTATTTAAATCCTCGGCCTCGACATTTGCATGCTTCAAGGTATGGATCTCATACAACCCAATCCACAAGGAAAAATTATGCCAAGGTGCCTTCTTCTTCCTATGCAGTCTTGCTAATAACCCTGTGGAGATGTGGTATGCAACCTCTTTCACGACCAACTTGTCTGTGGAAAACCTCGGTAGCTCATCTGGAGGCTTGTCCGCCCCAAACATCCTAATGAAGGTGCCACCATGTGAGGCATACCAATCTGCAATGTTAATCAATGCTTGCAACGCTTCTTGGGACATGCAAGGTGGATCATGTTTGAATATCATCTTGTACAGCGGGGTGATGAAGTGGTCAAACAGCCTCGCCATGACTCCTTGGTAGCTGCACTTAGAAAGAAACTTGCAATAGATGCTCACAACATCCTCTAATGGTGTCCATGTCCAACCCATGCCAAGTAACTACTGCTAGGCATAGATTGCATCAAGAAGGTACGTAGACATAAAGAATCTTGCTTGCTCATCCTTAGGCAAACTCTGGGCGTTAGACATAGGCACTTTTAGCTAAAGAGCCAACATTTTTGACCAGTTGAATGACCTTCCTTCATTTTCCAACTGCTCCAACATAACCACCCAACTCTGTGGGAAGGTCTTCGTGCTCTCTTCACCATACAAGCGACATGCAAAGATGACCAAGAGTTGGTAAGACTTCCTGAGTGACTTTGTCTTGTATACCTAGTTGGGTGTCACTCTGAACTTCAATTGCTCTTTTACCTAGTTCTTCATGATGTCTCCAGTGTTCACATTGTTTTTGGGAGTGTAAAATAGTGCATCCATGTAGTTCACCGGTTTCGGAAAGTGATACATATGATGGTAGTTTTCCATCTTGAAGGTGGCAAGTTGTGTTCCACTTGTACTACTCAGTGTCATCGTCTCGGGATTGGTATGTGAGACAATATAGTGAATTATATCCGCGCACGGGAAGGAAAGATAATGCATGCAACCCTGTACAACCCTGACTTGTGGATGTTGACATAGACTTGTCGATCTTCCAAATCTTCCTTGAAACTTCCTGCGAATGTGTCCTTTATTTCTTTCCATGTAGTATTGATGTCCTTCTCTACGAAGAGCTATGTGTTTGCATAGATATGAAAGTTCATTAGCGCCTATTCAACCACATCTCCAGTGTTGCTCTCTACAGTATCCTTTGATCCAACTCTCTTGGAAACCATGCTACCCATACTACTGAGAATATGTTCAACAACTAATGTACCTAGAGATATAGCAGACACTCATGGAAAGTAAATGTTAGCTTAAAAACACAAATCAATTTAAGGATCGACCATGCAACAAACTAGGAAATTGTTGGATAAGATTGCGCATTGTGACTCTCAGAGGTGAGGGACTATCAGCTGGATATGCACAATGCATAGTCCCAGCTGCCAGTGAGAGGTAGTGGTGACTATAACTGCGCAGAGCGCAATCTAGTATGGCTTGTTGTGGACTAGAACTACGCAATGATTAGTTCATTCTAGCTTGATGTTGGTTGGGATTGTGCATTGCGGAATCCTAGTGGGCAAGACTTGGGACTGACTCCTGGAAATGTGTAGATCACGGATTGAGCTAGTCAATGGAAACCTCTTTGTAATTCCTGGAACCAAGGCAGAGCCTTGAGTTCCAAAAATGTGCAGTGCATGCCAGGAAGATCTAGATATGGGCTAAGGAAACCCAGATCTGCCAAAGGGAAACTTGAAAATGAGTAGATCTAAATGCATGAGCGAAGGATGGTGCATATCTAAGTGAATGGTCAAGCATGCAATCAAAGAAAGTGCATAAATTAGTCAAACAGATGAACAACGAAGCTTGTGGGGAGAGTCGTTGCAGCGACAACTATTAGTGAAAAAAATGATATTATGCATGTGACGCCTAAGAAAGGCAATGCAAAACTTGAAA
This sequence comes from Pinus tabuliformis, assembly GCA_031772625.1. Lineage (NCBI taxonomy): Eukaryota > Viridiplantae > Streptophyta > Pinopsida > Pinales > Pinaceae > Pinus > Pinus tabuliformis. Next base: position 559,585,137 of record CM062817.1, read on the forward strand.
CTACACTTCTATGAGTTAAAAAAAACCAAAACGCTAGTGTTCATTCAGTAACACATGCAAAACAACACTCACACAAACCGAGGAAACAAAAACAACAAAAAAAGCAGTAAAAGACTTGAAAAGGAAAACTTACCCAGAAAAGTTGTGTCGATCGTGCCGAAGGTTCCTAGATTCCTCGAGAATGCCATAGCTCCAAGATCTAATTTGAAAATGAGCTCTTGTGGTGTCCATTAAATATATTATATTGATTTAGGGTTTACGGCACGCATGATAAAATTCTAGGAAAAAGCAACAAGTGGCGGCAGTTTCTAAAATTAACTCAAGTGTAACTCCTAGTGCTAAAAATAGATCCCTATTTCTTAGGGATGCTTTTTCTTTTTCTTTTTTTCTTTTTTTCTTTTTTGGGAAAAGCTACCATGCATGCATGGAGAAATTGCACAGTTCTGGAGGGAAGCGGGTAACCTGTCAGCACATGCATTAGGAAACAATTGAGGGAATGTTTCTGCACAATTCCTGGGCTGAGTGGCTATGGTTGCTTCTCATGCTCTGCGCAATTTCCCAAATGAAGACAAGTTGTTACCTGGGTCTGCACATTTCTGGAGCCAAAGCTCACTACTGGGTTGCTATGCAGAATTGTTGAGATCAAGGCTCATTGCTGGGCTACTCTACACAATTCCTGAGAGCAAGGTTGGTTGCCCTCTAAGAATGTGCAATTTTCCAAGGCAATGCAAGAACCAGATGTAACCAAGTCACAGGGGGTCATCTTGTGGTTAAAAAACAAATAAAGTAAGTGAACACAAGTTGTAAAGTGAAATATAAATTCAAATGAAACCACAAGTACCTGAGAAATGCAAGACAAGCACTAATATTTAAGGAGGGAGGCTCCAAAACGAAGTGAAGGAAAAATTTTGGAGGGTGGTTGTAGCTGCTACAATATTGGTGACACACTGGTATAACTCCAGCTCTCTTTATGGACCTTGTCTTGCGCAAAGCAAGTCTAGTTCCTCCAAAAGTATTATTTGATTCTTTGAATATCATGGCTTCCTCATTAGCTTGAGTTAAAGACATAGTCCCTATCATTCTCTTGATCGGTCAGCACACATACCAAGCCAAGTTGACTAAGGTGTTTCGATTCAGGATGAGGGGTACATTGATGCACAAGTAATGTAGATTGTCAGAGTTTAAGTTTCATCTCCGGTGTTTCTCCGTTGCTAGCAGGCTTGGAGAGTACCCTGGAGGAGTCATTTAAGGAACACAAGCATTGCTCCGCTGCCAGCGAGCCACGACAGTACCCCGACACAGTTTCTTGCTTCACCTCTCTACGTAAGAAGTATTTCTCTTATTTTTCTTATTTTATTTTTTCCATTTTTATTTTCATTTTTTAGAGAACTATGCATAGGCACTTATTTATTTTCATGAGGCAGAAGAGGGATCCTGACTTATTGAGAGTAGAAGAGGTTGTCCCTTAAGAGAAGTATGTTATATAAAGGTTTTCCCCCTCACCTTACTCTACTTGACTGAGTCGACAATGGTTAACCAGATATAGAAAAGCCAATTAGAGTAGGCATTACTAGTTAAAAGTGCAAGTGTTGTTTTTTCACCAAAACTCACTCTAAACAAAATGTATTTTCCATCAGGGTATCATCAACTGAAAGAACGCAAGATCTTCACAAAGAGAGGGAATAGACATATAACCTAATGTTGATATTTGTACAAGTCCTCATGTGTTTCACCCAGCTTTTCTCAAGAAGCCAAACACAGTTTCATGGGAAGCTAAACCTACGGGTGAAAAACAAACAAACAAAGCAAGAAAAGGACATAAGTAAAATGAAAGCAAAGCAAGTAAAAAAAGCAAACAAGAAAACAAAGAAAATAAGAAATAAAACGTTACACCTACACCTATACTAAACAATGCATGGGCCTACTCACCTGAAGTGATATTTCCAATGCATCCACCGGCACATTGGTTGGCCCATGTAAGTGAAGGCACAGCCGTTAAGAAGGATATTTAGACAAATAAACATGCAAGAAAGATAAAACAATGAAAAGCAACATGCTCAAGTTTGAATGTGTCGACAGAAAAGAAAAAAATGAAATCACATGACAGACACTCTGCGGACGTACCATGGTGCCACAACACACTGTGCGTAGATGACAAACATGCACAGTCTTTTGATATTGACATATGAGCAAACATGCAAAAAGAAGAAAATGTGTGCTTAGCAACATGAATTTCTACGTATGACTCCTCCAATGCATGAGTGATAGGATCGTGTGATTTTGGTGGAGGATATGAAAACCGTGGATCAAATTGATCTTCAATACAAATAGGGAAGTGATGAGGAGCCTGGGGTGTTTCAATAGATTTCTGATCAGGAGTGGAAGTGACTTCAAGACTACATGAACCTGACATAACCATCTGCTCGAGTTGAAGTGCCTCGATAGCTTGAGGGGTTTCCACTTCATCAGCAAGTGGAACATCAAAGGTCGGTGGCTTGGAAGGATCAACAAAAAGTGAATCAGCATCATGATCAAATGAGTGAGTGAAGGGATCATGACAACCATGATTAGAACATTCGAGATGTACATAAGCATCCTCATGAACTGACAAATCGTATAGAGGGGTTTATGAGAAACAAAAAAATTCACCCTCTGAATTTCCATAAAGAAAATATGATAGATTGGGTGGATTCGGAAAGAAAGGTGTGTCCTCTCCATAATCAAATGATGGACTAGCATCCTATGTGTTTTGTGAGTGATCGGAAGTAGAAACATCCGAGAATGAATTTTCACAGGAAAGACTAGAAATGGCAGAATCACAAAAGTCGTTAGGAAAAAGAGGATGAGGTGCAGACAGAAGAAGGTCATCCTTCACCGCAGGTTCTTCTTTAGATTCCCACACATACTCATCAAAAATGACAATGCAGTTTGGTTTCTCAACACCAACTCCATCGAAAACTTGATCCTCATGAGTCTGGAATGGACAAACACAAGACACCAAAATCCAGAGGATCAACTGAATGAGAGGACCAAAGTTGAGAAAATAAGTTCATGTGACAACCTTGTTGGCTTGCAGTCCAAATCCACGCAGATGTTCAGAGCAGGTGGGGTGGGAGGATGTGACAGCTCGACAGATGGGTTCGCAAATTCTCCCACCTCATCTTGCAGAGATAGAGCTATTTGATGAGGAGCATGCAGTGGGTCACCTGTGACAGCAACCTTGTCTGTCTTAGATTTGGCATCTCTAACATCAAGGTATGCTGGGAGGGGTTTGAATGACTCTAACTCGTGAGGATTTTCATATATGTGAAGAAGGTGCTAGAGGCATTCCTTGAGAAATTTCCAATCAATTTCATCTTGAGGGATTCGAAAAGAAAGATTCAAGAAGCGCACCCAAAATTGTGCAAAAGATTCATCAGGTGCTTTCCATAATTCCAAAAAAATTTTGTTGAGTGTTTTGTGATTATAATGATAGAAAGCATGGATTAACTCTCTGATCATGTGATCATATGAGTGAATAGATGTTGCGGGAAATGTTTGACATCATTGGTCAATGTGCCCATCGAGCGTGTAAGCGAACAACCCACAGGCAATGTCGTCTGAGGGGACTTCATTCCTGTGACAGAAGCCTACAAAGGCAACTCCATGTCTTAGCAGGGTTGCTTCACCTTCACCATCATACTTGATTTGTGAAAATTCATCAATGACGTCCCCCAACACTTCAAAATCATGTACATGCGAAAAACATGCCAGAGTTTAGATTGTAATGTAAGTCATGAATGATGTGCATAGATTCGAAATAGACTTTGAGGAATCATCTTGTCATCAGGCCCTCCTTCTAGCACCAGAAATGTTACCGGTGTTGGACCTGCCAACATGTCAGGGGATCTCCCCAATAAGAATTCACAACTAGACCTCAAACCATTTAGAGTAGGAGTCCTACCAGTGGGTAGTAAAGTAGTGCCTTGACTGTGGTAGCGGTATGATAACTTTAATGGAAGAAAATGTGTGACCTTGCAGTGAGTCAAATAAGATGCATGGGGGTTCTAACACACAGAGGGGAAAAAGAAGTGTGTCCCTTATAAGCCTGTAATAGTACGTAGCCTGAAAGGAACACACGAGATTAATAACATCATAGGTTGGAAGCGGAATAGTCCACAATCCAAAGTGAGGCGTTGATACAACAACACGTCTTCAACAAGATTCATACAATTGTATACAAAATAATTCATACACAAATGCATAAGTGAAATAACATACATTAATAAAGTAACCAGAATAGTAGAACTACAATAACAACATATGCATGAAAGCGTGTTGGCTCAATTATATTATTAACTGAAAGTTCCATCCATACATACACCATTGACAACCACAAGCCCCAATAATGGAACATTACAGTCAACACCACCTGCTCCTCCAAAGAGATGTACTCACTCTACGTTGTGGAGAATCCATGGCTCATCGCAATACTCTCCAAGCCTTCTCTAAGTAATGCCTAGCCAAAAGCTTGGCTCCCAAAATCTTGTTTTATGAGTTATGATGTTATATTTATAACAAAGGGTGGGGTGCCCCTTGACATTCCTCTTTGACTCTTGGACTACCCTCATGACTCTTCACATTACATAGTGACTATTCTCGTTCCACTAGTGACACTTGGAATTTCGCTTACAACATATTTACAATAATAGAATTTCCACATATACCCATGTGGGACAAAATAAGATTGATTCAGCCTAATGAGACAAACAACATCCCTCGAGGTCTTGGGGAAAGACTAACTCTGTAATCTCCTTGTCGTGGTATTTGGTGCGAACTGATACCAATCTTGGTACTGTGCTATCATGTCCTTGTACTGTTTAGTGATGTCTTTATCGAAGCGGACTCTCACCTCCATGGCTTCTAGGTATATGGTTTTGAAACCTTTGTCCAGCTCATCCTGAAGCATGTGCAACACTATCCAGGGTGTGGTTGGACCACCGACGTACTTCTGCATTTCTATGCAATTAGCTGCAAGTCATCACTAGTGGCTTTGCGCATCAACTGATCTATGTACCTGTTGACCTCCAACATGACTTAGCTCTTCCTCATGGCTTGACTAAGGGTTTTAATGGAAGGGGTCCTATGTGTCCTCACTATGACATCCAGACTCCTATAGAACCATACATAGGAAGTCTCAATGCTAGTGATGAGCAGAGGGAGCTGCTCATAGTTTCAGATCAACATATGAATTTTTGCTTTGTCTAGCTCTACCTACAACTTCATCGTCTTGTGAAAGTAAAGTAGGGCCCCCTTGTACCTCATTGTCCATTCTTGTACATGCACAATGGCACCGTGGATGTATTTGAGAGTTTGGTTTGTCTTCACGCACTACTGTTGAAAACAGTATAGATCGAAAATAGCTTTATGCATGGTAACAAGTATTCTATATAGCGTTTGCATGGTGGTCTCCAAAGTTGATATCTCTGCAAGTCTTTCTTCTTCATTTCTTCCATAGTGGATCCTGTGGACTACTCTGTTCTCCGCTTGGCCTCTTGCAATTCCTTCACCATCTGATCATTCTCTATTATCAAGAACTTGACCATCAAACTCATGGCTTCTGCGTAGGCCTTAGAAGCCTTGGCCACGGCAGCTAGATGTCTTCTAACATCTGATATAATCACCCTTTCCTCTATGTGAGCAAGTGATGTGTGACCATCTGGGAGCTACTTTCTACGTGCCTCTACAATCCTATGTTGTGACTTGTCGAATGAAAGATTGTACACATCCATCTCTATATCATCATCAAGGAGAACAATCTCTCCTTGCTCACTCGAGACCGATTGTGATTCTAGAGGTGGCAGAGACTGTGATGCGACCTTGGATGCTCTTGGCATGAGATCAGTGTCTTGGTCCTATGGCTTCTATTTTTTCTCCATGTCCGTTGCCTGAACCATCTACTCAACCTGCTGAGCGGATTCACAAACCCGCACCTGCTCAACCTCTTCTTCATTTGTTGGTTTCTTTGTTGTCTCAACCTGTATAGGCACAATTTTCTCTGTCAGTGTGCCTTGCCTTTCATCATATTCTTGTTTCTTCTTTTCTTCCCTTTCTCTCCTCTTGAGATCTTGCTCTTCTTTCAACTTCTTCTCCATCTCCTGCAACTTCCTCTCTACATCTTCCAACCTTTTATTCTCTCTCTTCCTCTATTCTACTCTCCTTTTGCGTTGTCACCTCTTCACCTCTATCTCCAAAGCTACTTTCTCAACAAGAAGATCTTCTCTAAACTTGTAGCTTTTCTCAACCTCTACGCTCTCAGTAATCTTCTTCTTGCCTTTGTCTTATGGTAGTTATATGCTCACTACTGTTGTTTGTTGGAAATTATACTGAGAAGGGGGGTGAATCAGTATTTACAAATCAATAACTTTTTCATTTCCATAATTAGATTTATATGTGCTACTTCAATGAAGGGAACTCGCGTGTGCATGCAACTGTTGTTAAGGCAAACAACATATATCTAGTGAAGTTATGATTATGTTAATTCATCATATGTTGATCTTTAATTAGTGCATCAGTACTTTATTAAACATTAAACAGTAACCATGTACAGTAATAACAAAATAAACCATCATACATAAGCAACACACATGAACACCAAGATTTAAGGTGGAAAGTCAATGTGGGTGAAAACCACCTACTGTTGTCATCTCTGTCTTATTTTAATAATAAGAAAAAAAAATTACAATCTTGTACTAGTGCTGACTCAGACCAATACGCATGAACCCACCTGCAGAAGGCTACAACCTTCTCTTGTTCTCCAGCTTCTTCTAGAAGGGAGCTACAACCCCCTAGTTCTTGTACTAGCCAATATGTTTACTAATGCATAGGCTCTGACCTACATAAGGCTACAACCTTCACTCTTTCTCCAGCTGCTACTGGAAGGGAGCTCTAACCCCCTAATCAAATCACCAGCCAATACTGGTAGGAAGCTTCGACTTCCTCACTGAAGGCTCCAACCCTCAGTACCCTCCAGGGACCATGTTTCATAAATTTTCAAACTGGATGCTCCTGGCAAACAATAATATACATGAAGGCCTCGTTTCATCAAATTTTCATACTTGACTCATTAGTAACATTGAAGCTCAAAGTCAATCATCACTACAATACAACCATCAAATACATCTGCATCAACCAATCACTGAAACCCAATCATCAATCTCTAATCTAACTAAAACCCAATCATCAATCACTGATATAATTGAAACCTATGAACCTCTGACACAACCGAATCAAACAACCATTGAACCTCTGACACAACTGAATCAACCATTCATTCAAACTTAATCAAATTCAACCAATCAACTGGAATAGACAGATCACTGTAACCAGTACATAGATCTGAACCCAGAACACTGCATCAACAACCAAAACTAACTGTAACCTCAAAAGGCATGTGTCAAAATGTATATTCTCCTTTAATGAAGCAAACCTACGTGTATACGCTACTTCCTTTTGCCCAAACTATGTATACCTCTAAAGATACTGAATCATAAAACCTCTGAACCAAAAATTGTACCAATCAGTGAAATTATGAAGATCTATTGTCATATTACAAAGTTTTAAATAGATAGCAACAAGGATCACCCTTCTTTCTCAATCAATCAATCAACCAGACTCAATCTCCCTATACAATCAATTTTATTTTCAGATCTAATGAAGACATCATTGAAAAACAACAGTAAAACAACAGCACTAATTTGATAGATCAATCATCCCTAAACATCAAGCTTTTATTTTGCATACGCTACTTGGAAGAGCCAAACCAGCATGTATATGCACCTTCACCAAAGTGAACTAGCGTATAGATCTGCAAATATTTACTTATAACTTCGCTGCAATTCCAGACTTCATACATACCCAAATCATCACATATAAAGGATAAAATGTGTGTTATTCATCAGATCTAGCCTATTCATTATCATATCACATAATGGTAAGTCATTATGATCATGATCCATCATTATATCTCATCCATCATCAAACACTCGGGTGCATACTTAGTCTACATCAAGCAAAGCATTAGAAACCCATAATATGCATATTTTCTTTTGATCTAACACTTCATAAGATATTCATTACTTGTGCACTTAGCCCTTTGATCTTCTCCTCCTTATATACTTAGATCCTTTGTCAATACCTCGGACCAACACCTCAGACTAAAATCCTCGGACCAAAACCTTAGACCAATACCTCGAACCAAAAACATCGGACCAATACCTTGGAACAAAAACCTCGGTCCAAAACCTCGGACCAAAACCACACTTATGATCTATGGTATTCTTGGACGGGATCAAATAGTCGTTACTCTGCTCAATATTATGGGCTAATACCATGGTATCGACCCCTGGTATTCTCTACTCTTGAAATTCCTTGATTTTCCAACCTATACGCGCTATTCCTCTTGTGAAAGTGCGTGCATACATATATGCTCTCTTTGTTTTTTGAACCTACGTGTATACGCTACTTGGACAAGGTGAACCGGCATATACTTCTTAAACCATTATCTTTCTTCAATTTCTTGATTATGATCTGTATTCCTTTGTTCCTTCATCCTATTCTTTTATACCATTACTTTGTTCCCTCTTAATAGACCTGTTATAATGTGATTTTCCATATTACTTCTGAAATGATTCCTTTGAACTGCCCTGCATTTTTTCACATCTGTAAACACAACTTCCATGCATTCTGTCACATCTGGTATCTCTCTTGTAGAGTCATCTAGTTACGTAGATTCATCTAGTTACCATATACAAGTCAGTTGCCCTGCTATAAGTGGGTTTCCATCAAGTAAAACACATGCATCATAATGCCAACAATCTCCCCCTTTGGACTTGATGGAAACCATGTTGGTGTTGATTACTGCAAATTGTAGAAATTGTTAGAGATAACAAGCAACACCAAAATACTCTCCCCCTTTGACATCAAGGGAAAAGGGTGGACCAAGATATTCTCCCCCTTTGATATCAAGGGAAAAGGGCTGACCAAAATGAATACTTTCATTTATGAATAGTTGAATATGAACATTAATCATGCTCCCCCTAGACACATGTTGAATTCTCTGATTAAACTCCCCCTTTGTACATACTGAGATGCACTATACCATCCATGCTCCCCCTAAGCACATGCAGAGTCTACAAAAAAAATATTTTCCAAAAGAATAACATGACTCTATAACTCAACTATGTGAGTATGACCTTCCTATCACCAATGACTCATACATACATCAATCTCCCAACCAAGTGGGGATATACCAAATGTTTATACATGACTGAAATATAACAATTATTACATCATCCTTCCCATGCATAATGGGGGTATAAATTACATCATATGACCAAAAAGGACTCATTAAAAGACTATTATAGACAGAGACATATGATTACATCATGGGTCTTTACATGACCTTTATAGAAAATGATATACATGACATTTATAACAAAGACCAGAGATCTAAACAAGACCATGATAGTCATCAACACTTATCATACACCATATATGATTTGCACCATAAGAATTTTTCAGTAGCATCCAGACCAGCAACCTGTATATGTCCATCATCAGTTCCCAAGATATGTAAATATCATAAACCTCTGACAAAGTATGTTGCATATAGATATCAACTCATCCTCTTGATCTCATCAAGATCAACTTGCTTCGTTTCCTTAGTAGAAAGAACCTTATCATAACCTTCCATGAATCAATTAGGCATATGTCATATCTCCATGCAGTAACACAAAATCATTCACATCATATCATATGTATGTGAAGACACCATAGTCATCATCTATGATCATAACATCATCATCAAGAACTACATGATCTTTCCACAAGAGCCCTCGATATATCAACCATGTATCATCACTAGGGAACATCCCACATCTAATAAGCATTAATCATGATAATCAACATATGTGAGTATCAAACCTATCAGCATAAACTAATAAGGCATCATGATTATGTGACTTTGTAAGCCATGTCTCTGAATATCCATGTCTTCAAATAGTTATGTCTTCATGAGACCTGCAATAACACCATTCTCTTGCCCAACCAAAATATTTATCAATATGCAACTTAAGTAATCACCCATGTATCCAACATAATGTGTATCCACCAAAGAGATATATGTATCTAGCAAACCATGAGCTCATAGTCATTTGTCAAGCTTTCTTGATACCATCAACAACAACAATCCTCAACCATGTGAGAACCAATAATTATAGGAAACATGCATCATAACTGCACCATATGAACTTTATGCATCTTTGAAGGCATGATGACAGCAGCATGAAAGCAATGAGTGGTTCATCATCAAATAATGAAGTTGTGTACTCAAGCTTTGTACTTCTCCTTGTCCTTATGAAGATCACCGTGTAAGAAACATATATGTATTGTATGCATCATCAAAGGTCTTCCACAATCACCCATAAATCTGATTTGAATAACAACTATGTAACCCCAAGCAATAAGTATCATCATCATAGGCAACTCATAACCACAACATAGTATGATGTATCATTTAAACACTTTAGCCATATAAGAATCATCACCATTGATAAGAATCATTAGGTACCAAAGACTTCTAAACATAATGCCAACAATGCAATATTAGAAGAATAGCATATTCTCCCCCTGAACCTATGCCACCTGTTCACTGTCAGATCTGATCATTGCATATATCGATAAGAATTATCAAGGCATCATCATCAATCAGATATACATAAAGTCATCAACAACTTATGAGTATCAAAAGCACTTCTAAATAACACCCACAGATTGTAGTCATCAATCATCAAGATAGAAAAGATAATTGATAATTGTCTGAACCATATCAGATCATTTTTTTGAGTCTGTCCCACTGCTTCTTCATAAAATCAACATATGTGCGACTGTGCAGCTTCGAACTCACGTATATACACAACTTGTCTTCATTATAATTGCGTATGAGAATTAAAACATTGAAATTTCATATTATTAGTTTCTCCTGAGATTGTTCTGTCTGTATACTTAGATATGCCATATATTTCTAGTTGTACTTCCTTATTCTTCCATACCTTGGAGTGTGATGTTGTTTGCTCCTTTTGGTATGTTGGCTGAAATTTCCTCCTGCATTCTTTTGTTATATGCCCAAACTTGTTACAAGAATAACATCTTATATGTTTCATATTCCCGCTATAGCAGTTAATGGCTTTGTGTTATAGACATATTTGGGCACTGCAACCCCAATCTTATATGTAGATAAACTAAGGGCTCTTTAACCCTTAAAAGTGTTGCTTCATACCCTAAAGGATCATGGTCAACTGATTACATCATTCCCCAAAAGTTCCACCTGAAAAACCACTCAGAACTGGCCAAAACTGGACCATACTAACTGCTTCACTGTCAAGGTGTGATGCATACTGACTTCTACACTAGCCAGGTGCGATGCATACTGAAGAGGCCTTTTGTGGGGTGCGATGAGCGAGAATGGACAAATGTCTGAGACAGTTTGCTAAGTGGATGCTCATGGAATCTTCTAGAAACTTCTCCTATGACACTTGCCTCTCTGAATTCTCCCAGGGATGAGTAAGAGATCCAAGAAATCTCCAAGTGGAACCAAGAACTACAATTGGAATGACCTAATCAAAAACCTAGAGATGACTTACACCCTTTGTAGACATCTATAAATGGATCCCTCATCTGAGAGATCTAGAGGCTGGAATTTTGTAATTTGTAAGGAAGTGCTGATAGTTTTTCTTTGAGAAGAAGCATTATATTGTTGGGTGATCTTGCTTTTCATGAGGTGAAGAGGGCTTTGATGCTGGGAGGATGATGCTAGATCAAACATCTGGGTTGTAATTCTCCCTTATATTTTAATAAAGTTCTTTGAGTTTTCCTCCATACAATTGTCTAGTCAATTTAACGTCTTAAATTGCTCTACATAAATTATCAATCCGGGTATCGTAAACTGATGAAGTGTGGTGCACCATATGTGCTTAGTTAACCTTTCTCTTACTTCGTTGTTTTATAGTTTATGTTGTTTTTGGGGTTTTGTTCTTGTTGGTTTTCTAAAGTGTTTAATGCAAATGGAAATCCTATTCTAAGGTCTTAAGAATACTTTTAAAGGACAAGTATGGATAAAGATTTCAAGACAAGGCCTATGTCCCTAATGGTAACTTCCAAAACTTAGCACTTCAAAAGAACTTAAAACATGTTATTGATGGAATTAGTATTTAAACAAAAGTGTAAATATACAGCTAGTTCAATCAAAATAAAATGCAATAACCAAACAATGAGCTAGTGACTATGAGACCCAGTATCCTTGCTGCTTCAGCAGAAGGACAAGATGATTCTATCATGTCATTAGTCATTAAAAGGCTATGTGCATCACTAATCTACAATCAAAATAGAATGCAACAACCAAACAATGAGCTAGTGACTATGAGACCCAGTATCCTTGCTGCTTCAGCAAAAGGACAAGATGATTCTATCATGTCATTAGTCATTAAAAGGCTATGTGCCTCACTAATCTACAATCAATCGGTTGAACACACTTGCATGAATTAAAATTGCATGAATGAAAAATCTAATCTATCAAACTTGAAAGCAATTTATGTACAGCTAATATACAGAAGCATAACAAAATTAAATGCAGAATTAAATGACAACTATACAAGGCTTTAGTGTGCAGGGGCCCTCTGCCACTTGCATGAATGAAAAATCTAATCTATCAAACTTGAAAGCAATTAAATAACATAATGAAATCAAAGCAATATTTACAAAATGAAATCTACTCTACCTTACATTCTACAAAGCAATATTTACAAAATGAAATCTACTCTACCTTACATTCTAATATGCTCCATGACATCTACTTCACATCTCCTTCCATGTTGAGAACAACAAAGCTTTATTCAAATTCTTCAAAAGTAAAAAGTACAACAAAGTTCTCCAAAGCTTTCAAAAGCCATCAAGGAAAAACTACAAACTTAAGAACTAGGAACTAAAGACTAACAAATGAAGGAGAGAGATCTCCTATTTATAAAAAAAGATGAGAGCCATCTCATTAATGATAGTCCATGAATCTCTCCCTCTACCTCTAGAGTCCTAATCAAAATAGGAACTGATAAGACACATGTCTTTTTAGAGTTACAATACAATTAGGAGATGTGACACATATCCTCATGATCCCATGATTCTTTCCACTCAAATTCGAATTTGGCCTTGGGGTGCCACATAAGGGTCTTCTAGAAGCCTCCTTTCAACCTACACATGTCAACAATCTCAACCCATTTGTTAGGTATAAGCATATGCACATTATTTTCTAATGTTTAACCACAAATTCACTTAAAAGGCTTAGAAATAATAAAGATTGGAAAAACATAAAGGTGGCCCAATGATAATGAAAGTGGGATGAATGTGGTGACATAGTAGTGAAATGGAGGTGAAATGGAGGTGATATAATGGACATAATAGTGAAAGTGTAATGGAAATGAATGACATTTTCAAGACTCAACAATAATCATGTACTTGTGAATCTTGTTATTTGTAAATGCCATTGTATGTTCAATGTATTTCTGATTCTGCATTGTTTATGATATAATAGATTGAGATGTTTTAATGGTGTTCTATTACTTTGTTTCTATAGATATTCTCTAAGCGGGAAAAGTAGGAGAAGAGTTGCAAGCTCTATCAAGGGGGAGATAAATCAAGCAAGGAGTCAAGCGGAAGATGCAGGTTGGTCCCTTTGCTTCTCTCTTATCTATCATACATAAAGGAAATCGCAAATTGCTTTGACTATTTGTTTCTAGGATATCTGCCAATCCTAGTGGGACTAGCAGATCGAAAAGACACTAGTTTTCCTGGAAACAAAATGGCGACTCCACTGGGGAGCGAATAGTTTGTTTGTTTGTTATTGTTGTTTGCTTTATAAACCACAGACGAAGCCTGAAGTTAGCCAGATAGCCTTCGAACTGCTCTTGCTCTGCAAGTTCATAGTAGATGAATGTTGCCTCAGTCAATCTTCGGTTTGGTTTATGAACTAAACATATGACTTGCAAGTGTTCTAAACGCCCTTGTGGTAGCTCAGTAACCTCCCAAGATCATTCTTCTATACTTTTCTCTTTACTGTCCACCATAGCTCAGCTTAAATCACTAAAATCAGCTGCAAATTTGAGCAAAACCCCACCTCGGTTGCGCTCCCTAGCCCATCACACTGTTTATCACTAGAAGCTAGTATGCATCGCACTTCTCGAGTGTAGCAGGTGAGATGCATCCCTGATTCTGTGAAGCATAGGTGTGATGACTGAGTAATCCTATTTCTCTCCTTGAAATTTGGGTTTTTGTCTTTGTTTTCAGCTCTGTTTAATTGTTTTTGCTGCTTATGAACAGTATCTCATTGTTGAAGCCTATTTGCATTACATATACCAGCCTCCATTGATTAGGATTAGTAAATGTTTTTATGTATCTGTCCATCATTTAAAATCCTTTGTCGAAAAGTTGCTTGAATCAATCTGTCGTTTTGGTACAAAAGTGTCGTAACTATTGTTTTGTGTCAAAAAAGGGAAGTGTCGTAAAGTCTTCCTTCTCTAGATAGTCAATTGAACTTTTTGTCGTGTATTTGATTTGAATTGTTAATATTTGAAGTGTCGAAAGCTTTTTCTATTTGAAATCAAAAAGTTTTGTTTAAGTCTTCCTTTCATTTTGAAAAAGAAATTGTCGAAATGTCGCTTTGAATAAAATATTTCATATCTATACTTAGTTTTCCTTTTGGCATTCTTCACATTAAGGGGAACGAAAAAAAATACATGCATTTGCATTTGGATTTAGACTATGTGCGAAAAATGATTTAGGAAAAGTGCATTTAGTGTATGCTCTTTGCTCTCTATTTTAAAGAATTGTAATCTTCTTTCCTTAGTAGCTAGGATTTTCATTGCTAAAAAGTAAACAACGATTGTTTATCATTTTAGATTGCATATTTAGGAATTTTACATCTACATCACGTGGTGAACCTTGAAAGGCAAACTTCTAAACAAGATCAACTCCAAAATAAATTTCAATGAACTTAACAACGCTTTGGAACTTAACGCAACACATCTAAAGGTCTACTTTAGAGACGTGTTCCGGCGTCGTAAAATCTAGTAACTATCGTTTTCATCGAAGGTTGGGTGATTCCTCCTCTTTGATACGACAAGTACTAGCACGGACTTGTGCTCCCCATACCGTCGAGTATATATTGGGAGACCATAATACGCTTATATCCTTTATCCATAGGAAGTCGTGTTTGTCGCCCTATCGATCACAATGCACTGAACACAGCATTCGGGAAGATTGATTGTCGTACATAAGTCCTTGGTATTTTCTCTTTAATTTATCACCAAGTTGTATATTGCAATTTTGTGATTGGTTTGGTAATCCCTATGTCTAGATTTCCAGAGTAGTCACTTTTGTTCCTTTTCGACTCCTTAAAAGAAAAGTTCCATCTGAGCACTTGTCACTTCAGGCTCATTAAAAATTGAAGGGGACTAGAGTCATCTTTATCTTTTTCTTAACTCTTAAAAATTGAAAAATCAAAGTTGTGTCAAAGCGTCATTAAAATTTATTAAATTCGGAATAACATCCCTATTCCTGCGTTGATCTTAGGTTGAGATAATGGAGTCTACCAATCAAGGAATCCCTTTTGAGGGGAATCTTAGTCCTTTCTTTTCTTGGGGAGATATTGGTGCTCCGTATATGGTCACACTGTCCCTTCTAGGAATCACAATTGGCCTGCCAGTATGGCTATTCTCAACCTCTGTCATTCAAAATACTGTAATTCCTCAGCAATCAAATCAGCAACCAGTTAATACTGGAGTTGACCCTTCACCTTCTTCTTCGTTTGTCTCTCCCTCCCCTTCCTCCTCTTTGCTTGGTGAAGATAGTGATGTTAGTAACTAGGTGGCTGAGAAGAAGAAGAAAGGGAAGGAGAAGAAGAAGAAGAAGTCAGTTAAGCAAGGGGGAAACCATGAATCATCTGGTGAAAATCCGCACACTAAATCTCCCAAATATCCTTGTGTAATTTGTAGAGGAAACCATTTTCATCGAGATTGTCCTTGCATTCTGCGAATATTGAAAGAATGGTCTCCCTGCTCCCACCGTCCGGTGTCATCAACCTCTGGTGATCATGTTGACAGCACACCATCAACTAGTGAAAATGAAGTTCATGGATAGAAAGGAAAGGTCAAAATTCCATGTGGATTATGTGAAGGGGACCATCACCTTCCCCGTTGTCCTTTTTTGGATGAGGCCAAAAGAGTCTTGCGTAACCATCCTGCTTCACCGCAGCGACTTCCATCTGGATACAAGAAACTCACCTCAAGTCCTTTACTAGTTGAAAATCCGACTGACATAACTCAATCGTCGGTCGAAACACCTATCGTTGAAAGTGAATCTTTTGAATCCATACCGAACCAAAGTCAACAAGTCGAGATGGAAATCGACCCAGTTTTACCTTCAAAAGATCCACCTTCAGATGATACCATTCCCAAAGAGAATGAGAACGATACTATTCAAATTATTTTTTTCACTTCAGAGTTTGATGAACTTGGGGGCAATCCACTCGTTCCTTCACAACAGGAAGAGAACCCCCCAGTTCCCGCTACTCAAGCGATTCATTCCACCGTTTATTCGGTACCCCCTCCAAGCAGTCTAGTCACTTCCTTCGATTGGAATTGACTAGCGAGATCCCACCTTCCTTCTAATGTACCATTTTGGATCATAGTGCAAGTGTAAAAAATGGTCATGTCGGGCACTATCATAGATGAAGGAGCTTCAGTGAGTATCCTTTCCTCAACTTCTTGGAAAGCGCTTGGTTCGCCATTGCTTATGCCTGTTACACAGAATTTGTCAAGATTTAACAAAGGAACCAGTCGACCGTTAGGGATCCTTGCTAAGTTACCCATAACTTTTAGAAGGAAAACCGTTCACTTAAATGTGATGGTAGTCCAAGAACCATTAGATTACAATCTACTCCTTGGACGTGACTATGTTTACAACATGGAAGTTATTATTTCAACACTCTTTCGAGTGATGTGTTTCCTGCATGAAGGAAAAATTGTCACTGTTGACCATCTTTCATTTCCTGGTTCAAACACAGATTCAAGTCAAACATCATCCCTAAATGTTCTCTTTGCATCAAGAATGTCTCTTCAACCTTCATTCTATCCACCTGATTGCAGCGAGTAGTCTAGTGAATGTAACGAAGCTTAGGGGGCATGCACCCTTGTCCATTTGGTGGACGAACCCAGCTGAAAAGATAGGTTTCCCTGTAGGTTATGTGATTGGAAGTGCCATCCCACACCATTCACTTTTTTCCACTCTGTGGACGAAGCCAAGGAAGTGTTTTGTCTAACCGCTGACGAAACCATCCTACCATATGAATTTCCCTGTAAGTTAAGTGATTGGTCTAACACACCACTCACCTTTGTCTAATTGGCGGACAAAGCCAAGGAAGTGTTTTTGTCTAACCGCTGACAAAAATCAATCCTGCTTAACCATAGTGATTCCCATATGGTTACTAGAGACTCTCCTTTTCTCGATGCCTGGGGGCATGCAAACCTTTTTATGCAAGCGAAAAACGACCAATTTCATTTTTTAGCTTTTTAGATTTTTTAGCTTTTTAGTTTTTCAACTTCTTAGGTTAGTTGATTGGTCTGATCCACCATTCACCTTTGTCTACACTAAATACGAAGCAAAGGAAGCGTTTGAATCATTCCGCGAACAAAACCATCCTACCTAACCTCAGTGGTTCCTTAGCTTTCTAGTTTTCTAGCTTTTTAGTTTGGTTGTTCCTAGCTTACATAAAAAGAAAATATGAGCAATGTTTCTGCAAGGTTCAATCTCGTTAAAAAATAAGCCCAGTGATGAGCAATGTTTCCGCAAGGTTCAAGCTCGTTAAAAAATAAACCCGCCACTGAGCATATGTTAACGCAAGGTTCAAGCTCATTAAAAAATAAACCCGCCTTCAGTAAATGACCTCTATGATTGCCATGCCATCAGCCTTTTGAGCCTTGGTTGTGTTCTACCATCACCTCCATCCTTTTGGCTGTTGAGAATGCAACAAGATGATGGAGCTTAGTGGAAAGAAGTCGCCTTCACTAAGTGGGCCCGCAGGCTATTTTTGGCGCAAAGTCTATTTTTAGACTATGTCTTTTTTTAGACATATGGATCATGGTCTATGAGTTGCAGGATGCTATTTGTGGATGATTGGTCATGTTGGTAAAAATAGATGGACTTCTATTTTTAGACATATGGGCAGTTTCTATTTTTATACTGCCAGGCTAAAAATAGAACAGTCGAATATTATTAGCTCATAATAATATTTGGACTATAAACATTATCTTATCCTCTTGTAGCACTTCAGTTTGAGCTATAGATGTGGCACATGCAGCTGTCAGAAGGAAATATGCTTTTCTTGTGGGTCAATTGAGCTATTGCATGGTGGACTTCAGTTAGAACTCATGTGGTTGAGTTTGGTGGAGTTGATTGAGGAGTTGATGGAGTTGTGTTCAGTTTGACTTGGTTAAACTAGTTGTATTTAGTCTAATTGCAGAATACACTAGTGATGAGTGATGTGAATTAATTTTTAATTAATTCACTAATTATTAACTCATAAAGCAACTAAAGAATACATCAATTAACTCAGTGCATGGACAGTTCAGTGGAGACGGGTGTTAGAGGTTGAGATTGCTATCAGTTGTGACTATAGTTGTGCATGAGATCTTGCACAATCAATGGGATTGAGTATTTCCAATGAGGATTGCATGGTTCAGCCAAGGAAATATGAGTTTGCTTCAGCCATTCATCATTATTCTCATGCAGGATTGCGCAGTGGAGGCAGGCAAGCAGTGGAGGAGATTTGAGCCTGTGATTGATTCAGATCTGAGCTAGTTTGTGTGTAACAGGTGGAGATAGTACTGAGTACTTGTGAGGAGTATTGTACTATGTATTGTTATATGTTCTCAATCATTATAATATATAAATATTGTGGGGTTTTCAGCTGTATGCTTTCCCCGGGTTACATACTGTGTTAATGTGTGCATGCGATTGATGTTTCATTGTTTTTAATTCCGCAAAATTGATGATCAACGTAGAGGAGGTTATGTATTATGCATGTATTCCGCAATAGTTTATAATTGGGATAATCTCTGTGAATAAGAGTCATATTATTCAAAATTTCTACATGGTATCAGAGCTGTTGATCATCAGATCTATTATTTAGAAAGTGTTTACATTTTATTTCTTCAGGCAGAGTCTGTAATCGGGCCAGGTAGCCTCTGGATTCATCCTTCCTTTGGAAGGTAAGATATCTGGTAAAAGCCCATACAGTCAATCTCTATACGAGAAATACTTTGTTCTCACGAATTTTAGATCAGAAGCGGTTGAGTTTTGAGCTGGTGGAATTCGAATTTGCAACAGTGTTTTCTTGGTGTCAAAGTTGAAATGTCTTTCAACGGATTGTGATTGGAGTATGCTCTTGAGGGCAGCTCGAATTATATTGCATGGAAAGACATGATGGAGGTGGTGTTAGATGATAATGGTCTGAAGGAGTTCATAGAGGCTGAGGTCCCAAAGCCTACTGATACTGCTCAAGTTGATGCTTGGCAAAAGAAGACAGCAAAGTGTCGAAGGATTCTGTTTGAGGGCATGAAGGATCACATTGTGTCCAGCTTGCATGGAAAGGCTTATCCAGACTTGATGTGGAAAGTGTTGACAGATCTATTCCAAAGAAAGAGCGACCAGAGGAAGTTGGTGCTCAAGGATAAATTCAGAAACATTAAGTGTGAGAAAGGAGACAGTATGCCCAAGTATCTCACGAAGTTCACTCAGTGCAGGGATGAGCTGGGAAGTGTGGGGGTGACTGTTGATGATGAGGACTTAGTGAGCTTGGCTCTCCTTGGTCTTCTGAAGAGTTGGCATTCCTATCAGGACTCTGTCAATGGTCGGGATAAATTGCCAAGATGGGAGATACTTTGGTCAGATCTTGTGCAGGAGGAGATCAGGCGGAATACCAGGGACGGATCTTCATCAAAGGCAACTGATGAAGAAAATTGCGCTTTAGCTACCAAAGCAAAAGAAGGGGAAGAACAAGAAAGCTTCTCATTCCGGTGCGAAAGGCAAGAAGCAGGACATGTCCAAGGTGAAGTGCTTTCGCTGTCACCAGCACGGACACTATGCCACAAATTGTCGTAGAAAAAGAAAAATAAGCAAGCTATTGGATCTGCAGTGGGAGAGGCCTTAGCCTCGCAGTTTGAGCTTGATTTTTCATTGATCACATGCTTGGTATGAAGTGTGATGGGATTGGTATGGTTCTTGGACAGTGGTGCCTCTTTTCACATGACAGGAGATCGAGATTTGTTTTTTGATCTGGAGGAGAAAGACCTTGGAGTGCACATCGATATGGGCGATGATGGTAGATACAGTGTGACCTTTATCGGTACCATTTCCTTTGAGAGGGAGTCTGGTAAACCCTTCGTATTGAAGGAAGTGATGCATGTTCCAGGATTGAAGAAGAATCTTATCTTTGTGGCGATGTTAGAAGACAAGGGATATGATGTTGTTTTCAACGAGGGAAAGGCTTTCCTGCACAGTAAGACAACTGGAGAAACCCGGAAGATAGGGGTTCGAGTCAGGAACCTTTATCAGTTACATGTAGATGGCTGCGCAGCAATGGCATGCAAGGCAGAAGGATTGGTGAGCCAGGATGATGGCGAGCTGTGGCACATGAGATTGGGCCACCTTCAGCATGGAGCCTTGAAGACACTGCAGCAGATTACTACTGGGCTTCCTAAAGGCACTCTTGCACAGTCACATCAGTGCAAGGGGTGTCCTTTGGGAAAATTTGTGAAAGCCACCTTTCACGAGAAGGATAGTCATGCCACGACGATCCTTGAGAGAATTCACACAGACTTGTGTGGACCTTTCTTAGTAGCTTAGACAGCAAAGCACAGGTACTATGTGATCTTTGTTGATGATTTCTCTCGAAAGTGCTGGATCTTCTTCATGCAGAAGAAGAGTGAGACATACTCAAATTTCTGTGAGTTTAAAGCACTGGTCGAGAAGGAGTCAGGGAAGAAGGTGAAGGCTCTTAGGAGCGACAATGGTGGTGAATTCATCTTTGGTGAGTTCAAGGATTTCTGCAGCGCAGAAGGGATTCGAAGAGAGCTCATAGCTCCCCATAACCCACAGCAGAACGGGGTTGCTGAGCGGAAGAAAAGAACGATAGTGGGTGCTGCACGAGCGACGTTGCATGATCAGGGCCTACCCCTTCACTTGTGGGCAGAAGCATGCAATACTGCAGTATATGTGCAGAACCATTGTCCTCACAGGATACTTGGCATGTGTACACCCGAGGAGGCTTATTTTGGTAAGAGGCCTGATATTTCTCATTTGAGGATTTTTGCTTCTAACATTTACATGCATGTGATGAAGGATGCCAGGAAGAAGTTGGAGTCGACCGCAGAGGTTGGGATATTTGTGGGGTACACTGATACGCCCCACAACTATCATGTGTATTTGCCAGACAGTCGCAAGACTGTTGTGCGATGGGATATAAAATTTCAGGAGGATAAAGCCATGAAGTGTTCGCTTGAGAGGGAACCACACTTGCATGCAGATGAGGAGCTATTAGTTCCTAAGGATGAGCTTCAAGACGTGGATCAGCCACAGGACGAAGTTCATGGAGTGGAAGAGACCACTCATGCAGCGCCAACAATCAGAGGACGAAAGCGCATTACAGAAGCTGAGCAACTAGCTCAAGATGCAGAGAAGGTTGTAGGACCACCTACAGCTCAACGTAGACAGAGACAGTCACCTGATCAG
Source organism: Pinus tabuliformis (assembly GCA_031772625.1). Classification (NCBI taxonomy): domain Eukaryota; kingdom Viridiplantae; phylum Streptophyta; class Pinopsida; order Pinales; family Pinaceae; genus Pinus; species Pinus tabuliformis. The sequence goes on from CM062817.1 coordinate 559,607,010, forward strand.
TACACTGGATACATGGCTCTTGTGAGAAAATGTGTTGTGACTAAGCCATCCTCTTTTGAGGAAGCTATGGAGGATCCCGCATGGGTAGATGCCATGGTGGAAGAGTATGATTCGATTGTCAGAAACAGTGCATGGGAGATTGTCCCAAGACCAGAAGGGAAATCAGTGGTGGGTTCGAGATGGATCTACAAAGTGAAGCAGGCAACTGATGGGAGTGTGGAGAAGTACAAGGCAAGATTTGTTGCCCGAGGCTTTTCACAGATAGAGGGAATCGATTATGAGGAGACCTTTGCACCTGTCACAAGGTATTCTTCCATACGGATGATTCTTGCTCTCTCAGCGCAGATGGGGTGGCACATTCATCAGATGGATGTGAAGACTGCGTTCCTCAACGAAGTCATTGAGGAGGAGGTGTACATAGAGCAACCCGAAGGTTTCGAGCTCTTCAGCAGTGAGTCGCATGTGTGCAGGCTCAAGAGAGCGTTGTATGGGTTGAAACAAGCACCACGTGCTTGGTACACATGGATAGACAGTTATTTCACCGGACTTGGATTCTCCAAGAGTGAGGTGGATCCTAACCTATACCAGATTGTGGTGGAGGGTAAGTTGCTTATCATTGTACTTTATGTAGATGATTTTATTCTAACAGGTGATGAGTTGTTGATACTTTCATGCAAGGATGATCTTGCTAAGGAGTTTGAGATGAAGGACTTGGGCCTCCTTCATTATTTCCTGGGATTGGAAATTTGGCAGTGCAGTGATGGACTATTTATTTCTCAGGGTAAGTATGCTCGGGAGATGCTCGAGAAGTTCAACATGCATGGCTGCAAGCCTATTAATAATCCTCTTCCTGGAGGTTGGAGGAAGGAGGATGCTACTTCAGCAGAAGTAGTGGATGCCATTGTTTATCAGCAATTGGTGGGGTCGCTTATGTATCTGGTCAATACATGACCCGATATATGCTATGCTGTTAACCAGCTTTCACAAGCTATGGTTAAGCCAACCAAGCTCTTCTGGAAGGCAGGCAAGCATGTATTGTGTTATCTCAAAGGCACATCGAGATATGGATTATGGTACAGACAGGAGGATGAGGTGAAGCTATGTGGCTTCACAGATGCAAATTGGGCAGGGAGCCCAACAAACAGAAAGTGCACATCTAGAGGGGTCTTTATTATCGGGTCGACAATAGTTTCTTGGTACAGCAGGAAGCAGAGATCCGTGGCACTCAGTTCAGTAGAGGCCGAGTATATGGCAGCAAGTTTGGCTACATGCGAGGCTATATGGATGAGGAAGATTCTGGTCGGGTTGTTCGGTTCATACTTGGAGCATACGGTGATTTATTGTGATAACCAAAGTTGCATTAAACTCTTGGCTAATCCAGTATTTCATGATAGATCTAAGCACATTAACATCAGGTACCATCATATCAGAGATTGTGTGCAGCAGAGAATCATGTTACTTTCATACATTCCAACGGAGGATCAGGATGCTGATATCTTGACGAAGGCGCTCAGCAGGAGCAAATTCGAATACCACCGAGGCAGGATAAGGGTTGCTGATAATCCATATCTATTTGAGATGGAGTGTTGAGAATGCAACAAGATGATGGAGCTTAGTGGAAAGAATTCGCCTTCACTAAGTGGGCCCGCAACTATTTTTGGCGCAAAGTCTATTTTTAGACTATGTCTATTTTTAGACATATGGATCATGGTCAGATGATTGGTCATGTTGGTAAAAATAGATGGACTTCTATTTTTAGACATATGGGCGGTTTCTATTTTTAGACTGCCAAGCTAAAAATAGAACGGTCGAATATTATTAGCTCATAATAATATTTGGACTATAAACATTATCTTATCCTCTTGGAGCACTTCAGTTTGAGCTACAGATGTGGCACATGCAGCTGTCAGAAGGAAATATGCTTTTCTTGTGGGTCAGTTGAGCTATTGCATGGTGGACTTTAGTTAGAACTCATGTGGTTGATTTTGGTGGAGTTGATTGAGGAGTTGATGGAGTTGTGTTCAGCTTGACTTGGTTAAACTAGTTGTATTTAGTCTAACTGCAGAATACACTAGTGATGAGTGATGTGAATTAATTATTAATTAATTCACTAATTATTAACTCATAAAGCAACTAAAGAATACATCAGTTAACTCAGTGCATGGACAGTTTAGTGGAGACAGGTGTTAGAGGTTGAGATTTCTATCAGTTGTGACTATAGTTGTGCATGAGATCTTGCACAATCAATGGGATTGAGTATTGCCAATGAGGATTGCATGGTTCAGCCAAGGAAATATGAGTTTGCTTCAGCCATTCATCATTATTCTCATGCAGGATTGCGCAGTGGAGGCAAGCAAGCAGTGGAGGAGATTTGAACCTGTGATTGATTCAGATCTGAGCTAGTTTGTGTGTAACAGGTGGAGATAGTACTGAGTACTTGTGAGGAGTATTGCACTATGTATTGTTACATGTTCTCAATCATTATAATTTACAGATAGTGTGGGGTTTTCAGCTGTATGCTTTCCCCGGGTTACATACTGTGTTAATGTGTGCATGCGATTTATGTTTCATTGTTTTTAATTCCACAAAATTGATGATCAACGTAGAGGAGGTTATGTATTATGCATGTATTCCACAATAGTGTATAATCGGGATAATCTCTGTGAATAAGTGTCATATTATTCAAAATTTCTACATTAGCTGATCAAACGCTTCCACTTGATTGTTTACCCTTTGAGGAATAGCTGTGACGAGTGGCCCTATTAGCCAACCTCTTCACATCACCATGTTTTGAGAAGTTCCAAGCTTACCCGGAACCAATTGCTACCCTAAACACCACTCGTTCCTAAAAAACGAGCCTCCTTTAAACTCTTTTCAAACTCTTTAAATATGAAAAGATCATCGAGCTATTGGCTTTTCCAGCTCGTTAAAGTAATCGAAATGCAATCCTTCCTGTATATTTTAATCTTTTTCAGACCTAAGGGATTATCCCATGAAAACGTTCGAACGCTTGTCTTTTCGGCTCGCTAAAATTATCGAAAACTCATCCCTTTCGTATTATTTTATCCTTTTTCGGACTTAAGGGATTATGCTATGAAAAGGAACTGCTAGAGTTTCCTTTTCGTCCCTTTTCAAACTCTCTAAACATGAAAAGGACCGAGATATCCTTGTCTTTGAACTCGTTAAAGCAATAGCGACAAACTTGTCCCCCCAGACAAGAAGGAGTTTCACTGCCGCTAAGCTCACTAAAACATAGCGACATGTTTGCCCGAAGGGCAAATTATAAAACAAGCATATGTTATCCTCCTCAAGCTTGACAAAAATAAAGAGGTACTGGTCAGCAATGACTAGGGAAAAAGGGAAGAAAAATTGAAGAACTTTATTGGTAGCAGGTCACTCTTGAACATGACACTTTCACTCCATCACCATGATTGAGTCGGGTTGGGTTATTCCGTTCACCGGTCATTTCACCGTTGGTCCTCCATGCCATCCATTTTTGGGGGTTAACGCTACCAATCCATCTCAGTGTCACTGATATGTTCAAGAAAAGTCATTCAGAGAATTCACCATCCAATTAATGCCTCATCCACTGCAATACCTTCACCCTCCATTTTTCATGACCGCCATTCCTGAACCTTGTATCATCATATTGTTTTCACCTCCAGAAAATAATTTGCTATGTTTCGTGTCGTAGATGTGGGATACATTAAGGCCCTCCTACGATGGTTCACTTCTTGTCGACATCAGCTCATTATCCAAGAAGTTGACTTAGAAACAACCCTTTCAGTACTTTGGAGCTTGCATGCCTCAATCGCAAGTTTCTCACTTCCGGCGACAAGTTTACATCAATGGCCTTCGACCGAAAGATTTTACGTGGGTTTCAACATCAGATCATATATTCACACCACGTGAATTGTATTGTAGTACCTTGAGGGTCATTATCATTATCAGAGATTCCTCTCGCGCTTGTTAATAGCTTACAATATTGGCTAGTAATCAGGTGATGTCTTTCCATGTTCGACTTCAGAACATCTTTTCACATGGATTGACTTGTACATCGGGCGAAGATTGAACGAGTTTGAAGACCCTGGATCTAGTTTCATCCATCCAGGCTGTGATATATTCAGGAACATAAAGACATCAAATGTACACAGAAGTTGCACAGATAGTCATCCAAGGTAGGGATGATGACTCTACATATAAAGAATCACCTGTCTGCAACTGCAGACGATTATCTGTTCTATGTACGTAAAAATGAATTTATAAAGCTGAGCATGGGAATGCCTGCCTCAGCTAGATCATGAAAATAATATGATCATGATGTATTGTATTGTATCTTATACAGGTCACCTTCCAGTTCGAATACCTCAGATCCTCATGATAAAGCATTTCACCCGATATCAAAAGATTTACGACTTCATGCTTTAGGGGGCAACTGTTATAGACATATTTGGGCACTACAACCCCAATCTTATATGTCGATAAATTAAGGGCTCTTTAACCCCTAAAAGTGTTGTTTCATACCCTAAAGGATAATGGTCAACTGATTACATCATTCCCCAAAAGTTCCACTTGAAAAACCACTCAGAACTGGTCAAAACTGGACCATACTAATTGCTTCACTGTCAAGGTGCGATGCATACTGACTTCTACACTAGCCAGGTGCGATGCATACTAAAGATGCCTTCTGTGGGGTGCAATGAGCGAGAATGGACAAATTTCTGAGACAATTTGCTAAGTGGATGCTCATGGAATCTTCCAGAAACTTCTCCTATGACACTTGCCTCTCTGAATTCGCCCAGGGATGAGTAAGAGATCCAATAAATCTCCAAGTGGAACCAAGAACTACAAGTGGAATGACACTAATCAAAAACCTAGAGATGACTCACACCCTTTGCAGACATCTATAAATGGATCCCTCATCTGAGAGATCTAGAGGCTGGAATTTTGTAATTTGTAAGGGAGTGTTGATAGTTTGTCTTTGAGAAGAAGCATTATATTGTTGGGTGATCTTGCTTTTCATGAGGTGAAGAGGGCTTTGATGTTGGGAGGATGATGCTGGATCAGATAGTTGGGTTGTAATTCTCCCTTCTATTTTAATAAAGTTCTTTGAGTTTTCCTCCATACAATCGTGTACTTGTGAATCTTGTTATTTGTGAATGCCATTGTATGTTCAATGTATTTCTGATTCTGCATTGTTTATGATATAATAGATCGAGATGCTTTGATGGTGTTTTGTTACTTTGTTTCTATAGATATTCTCTAAGTGGGACAAGTAGGAGAAGAGTTGCAAGCTCTATCAGGGGGAGAGAAATCAAGAAAGGAGTCAAGTGAAAGATCCAGGTTGGTCCCTTTGCTTCTCTCTTATCTATCATACATAAAGGAAATCACAAATTGCTTTGATTGTTTGTTTCTAGGATAGCTGCCAATCCTAGTGGGACTAGTAGATCGAAAAGACACTAGTTTTCCCGGAAACACTTTGTGACCAAACATATTGCAAGAAAAACAATATCCCTTAAAGTACCTGGAAGTTGATGATATTTCTGTGTGACGATTATTAGCTTGAACCAGCCTACCTCTACATCTGGCTGCAAAATGTCCAAAATTATGACATATAAAACATTCAACATTATTCATCAGAGGAAAGAATCGATTAACACTTCCATAGTTAGGAGTAAATGATTTTCTTTGAAGAATTTATTTCCTTGGTTTTTGATGGGGTTGACCTCTTATCTCCTTGTTGAGCATTTCAGATTTTGCGCTAGAGTTCCTTGCTACAGTTTGTGAGCTAGATTCACCTTTAATAGTTTCATGAAAACCAAGACCAGATTTGATGGAAAGAGACCTTTGACTACTAATAATATCATCTAAAATCTTAGTATTATCTTGAAAACGTAAAAGTTTATCATTTCTTCTAATTTACCTTTTAGGATATTTACCTCAACCTAATATTGCTCTTCCTTTTCAAGATATTGCTTCCTCATGATTTCTTCAGATTTTCTTCCTTCTTCCACTTGTTGCCTTAATTCGAGAACTTCATTTTCTTATTCTTCAAATGCTTGGAGTAGTTATTTATTCTTCTTATTTGAATTTTTGAGATCTTATTTTAGAGAAACAACCACAGCTTCAAGACCTTCACAGTAGCTAGTTCTTTCTATAAGTTCCTTGGTTGTTGTGTCCTTTTCATTCACTGCATTTCTCAATGATGTCACTTCATCCTGCAACCTATGACATTGATCTTCCTTTTCCTTGTATTTCTTCCTTACTTTCTTTCCTTCCTCCAACTGAGATTTTAATCTAGTAACTTCTTATTTGTAGGCACATTCCCTTTTATCAATTAGATCTTTTTGATCTCTAATGGTGTCTGTGAGGTTTTTAAATTCTGCCTCTACTTGATTTCTTTCTCTTTCACCCTTAAGAGAAAATTTAGTTGTTTTGTTGTCAAATTCATTATCTTCAAATGAATAGATCAATGTATCACCAGAAGACAACAAATTCGTACCTGATAATTCTTTTGCTTGTTCATATTCATTCTGAGGTGATTCTAAATCTAGAGTTTCTTCCACATAATGGCCAATCATCTCTCCCACTGTCAAAGTTCCTTTGAGATGTCTTCTTCTTTTGATATGCTTTCTTCTTTAGCTTCTTTCCCATTGTTTCTACGGATCTCCTTCAAGCAACCAAGCTTCTGCCAAAAGACCTGCTCTAATTCCAATTGTTGGAAATAATAATAAGAGGGGGGGTGAATTAGTATTTACAAATCAATAACTTTTTCATTTCCATAATCATATTTATATACACTACTTCAGTGAAGGGAACTCGCGTGTGCATGCAATTGTTCTTAAGGAAGCCAACGTATATCCAATGCACTTATGATTCAGTTAATTCATCATATGTTGATCTTTAATTAGTGCATCAGTACTTTATTAAACATTAAATAGTAACAATGTGTAGTAATAACAGAATAAACCAACACACATAAGAAACACACATGAACACCAAGATTTAAGGTGGAAACCCAATGTGGATGAAAACCACCTGATGTTATCGTCTGTATCTTCTTTTAATAATAAGAAAATTTGTTTACAATCTTGTACTGGTGAAAACTCATACCAATACGTAGGCACCCACTTGCAGAAGGCTACAACCTTATCTCGTTCTCTAGCTTCTTCTAGAAGGGAGCTACAACCCCCTAGTTCTTGTACTAGCCGATATGTTTACTAGTACGTAGGCTTCGACCTATAGAAGGATACAACCTTAACTCGTTCTCCAGCTACTACTGGAAAGGAGCTCCAACCCCCTAATCAAATCACCAGCCACTACTGGCAGGAAGCTTCAACTTCCTCACTGAAGGCTCCAACCCTCAGTATCCTCTACGGAACACATTTCATAAATTTCTAGAATGGATGCTCTTGGCACACAATAATATACATGAAGGCCTCATTTCATTAAATTTTCATACTTGACCCATTAGTACCATTGAATCTCAAAATCAATCACCACTGCAATACAACCATCAAATACATTTGCATCAACCAATCACTGAAACCCAATCATCAATCTCTAATATAACTAAAACCCAATCATCAATATCTAATATAACTGAAACAATCAATCACTAAAACCTATGAACCTCTAACACAACTGAATCAAACAATCACTGAACCTCTAACACAATTGAATCAACCATTCATTCAAACTTAATCAAATTCAACCAATCAACTCGAGCAGATGGATCACTATAACCAATACACAGATATGAACCCAGAACATTACATCAACAACCAGAACTAACTGTAACCTCAAAAGGCATGTGTCAGAATGTATACGCTCCTTTAGTGAAGCAAACCTGCATGTATACTCTACTTCCTTTTGCCTAACCTGCGTATACCTCTAAAGATACTAAATCATAAAACCTCTGAACCACAAATTGTAACAATCAGTGATGTTCTGAAGATCTATTGTCGTATTACAGAGTTCTAAACAGATAGCAACAAGGATCACCCTTCTTTCTCAATCAAGCAATCAACCAGACTCAATCTCCTTATACAATCAATTTATTTTCAGATCTAATGCAGACATCATTGACAAACAACAGTAAAATAGCAGCACTAATCTAATAGATCAGTCATCGTAGAGCTGAGGCTTCTGTGATCCATAACAAGTTTGTGAGAGATTTTTCGGCGAAAATCACATAAGAAACCATTTGTCGACGCGTTTCGAACCAACCAGTGTGGTTCATCGTCAGGACAAGTTGAAGAAACAGATCCAGCTTAGCATGTTAAATAGTCTGAGCAGAGACTCCAACGGCTAAATCGACCAACGGCTAATTTTGACCTATGGTCCATAGGTCAAATACTATTCATTAATTTAATATTATTATTATTTTTTTAATATTAATACATAAATTATTTATACTGGTTAGTTATAAAAAATTCATTAATTAATTTATTAATATATATATATTAAAGTTATAATATTAGGTTAATAATACAAGTTAGGATCCAAAAAAAAAAAAAAAAAAAATTATAAGTGGTTAGTTTAAGAGGATAATTCTCTTATTTATTTAAATTATCCATTGATTATTGTTGATATAAAATATATATATCATATAGTTAAGGTTAAAATTAGTTAGAAAAGGTAAATTATTTAATTTAATAATATAAGTAATATTTGTTTAATTAAGTTATTTATTTTAATTATCATAAAAATAATAATTTAATGATAATAGTTAGTTAAAAATATTAATAAATAATTAAAATATTATGTAAAAATGATAATAGTTAGTTAAAAATAAATAATTAAAAATTATTATATTTAAGGGAAAAAAAAAAAAAAAATCTTGGGGACCAATCCCTTAAAATAAATTAAATAATATTATGATAAAAAAAATAAAAATAAAATAAATAAAATAAAATAAAATAAATAAATAATTTATTAATAAATAATTTTATGATAATAGTTAGTTAAAAATATTAATAAATAAATGAAATGCTATGTTAAATTAGTAATTAAAATAATTCATGACAGTGGTTAGTTAAAAATAAATAATTAAAAATTATATTTAAGGGGCAAAAAAAAAATTCAAAATTAAAAATTAAAAAGTATTACCCTAGGGGATCAATATCTTAAAATAAAATAAACTAAATAAAAATAATATAATGATAATATTTAGTTAAAAATTATTAATAAATAATTAATATATATATATATATATATATATATATATATATTATTTATTTATTTAATTTATTTATTTATTATTATTATTATTATTATAAAATAAATAATTAAAAATAACAAGTTAAATTAGATTAGAGGAAATAAAAACAGGACTATTTTTATATAATAAGAAAGAGAAGGTATGAAAAATTAATATAAGTCAAATTAAAAAAAAATATATATATATATATATTAAATAAATAAATACGAAAGAAATAAGAAATAAAAATAAATAATAACTAAATAAATATGAATAAATAAATAAAAACCAAAATCAAAATCAAATAAACTAAACTAAAATAATAATAATAATAATAATAAATAAATAAATAAATAATAATAATAATAATAATAATAATAATAATAAATAAAATAATAATAATAATAAATAAATAAAAGTATCAAAAAAAAAAAAAAAAGGACGACTAGGATGAGAGTGCGGGGACCCAACACCGACTGATTTTCCAGCCATCATCTCTATTGAGATTACTCGGCCTCTTTTCAATCTCAAGCGCCTCCCTAAATTTCCGATGATGGAAGTGCGAAACCTTAGCAATAACACTAGCTTCCTCAATACAAACATGATGATTGGTTTTCTCAGCATGCTCAGCTAAAGCGGAAGACTTAGTTCGCCTATGCTTAAGGTCTGCAGCATGCTCACTAATCCTCTGATTGATGGAGCGACCAGTTTCCCCAATGTAGGGGGTCCCACAGGAACAGGGGATCAAGTACACACCTTTCATATCTTTAGGGTCGATAGGATCCTTCGCTGATCGGAGTGACATGCGAATGGTGTTCAGGGGCCTAAAGGTCACAGGGACACTATGCGTCTTGAGAATCCTACCAATCTTATCAGTAGTCCCCTGAACATACGGAAGATGGACACCTGGAACTCGCTCCTTTGGTTCTCGTTGAGACAGCGAATTCTTGGAAGCTTTAAGGAAAGCCCTCTGACCCATGAATCTACTATAACCATTTTCAACAAAGACATCAAGGAGATGGGATTTTTCTTTCTCAAAACTCTTCTTATCCGAGATCCTTAGAGCCCGAGTCGATTTAGCCGTTGGAGTCTCTGCTCAGACTATTTAACATGCTAAGCTGGATCTGTTTCTTCAACTTGTCCTGACGATGAACCACACCGGTTGGTTCGAAACGCGTCGACAAATGGTTTCTTATGTGATTTTCGCCGAAAAATCTCTCGCAAAGATCAGTCATCCCTGAACATCAAGCTTTTCTTTTGCATACGCTACTTGGAAGAGCCGAACCTGCGTGTATATGCACCTTCATCAAAGCGAACCAGTGTATAGATCTACAAATACTTACTTATAACTTCACTGCAATTCCAGACTTTAGACATACCCAGATCATCACATATAAAGGATAAAATGTGTGTTATCCATCAGATCTAGCTTATTCATTATCAGATCACATAATGATAAGTCATTATGATCATGATCCATCATTATATCTCATCCATCATCAAACACTTAGGTACATACTTAGTCTACATCAAGCAAAGCTTTAGAAACCTATAACATGAATATTTTCTTTTAATCTAACACTTCATAAGATATTCATTACTTGTGCACTTAGCCCTTTGATCTTCTCCTCCTTATATACTTAGATCCTTTGTCAATACCTCGGACCAAAACCTCAGACCAATACCTCGGACTAAAAACCTCAGATCAAAACCTCAAACCAATACCTTGGACCAAAAACCTCAGACCAAAACCTCAAACCAATACCTTGAACCAAAAATCTCAGACCAATACCTCGGACCAAAACCACACTTAGGATCTATGGTATTCTTGGATGGGATCAAATATTCGTTACTCCACTCAATATTGTGGGCTAATACCATGGCATCTACCCCTGGTATTCTCTACTCTTGAAATTCCTTGATTTTCCAACCTATACGCGCTTTTCCTCTTGTGAAAGTGTGTGCATATGTATGCGCTCTTTTTTTCTATGAACCTGGGTGTATACGCTACTTGGACAAGGTGAACTAGCGTATACTTCTTAAACCATTCTATTTCTTCAATTTCTTGATTATGATCTGTAGTCCTTTGTTCCTTCATCCCATTCTTTTGTCCCATTACTTTGTTCCCTCTGAATAGACCTGTTATAAGGTGATTTTCCATATTACTTCTAAAATGATTCCTTTGAATTGCCCTACATTTTGTCACATCTATAAACACAACTGCCATGCATTATATCATATCTGATATCTCTCTTTTAGAGTCATCTAGTTACATAGATTCATCTAGTTACCATATACAAGTCAGTTGTTCTGCTACAAGTGGGTTCCCATCAAGTACAACACATGCATCATAATGCCAACACTATTGTTCTTGCTTCCTGTGGTGTTGATTCCTATAGTGTTGCTTTCCATTCCATAGCTATGTTGACCGGTTCATTAATTCTAGAGGAGTTGTAGCAATACCTCGAAGGATCTTCCGGTGGCCAATGACATGCCTCGTGGATCCATGGGTAATACACCTTCCCATAGTAGTTCTTACATATGAAGTGGGGATTGTACGGATTGAAACTCTTGGTGTCAAGCCCAAACTTCTTCAAGTCCTTGGCCTTGACATCCACATCCTTCAAGGTACGGATCTCATACAACCCAATCTGTAAAGGAAGAGTATGTCATGGTGCCTTCTTCCTCCTATGAAGTCCTGCTAATAATCCTATGGAGATGTGGTATGCAACCTCTTGCATGACCAAATTGTCTGTGGATCTTGTTAAAATATCATCTTGTACAATGGGGTGATGAAGTAATCAGATAGCCTTGCCATGACTCCTCGGTAGCCACACTCAGAGAGACACTTGAAACAAATTCTCACAACATCCTTTAATGGTTTCCATGTCCAACCCATGCCAGGGAATTGTTGTTGGGCACAGATTGCATCAAGCAGGTACCCTGACATAAAGAATCTTGCTTGCTCATCCTTAGGTGGACTTCGGGCATTAGACACATGAACTTTCACCTGAAGAGCTAACATGTATGACCAGTTGAATGGCCTTCCTTCATTTTCCAATTTCTCCAACATAACCACCCAACTCTTCACAAATGTCTCTGTGCTCTCTTGACCATACAAGTGGCATGCAAAGGTGGCCAAGAGTTGGTAAGCCTTCCTAAGTGACTTTGTCTTGTACACCAGGTTGGGTGTTTCTCTGGACTTCGATAGCTCTTTTACCTAATGCTTGATGATGTCTATAGTGTTCACATTGTTGTTGGGAGTGTAGAATAGTGCATCCATGTAGTTCACCAGTTGCGGCAAGTGATACATCTGATGGTAGTTTTTCATCCTGAAGGTGGAAAGTTGTGTTCCACTGGTACTACTCAGTGTCATTGTCTCGGGATCAGTGTGTGAGACTTTCCATTGAATGATATCCACACAGAGGAAGGCGGGGTACCTACATGCAACCCTGTACAAGCTTGACTTGTGGATGTTGATAGAGACTTGTTGATCTTCCAAATATTCCTTGAAATTGCCTGCAAATGTGTCCTTTATTTCTTGCCATGTAATATTTATGTCCTTCTCTATGAAGAGATGAATGTTTGCATAGATAGTAAAGTTCATTGACACTTGTTCAACCACATCTCCAATGTTTCTCTCTATAGTATCCTTTGATCTAACTCTCTTGGAAACCAAGTTGCCTGTACTACTGAGAATTTTCTCAACAACTGACGTAGCTAGAGACAGAGCGAACACTCATAGCAAGCCAATGTCAGCTTAAAAGCATAAAGCACTTTCAGGATCAATCATGCAAAAAACTAGACAATTTTTGGGTAAGATTGCGCAATTGTGACTCTCAAAGGTGAGGGACTGTCAGCTGGATCTGCGCATTGCACAGTCCCAGCTTCCAATGAGAGGTATTGATGACTAGAACTGTGCAAATCTTTGTTGGTGAGGAATTCAGCATCACTATTGAAACTCTGGAGGATATGGTAGGGGGAGTAACTAAAGAAAAATACCAATATACTAATGATGTGATCAAATAGCAGACTTGGCATATTATGAATTTTGGGAGTCTTTGTTCTAAGATGGCGAACAATTAGGAAGGAGTGAAGAATTTGTCCATAATTATTCCCTCGAGATTCAAAAGAACCCCTCCCCTTCCTGCCAACCCTCATTTATTAAACTGTTAATTATTAATCACCTAAGGATATTTGGTAGAACTTGGGAGCATTTCTTATTTTGGGGAGGGTTTGTTGAGTTAGTTTCTATCAATCCTAAAACTAGCAAAAGAAATAAACAATGAAAGGTTTACAACCCTATCAAGACTACTGAAATTCAAAAACAATCAACCTCCTCTACCTTTACCATAAACTGAAGGAAAGCTTCTAAGAACAAATGCATTGAAAACCCTGTTTCAATTCTTATGGTAGAAAGGGTATATGTAAAAAAGGGTAAGAGGGTTCTTGAGGAAAATTCTTCATCATCCCATAAAAAACAATTTCTAGAGTTTCCATAAGAGAACATTACTGATAATTTTCGCATTGATAAACATGAGGAGGGTTTATAAGTAAATATCAATGGAACATTGATTTAGAGGGTCAAACCAAATCATCCAAACCTATACAGAGAAAGAAGGAAACAAGGTTACTTTAACTGAGATGTATGGGATGAGAAAACCCCATACAAGGCCCAAAACAAAGATTAGGCTCAACTCCAAATTTCATCAGAACCCAACCTTGAAGGATCAAGTTGTTGATATTAAGGATACACCTTTGAGGGACTTAACAATCAACCAAGAGGAAGCTTCAAGCTCCTCTAAAAATAATAATATCTAAAAACATAGTAAAGGAGAAAAATAGAGCCCCAAGACCAAGAAAAGCCAAAATACAAAGCAAATTAAATCAAGGAATTTGCACCTCTTGTTAGAAGCGGTAGAAACATTAAAATGATAATTGAAATGAAGTGCTTCCAAATATTTTGGCAGTGTTGATCTTTGATTTTGTTTTTGGCGGCTATGCCAAGTAGTTTGGAAATGCTTTCACTATTGTGATTTTTACAGCGTATACCCAAATATTTATTCAAAACTTGAATAGTACTCCCTTGCAACACAGTTTTGACAATGATAAGGATATATATTTCATAGAACTTGCAAAGGATATATTTATACAGTAAGCATTATCTTGGAAATATAAGGTAAAGTCAGGGCAAAGATCAAAAGGAAATTGTTATTTTGAGCATATTAGTCAATATCAAATCAAGATATTGGGGCTATAAATAGGGGGTTTTCCATATTTTGTTCCAAATTGTCAGTAACCAATTCAGATCCACATCTTCAGCAGATTCTATAGCTACATGCCTACTTTTTTGCCACCATGGATTATGTTTCAAATTTTCAACGCATCACTTGTTCCTTGCAAATGAATTTTTTAGGTTAAATTTAAATTCATCAATATATGTATATATTTTTAGTATTATATAATTAAATCTTTCTAGATATTATGGATCTCAAAGCTTATGTAAATTTTTTATAAATTAGATGAAAGAGTAGAAAGAAGGGTCGGTTTCTGAAGAAAAAAAAATTGTGTTGTATTTGACTCCATTTTGAGATTAATAGATATTTCAAGGCAGAAGTATTTGAACTCTTATATCAAATATTCTTTTAGTAATGCTTATCAATCAATTTTCCTAGTGATGTTTTTCCTGTGCAATTCCATAAGTGTTTTTAGTCTTCATATTTGAAACGAAATTCATATAAGTTTGTAGAATTCATTTGGTGCTCTTTTTACAAGTTTCAAGTACTGTCACTTTTTCTTCTAATATCAAATAGAATTCAATCTAATGCTTTGTAATGATGTTTGTTTCTTTTTTCACCTATAAGCATGATAATCATACATTTAAATAAGTGTTATTCATCCTGGCTCTAAGCTCTAATTGTTCTCCCACTAGATCTTGAAATCTTCATTGGAATGACATCTTAGTTGTAACTTATTTGAAATTTTAGTATCGTATGTGCACTTTGATACGATGTAATATGATTATTTTTTCATTTCATATGTTTTAAAATTAGAAAATAACTAAGGAATTAATTATTGCATGAAATAAATAATAACTTTTCATTTTAAATGTTTTCTTTTTGCAAAACAAGGATCCTCCAGAAGATTCGAATGATCCTCATCACATAGATCCAAATCACATTGGATCTGATGCTAAGATGGTAGATGATGCTCATGATGACACAAATATAGATGACAATGAGGCTGATGTTGATAGAGATGACGATGATCATGATCATTATCATCATGATCACGATGGTGATGAGTCAGTTGTTGGTAGCAGCAACTGAAATTCATGATCATATAAATAGCATCATGGATATTTTTTATATATTGTTATGATGTCAATTTTCATGGTTAATATCATATGTATCATTTTCATGGCCTCTGTTACCATATTATTGAGTTGTATCATTTTGTCTTACATAATTTATCGTGTTTATTTATATCATATGTACATGATGCATCATTTTGACTTATGTCGATTGTTGGACATGTATCATTTTCACATGTTATTGATCTACTAGTATATGTGGATTTCACTTGTTTTAATTATATATGATGATGATCTTAGTAGTATCGACTTGTCAATTTTTATATATTGAAAGTGGTTGATGATTTGGATGCATATTTATTACGTATAATGTTTTTGATTTACTGCTCCATTGACAATTGTTGTCAAATTCGCTTAAATTATAGATATTTGACTCAGTTGTTTTAATTATAGATGATGATCATGTTACAATAATTATCTTGTTATTTTATATATATTGTATGTTGTAGATTCCATTTTGATGGATATTTAATAAGTATAATAATGTTGTTAATTTGTATGGATCTCCAAGGAGGGAGGAGCGTGAGTGGTTGTTTCTCACCTTGATGAATAAAGGGAGATCAAATATGCATGGAGGATAGGGGTGATGACCAACAACTAGGCAAAGTATATGGTGTTATGGTTGTTAGAAAATTATATATTACAGAGCAATGGAACACATAAAATATGTTGCAGAAATATAAACACATAAAACAAGAGAGACACAGATATACGTGGTTCACCCAATTTGGGCTATGTCCATGGAGAAATAGCCAGTCCTTCCTTTTATCTTATCCAGCAAACTGAAGAGATACAACCTACAGAAGATCCGTTGTAATTCCCTCTTCGCTCTCACACAATCTCCACTCTCTTTCTCACACAGAATACAGATCTACATAGATGTAATACAATTCCCTCACATATAGCGAGGGGTTGCCTTCTAGGGGAAAAACCCTAAATTAAACATAACTTCTACCGTCATATCTCTGCCTAATGAATGGCCCATATTGACTACAAAATTACAACATTTTACAAGGAAATTTTACATTTATTTTTAGCTTCGGGGAAGCTTCCCCCGATTCCCCGCCAGGGGGGTCTCCTAAAGATCATTGTCACTCCCCTCCCCCCCTGGATCCTCCTTGCAACACAAATATTACGGGTGGTGTTGCCGCCACATTACGAACTTGGGTCTAATGCGGTGATACCTCTGAATAAAGAAGATAATCAGGCTCCACACCCAACAATATCCCGTTTGGAGACTGATTATAGCAACTCCACCACTGCTTCATTTGCTGGAAAATGACTCCACTTTGGCCCTAGTTGTTTCTCATCTTCTTCATGATACTTGAAGACCAATTGAAACTGAGAAAAATATAAGTTTCTACCTAGTCACAACTTTTGTTAACATATCTGCGAGATTTTGGGTAGTGTGTATCTTTTCTAGCTTCAATTATCCATCTTCCAACACTGACCATATGAAATGATACTTGAGATTTATATGTTTTATCTTGGAATGAAATGCAGATTTCTTTGCAAGATGTATGTCACTCTAGTTGTCACTATATAACCTGCACAACTCCTGCTTCTTACCCAATTCATCCAGAAACCTTTGTAACAAAATCATTTCTTTACTAGTCTTTGTAGCATCAACATACTATGCTTCCATTGTTGAGAGTGCAACAACACTTTGCAGTTTTGAAACCCAACTCATAGCTTTTCCATCTAAAATAAACACATACCCTGTGGTGCTCCTCCTCTTATCTCTTTCACCTGCCATATATGCATCAACATATCCATATAGAGCAATGTTTGAACTACCAAAGCATAATGCTTGATTTGTGGTACCTCTCAAATACCTAAGAATCCACTTCACCACCATCCAATGTTCTTTTCTTGGAATTTTCATTTACCTACTTACAACTCCCACTTCATGTGCAATATCAGGCCTTGTGCAAACCATTGCATACATTAAGCTTCCAACTACTTATGCATATGGAACTTTAGACATATAAGCCATTTCTTCCTGAGTCTTGGGACACACCTCCTTACTTTGTTTGAAATGGCTAGCCAAAGGTAAACTAACTGGTTTTGCATTTTGCATATTAAATCTTTTCAACACCTTTTCTATGTACTCACTCTAAGACAATGTTAATTTTCGATTCTTCCTGTCTCTAGTTATTCTCATACCAAGGATTTATTTTGCAGCACCCAAATCCTTCATTGAAAGTGAGTTTGCCGATTTTCTTTTGAGCACATTTATTTCTTGCGTGTTAGACCCTGCAACAAGCATGTCATCTACATACAATAACAATATAATATAGCTTCCATCATTTTTCCTTTTGAGATAAACATAATGATCAAAGTGACATCTAGTATAACCTTGTTCAGACATAAACCTGTCAAATTTTAGATACCACTGCCTTGGAGCCTGTTTTAAGCCATACAAGCTCTTCTTCAACCTGCACACTAGTTTATCCTTCCCTTTTACCTCATATCCTTGTGGTTACTGCATATATATCTCTTCCTCCAAATCCCCATGGAGAAAGGTTGTCTTTACATCTAACTGTTCAAGATGAAAACCTTCAGCTACTACTAGACTTAAAATACTTCTGATTGAATTAATTTTAACAACAGGAGAAAATATCTCATCAAAGTCTATACCCTTTTCCTGTGTGAACCCCTTCACAACAAGTCTAGCTTTATACCTTTTTCTACCTCCATCTTCTTCCTTCAACCTGTAAACCCATTTATTCTACAATGATGTTTTACCTGTAGGCTACCTAACTAAGTCCCAACTCTGGTTATGTGCTAAGGAGTCCATCTCTTCTTTCATGGCTTGCTCCCACTTCTTCCTGGTTTCTACCTGCACTACTTCTTCATAACATTCTCATTCACCAGAATCAGTCAGGAATACATAATATAATGAAGGAAAGTAGCGTTTTAGCTGTTAATCATTATGATTTTCAAGCACCTTCACTTTTTTTGTGATGTCATCAAGAACTGTGTATTCTCTTTTTTCTTTTTCTTGTTTCTTTTCCTACACCCGATCCTTATACAAAACCTTTTCATTGAATATGATATCTCTTCTCCTAATGATTTTTTGTTTTTCATAATCATAAAAGTGATAACCAAAATCATTAACACCATATCCAATAAAGGTACATTTCTTTGATTTTTCCTCAAGCTTTGTTCTATTTTCTTTATTAATGTGTACAAAGGCTTCACAACCAAAAGTCTTTAAAAATGAGTAGTTTACCTTTTTACCTTTCCATGCCTCCTCTGGAATACCACCATCCAAGGAACTTGAAGGCCCTCTGTTTATTAGATAAACAACAGTATCTACATCATCTACTCAAAATTGTAAAGGCAATCCTGCATGCAATCTCATGCACCTTACACGCTCCATGATTGTCTTGTTCATCCTTTCTGACACACCATTTTCTTGTGGTGTTCCTAGAACTGTCTTCTCTCTATGAATTCCATTCTCTGAACAGTACCTATCAAACTCTTTGCTACAATATTCACCTCCGTTGTCTGATTTGAGACACTTCAACCTTTCCCCTGTCTCATTTTCAACCAAAGCTTTCCATTTCTTGAAAGTATCAAATACATCATATTTATTTCGAATACAATAAATCCAGCTTTTTCTGGTTGCGTAAGCAATAAAAGTAACATAATAACGAGAGCACCGAGAGATGATACCTTATGGTCCCAATAAATCTGTATGCACAAGCTCTAATTTTTCGCCCTTCTTTTCTTTCCCAACTCTGAGGAATCTGACTCCCTTTTGTTTTCCATAAACGCAATTCTCACAAAATTTTAAATCAACATGCTTCAAACCTAGCAGCAAATTTCTTGAGTGAAGAATCTGCATCCCTTTCTCACTCATGTGCCCAAGCCTATGATGCCACAATTTTGTATCTTCTCTTGTAGAGGCTAAAGCATTAACATAATTAGAAATACCATTGCATAAATACAATGTACCAACCTTTTCTCCTTTTGGTATTACCAGGGATCCTTTAGTGACCTTCCAAGTTTTATTTGTAAAAGTAGTCACACAGCCTTCACCTCCCAACTGCCCTATTGAAATTAGATTTTTCTTCAGATATGGAACATGCCTTACCTCCTTCAATATTCATTGATTTCCACTCCATTATTTTATGAAAACTGTACCCATTCTAATGATTTTACATGGTTTATCATCACCCAATCAAACCTATCCAAAATATCCTTGAACATTATCATAAAAATGTTTCCTATCAGATGTGGCATGGAATTAGGCCCCTGAATCTACCACCCAGGAATCAATAATATTTTCTAATGAAAGAATCAAAGCATCTTGCAACACATCACCTGTCACATCTGCTTCATGATTGTTTTCTTGTTGCGCCTCTCCTTCTTTTCCCTTCTGAGACTTGCAGTCTTTCTTCAAGTGTCCTGTCTTTCCGCATTTCCAGTACACCATCCTCAATTTGGACTTGGATCTGCCTTTCCTTGACTTACTGCGATATCCTTGGCTTTTTCCTCTTTCCATTTTTCTTCCCCTAGTCTCTGTAGTCAAAGAATTACCTGATGTCTTACCAGAGCTTTTCCATCGCATTTCCTCGCTAAGGATTGCACCAACAACATCATCAAACTTTAAAGAACTAGATCCAGAGACAGGGTTCCTAATGGCCATAACTAAACCATTCCAACTTTCTGGCAATGAGCACAGAAATAACAGAGCCCTAACTTCATCATCAAAAGTTACCCCTATAGAACTTAATTGACTGGTAATTGTACTAAATTCATTTAAATGATCAGCAACAGATCCACCTTCTCACATCTTCATATTAAATAAACGTTTCATAAGAAATACCTTATTTGAGGCCGAGGGTTTTTCATATAGTTTGGCCAATGCCGACATTAAACCCTCTGTTGTCATTTCCTTTGAAATATTAAAGGCTATCGATGCCACTAGGCACAGCCATATTGTTCCAAGTGCCTTTCTGTCAAGAATATCCCATTCTGTGTTTGTCATACTCGTCGACTTCTTTGTCTTTCTGCTCAATGGTTGGTATAGATCTTTCTGGTACAAATAATCTTCCATCTGCATCTTCCATAGCTGGTAGTTTTGGCCATTAATTTTTTTGACCCTAAACCTACCATCTTCCACCATTTCTCCCACTCGAACCAGGAACCCTTCTCTCCTGCGAGTTTATCAGCCAAATAGACCTTCGGCTCTGATACCAATTGTTAGAAAATTATATATTATAGAGCAATGGAACACATAAAATATATTGCAGAAATATAAACATAGAAAACACATAAAACAAGAGAGACACAGATATACATGGTTCACCCAATTTGAGCTACATCCATGGAGAAACAGCCAGTCCTTCCTTTTATATTATCCAGCAAACTAAAGAGGTACAACCTACAGCAGATTTGTTGTAATTCCCTCTTCGCTCTCACACAATCTCCGCTCTCTTTCTCACTCAGAATACAGATCTACATAGACACAATACAATTCCCTCATATATAGCGATAAGTTTCCTTCTAGGGAAAAAACCCTAAATTAAACATAACGTCTACTGTCAGATCTCTGCCTAATGAACGGTCGAGATTGACTATGAAATTACAACATTTTACAAGGCAATTTTACATATATTTTTAGCTTCAGGGGTGCTTCCCCCTATCCCCCGCCATGGGGGGCTCCTAAAGATTGTTGTCGCCCCCCTTGGACCCCCTTGCAGTGCAAATATTACATTCGGCGTTGCCGCCACATTACGAAATAGGGTCCAATGTTGTGATACCTATGAATAAAGAAGATAATCGGGCTCCACACCCAACAATGGAAAGGGTTGTAACTCGCAATAGAAAATGGAATACAATAGCTAAAAGTATTTGGTGACTCTAAAATCATTATACAACAAGCGATAAAGTGTCGCACAACAAAGGACTTAAGGATTCCATCGCTTTTTCATAGAATCAAATTATCAATGGGTCAATTTGAATCTATTGATTTTTACCACATCAAAAGACATTTGAATGATTTGGAGGATCAAATGGAAAACATGGGAGTCTTATTAAATTTGGGAAATATCAAAATAAATGGGGAACTAAAACCATCATTCTAACCCATACCATACTGGTGGAAAGCTACTCAGAAATTAGGCAGCTTCGTGTGTGCATTAATCTTAGGAATAGTGAACAATTAGTAGATTCAAGTCAAATTAAATACATTTTAATTATATTAAAGATGAAGTGTCATAGTTTTGTGGGAATTTTTGTTTTCATGGCCACCTAGAGCGACTACGTAAGCCCGAATACAACACCGGACAGAGAATCCAACAATGATTTGATATTTATTAAGGTGAAAATGTGATGATTTAATACAATGGTGCAGACATATTTATTTGGAAGGGGTTGAAGATAATCCTTCAGAGTTATCACATTGATCCATTAATGGATATGAAGCATGTGTATAGGTAGAGATCAGAATCCTTTAATGCGACTAGGTTTGAGAGTAGGATTGGGATAGGAATTGCACTGTTATATATGGAGAACGTGGGCACTCAAGAGGCCAAATTGAAATTTGCTTAATTTCTCACAGCATTGAGATGTTTAATGTGGGGCTTATAGGTGATAATGGCACACGCCGAATGAGAGGAAGGTGGTGAGATCGGCCTCCATCTAGCCGATATCACAGGGACAGTGGATTTCCTTATTACGTTGGCATATCACCAAGAAGAGATGCAACTTACAAAGAACATAGCCATAAATGAACTCCTCTCCCACCGGATAGGTCTGCTAGAGCTAAAGTTGGAGCGTCTATTGTTTGCAATGGAGATGATGCAGTTTAGGGTGGAGAATCTCAGTCGCAAACTAGAAGGAAATGAGATGGTGTGCAACATGTGAAATATTGGGCTTCATGAGTTTAATAGACTTGAAGTAAACGGTAGTCAACCAATAATGGCCAGTTCTGAACACTCTCTGAAATACATATTCCACCAAGCCGAGGGTTCCCAGTCTAGCATCGATGACTTAGGGGAAAACGACATGTAGCAAGAAGAAAATGGCAAGGAAGGTCGGGTCACTACAACGTAGGAGGATCAGTAAATATTTAACTTTTAATAGATATATATGTTATGCCGATATGTAGTTTTTAATGGAGTTTTTTGGAGAGTATATGGGGAAGACTTTCTTAGTATAATAATATGTGTTATGAAGAAATATACGTATGTAATGGGACAAGAATTTTGGAAACAAAATGGAAATAATATAGAATTTGATGTAAAAGGCTCTAACCTTGAAATTAGATGATTTTAATGCCACTCAATACTCGTTCCTTTTATAATAAAAAAAAATGTATGGATGTTTGTTATAAATGTTATAAATTTTTATGGATGTTTGTTAAAAAAATTTATAAATGCTATCCTATAAAATATTTCAAATGCACTCATATGACTTACTGTATAATCATATAACTTATTTAAGAGACATGATGTATTTAACTAATTAAATTTAAATAAAACATATTAATATAACTATATGCAAAACAATAATCATTTTTACAAGGAAAAAAAGACGCAATAATGGAAGCCAAATTGGAAGCCACGTTAGAACCAAAACGTGAAGCAAAACCAGAAACCAAAATAGAAGCAATCCCTAGAGCTAAACCTCATGCTAGACCTTGCACTATTCCTAGCGCTAAACCTCGCACTACACCTGGCACTATTCATGGTGCTAAACCTAGCATTATTCCTAGAGCTATTCCTAGTAATATTCCCGACAGTATTCCCGGCGCTAAACCTGGACTATTCCTGACAATATTCCTAGGGCTTAGAAGGAAAAAAAGAAGCAACAATGGAAGAAAAATTAGAAGCCACACTAGAAGCAAAATGAGAAGAAAAACTGGACATAAAACTTGAAGCCAAACCCAAATCCAAATTGGGAGAAAAACAAGAACCAAAATTGGATGCAAACTGGAAGCTAAACCTGAAGCAAATATTGGCATTATTTCTAGCGATATTCCTAGCATACCTTCTGGCATATTTTCTAGTGAAATTTCTATATTTATTTTTGGTGCTATTGACGTTGTTATATCTGGCGCTATTGTCAGTGCTATTGACGTTTTTATTTATAGTGTTATTTTTGTTGTTATTTCTGACATTATTTGCGGTGTAATTTTCGGCACTATTGACATTGCTATCTCTAACACTATTGTCGACGCTATTGACAACATTATTTCTGGCTCTACATACGGCATTAATTTTGGCACTATTGACAATGATATTGTTAGTGCTACTAAAGGCGCTATAAATGAAGCTAATGTGAGTGTTGTCTTTTTTTATGCTAGGAAAAATGTTATTCGCGACGTTATTTCCAACTTTACTTAGGGTGCTAAATTTGGCGCTATGATAAACTTACCTGGTTGCGCCCGTTTTTGCTCCGAAGAAGGTGTCCAATTTGTGGACTAAAATACACTAAATTTCGGTGTTATTTTCTTGTTCTATTGTTTTGATAGAATCTCACTGGGTTTTTGGGGGGAAACACTTGTTTCAAATCCCAATCAGGGCCCCACTACTCATGAGGAAGGAGGTAACATGGAAAACTTGGGAGACCAGGTGTGATAGGCTGAAACCCTAGGGGATTCAAAGAAATCAGAAGGACATAAACATATCGAGTAGAAGTAGAAGAAGTTTCATTGCACAAAACTAAAAAGTGGAATCCAGAAACTAGTTTTGGGGGAGGAAGTTCAGATGGTTAGGTAATGATCATGGTCGAATAGATTTTGGTTGGGAGATTCAAAATATTCCAAATCATTGTTGAATTTCTATGTTATTAGGTCAATAAGGAGTGGGGAAATTCACTAGAATAGGTTGTTAGGGTGGGTCTCTTAGCGAAGGGTTGGTTGGTGTTTAGTTTCACCTCAACCGAAGAAACAACATGAGCTTTGGGGGAAATTTGGTGTATAGAATCCTCTCCAATATTAATGAAATGATGGAACCCACTCTTTGATGTGATTTGAGAGAGATTAGACATAGCTCCATTATGGGTCTGATTACCTAGATTTCCCCCCAATTTTGGATGATGGATGTCTTTTGAGCAATATGGAACCATTTAGGTGAGTTTCTAGACATCAATGTGTGTTTTGTTTCCTCCATAATCATGACATTAGCTAGTTTGATGGTAAACATGGACCCTTGAGAGGGTTTAGAGGAATAATTGGACCTATGCTATAGAGGTTTGACTCACATGTAAGCACTAGACTATGAGGGGATTCCCTTTTGATGTCGAATATGTCACAAATATGGTCATGTTGTCAAAGATTGAACTCATCCTCTGGTGGGAAAGAAAGGATAAATGGTTAAAAGGTTTGGGAAAAATGGTATAAAATTTTGTTGATCTAGAGTCGAAGGCAGTGACATATACAGTTCAATTGTAGAATGAGAAATAAACGAAAGCTAAAAAGGACACATGACCTACAGTTGAAGCTAATATGGGTG
This sequence comes from Pinus tabuliformis, assembly GCA_031772625.1. Classification (NCBI taxonomy): domain Eukaryota; kingdom Viridiplantae; phylum Streptophyta; class Pinopsida; order Pinales; family Pinaceae; genus Pinus; species Pinus tabuliformis. Next base: position 559,632,055 of record CM062817.1, read on the forward strand.
CAGTAGTGCGAGAGGTAGGCTTGCAACGCAGTGATTCAACTCAAACTTGCATGGTGATCTCTCCTCTAGGTATATCCCTTCCCTCTCACTCTATATTCAATTTATTAACATCATTTAATAGTTTGTATATGGGATCTAGTCCTTCATCTCTCCCTCATTCTTCCTACAATTCTTTCATTCCTTTGATTCCTTTCGGGCCTATGTTTTCCCCTATCCTCCTATCAACCCATCTTCGCCTTCCTAAAAAATGGCCTCTCATTTCACTTAGGATGATTCCTTGGAATCCTTTGTGTATTAAAACCTTCATCCTAGAACCTCTAATTGGGGCTCCGAGACGAGTTTTAGTGGTCTTGGAGCATCCTCTTTGGCCAAGGCTAGTGCAAGATTGAGGGGTAGAAAATATCGTATTTCCAAGGCTCAACACAAAGCTCACCTAGATGTTGTTGTTGGGAAACAAAATTCAATTGTTGGGCCACTTAGAGAGGCATGAGCCCTTGGACACTTGACCTCATTATTTTTTTATCTTTCAACTATATGGGCTTGGCTAGCCCATCCAAAAAACTAGCCATGAGGAGGTTGGGATATATTCAGCACCTGGATATTATACTTCTCTAGGAAACATTGGGGGATGGAGAAAGGATCTTACATGCTTTGCAGTCCTCCTTCCTGGGTTGTTCATCCATATGCTTGGACACAAGGGGTATGTATGGGGGACTTACTGTCAATTTCAATTTAAAAACAATCAAATTTCATGGCACCTAGGGAGAGGAGTTTCTCTTAGGATTTGTTATTTTCTTTTAGAGTTAGGGGTGGATCTCTGGGTGATAAACATATATGAGCACTTTCAAGATCATGTCCCTTATTGGGACATCATGTTGATGAAGAAATATTTTATGTCTTCCGACAATTTTGTGTTTGGTGGTGATCTGAATTTCTCAATTTGGGCTTTGGAAGTATGGGGTCCTCATGTTAAGATGAATGCCCTCTTAAATTATTTCACTCATCTCCTAGTGAAGCACAATTTGATTGATGTTGACCTAATGAAATGTAAAACTTCCTAGAGAAATAGGAGAATGGGGCAAGAAATGGTAGCTAAATGAATCGATCAATTTCTAATGGAAGAATCCATGATGGAAAAGGTTCCCTTATTAAAACATTAAATTGGAACTAATGGTTAATCAGACCATTATCCCATTTCACTAGAATTGAAAATGGTTATGCACAAACCCATAAGCCCCTTCAAATTCAATGCTTCATGGCTCCAAGATAAACGTTTTCATGATTTAGTTAAGAAAAAATGGGTTTCATTCAACCTTGACTTGGGGGTTCCTATGGATTTCTATTTTGCTAAAAATTTGAAAAGGGTCAAAGAAGCATCTAATGGTATATTCAAAAGAGAAAGAGGGATGATGAAAATATTAAAATAGTGGAGGAATATTTGGGTAGGTTGGAGGATTTAGATGGGAATGGATATAAATCTAAGGATTCCAAATAGAGAATTATACAGTTAGAGGCCTCTAAAAGAAGGATTATGTTATAAAAGGAGAAGCCTTGGAGGCTTAAAATCATAGCAGTATGGCTAAAAACTGGTAATGAAAATAATAAAAAAAATCCAAAAAAAAATCTACAGGTCTAAAATCTTATAACACTATTTAGACTCTGAATGACCCTGATGGGGGTAAAGCCTCCTCTTATGAGGATTTAGCTAGCCTAGGGAAGAGAAATTTTAGAAATTTGTACAAAGCCCCTTTGGAGGCCACTAGAGAAAAGGTGATTCATTTGACTCAGGAATTTCCCTGATTCTCAAATGAAGAAGACAATTAGGGCCTAAAGGAGCCTGTTTTTAAAGAAGAGCTATGAAGTGTTGGAAATTAGGATTTTTTCATCCTTTTAATAGGTTTCAATCACATGATAATTACTTTTGATACTGCTAGTAATTTTCTTATTATGTTTTCTTCATTCATCAATAAATTACCATAAAATAAGAAGATCACAGAAGGAAATAGAACACAAGATATAGGCTTCAAGCCAAGGAAAGACCCTCCAAGGGGAAAACCCAAAAAATCTCTTCTTATATAATCAGATCAAATGAAAAATCCAAGACCCAAAGCCATAGAAATTCCTCCTCTAGATGTCAAGCCAAAACTTCTTTATTCCCACAAACCAGCAACAAGATATGTACCAAGGAAAATGTTCTTCCATACTTTTGCCTTCCTCATCTTCTTTATCTTCACTGCGATATTTCAGACCAAAGACATCATCCAAGTGTGTGTCCAAATGAGCTCCATCTTCCCTCTATTTATAGAGATTGGAGGGTGTGAATAGACATATTTATTGGGGAAAGGTTGACCTGTCATGTGCGCTAAATTGGAATCTAGAGGATTTTATGTCCCAAAAAATTACATTTAAAAATTTATTTTCGATTTTCTTTTACAATAGGTCCAAAATAGGACTTTGACGCTTTGAGTCAAAAACCTAAAAGCATGAAGAACATGCTTATCTAGAAAATAATAATAATTTTATTTTTCATTTTTCTTTTCTTTTTATATAAAATACAAAATGGTACAAATTATGAAGACAAGAACTAGTTACATTCTCCAACATTCCCTCTTAACTAGGGAGGTATTCATAATTGTACATCTAGTACAAGCATATTCTCAAACTGAAATAATTTCATAAGAAGAGTCAGATTGATAAGCCATCTTGTAAGCATCATCATTATAACTAGTATTGTCTTTGAGGCCTAACTAGATAAGCTCATTTTCATTCAAAATCATTATGTTGGGAGGATTTACATGTGATACCATACTACCTCTACAAGGCACATACCACATCTAGATGTTCACAAGATATGTCCTTTTAGGACTATTCTTCTCTTAGATTTCCAAACCTAAATCCTCAAAGAATGCCAGTCCTCTTTGACCACTCTTATCTTGGACACCTTTCCTATCCTCAAAGAGGATCGGTCCCTTTCCTTTCTTGGATGCTCTATCCTCAAGGAAACCACAGATTCTCTCTCCAAGGCCTTCACTAAGACTTATGTATATTAGTCTTGGTCAAGTGCATGACACATGAATAATATAATGCACATCTGATGTCCAACATCACTCCCTCTCGGCCAAAGAGGATATCCATGATCCCTTTCGATTAGGGAATAGATCATTTCTCCTATTCAAGGATACTCTTTTACTCCCTCTCAAATCTAGAGGAGATTCTTGACTTCCTTTTCTATTGGAAAAGTTATAACCACAAGTTCTCTAACTTGCTTTTGTAAGAGTATCAGCTACCAATTCTTCATAGATACATGGATTCCTCTTTCCTTTGCATCTCATTGTATCAAGCCTACTTCCTTCCTAGGTATCATGGAGGCATCTTCTTCCTTCAATATTATGACAGGGTTTTGTTGATGATGTTGGATCTGCCAACATTTAGGGGATCACCCTGGTATGAAGTCCCAACTAGACCTCACACCATTTGGTGTGGGAGTACCATTCGGTATGATGGCCCGGTTGCCATTATCTTAAGGATTTGCCTCAACTCTTGCTTGTCAGCACATAAGAGTGGTTCGATTTGTCTTCGAGAAGTGAGGTTTGTGTGCCTGGTGAGTGTAAGTGTACTTGTGTCAATTTTTCTTTCACTGTGAGGAGAAGAAGGTGAAGGTGAGTTCCAAGTTGAAAGGGATCAGTCCCAATTGGGCTAGGATCACACAACACAAAAGACATACACAACTTCTGGTGGAGCAGTCCACTCGGATGCAGGAGTCACAACATACAAGGTAAGATAACATGTACAACACTCACAGATTAGTCTGAATGAGTGCAACGGTTGTTACAGTGAGGTTCATGTGAAAGGTTTACTTGATGTCCGGCAAAGCAGTCAACATGGACGGGACAGCACTAGCAGAATATACAACACATTTCCATTAATAGATTATGCATTACAACAAATGAATCAGTTCAGATGTAGAACATAGGTTAAAGAAACATGCACTACAAGTGTTAAAGATCAGTCTTATAACAAATACAATACATGTGTGAAAACGTGATGGCCTGTTAACAGGCTTCTGAATTAAGCAAAAGTTCCAAGACACATCGTTACTCCATACATCACTAACCCCGTTAGTGGGATGTTGGAACCACTACTTACTCCTCAAAGAAAATATTACAGAATTTCTTGGCTATGTGGGAGGAGCTGAGGTGAAAAGTCCTTTGCATGTACAAATGAGGGAGTATTTATAGCCAAGGGTGAAACTAACCTTTGTGGTTGTTCGACTACCCTCATGACCGTTGAATTCCATGACTTTTCAACTTACATGACTCATTTTTCAACAAGTGGGTCTCTTGGACATCCACATTACATCACATTGATTGAAAAAAAACCCATAGTGGAGATGTGGGTGACATGACTCATGACATGATTCAACATGACTTGACATGAAAATGTTGGTACATTTGTGTTGCTACTGGAGTGCATGTCGAGCTATAGTGCTGATGGGTGATGGATTTTGTTATGAAACCAACTCAAGAAAAGATAGAAAAGATAGATCAACGCCTTAGAATTCAGCCTCTTCGAGGGGGCAACCTCCTTTATATTACATAAATGAACAATTCTTGGATGATTCAAATGACAAAACCTCCTTTCTATATATAGGAGTCTAAGGAGTCACAATATAATCCAGCCGACCTAACAATAATAATATAAAGCCACAAAAATAACAATAGAGGGATTCTATGGGGCACAGTAATAATAATATGGGGGCAATAGGGGCACAACAATATTAATAAGGGGATAACTACAATAGTAATGGGGTAATCACTAGTATTATAGGGACCCAACATGCCCCTCTCCTTCAAAAAAGTGTTTTCCTCAACGCTTGAGTAGTTCTGGATACTTCTGCATAAAATTTTCATCCTCCCATGTGGAATCTTCAACGGATAAGTTCTTCCACTTCATAAGATACTCTGAAACTGATCGATTTCGTAGCTGTCGAATTCTTGTTTCTGTGACTGCTTCCGGTTCCAATATAACTTTTCCTTCCTCGTCAAGTTCTAGAAATATTGTTTGAACTGGGAGCTTGTCGCCTATAACCTTCTTTAAACATGAAACATGGAAAACTGGGTGCAATCGAGAAGCTGCAGGAAGCTCCAATTTGTATGCCATAGTACCAATATTTTGCAACATCTTGTACGGACCATAATACTTTGGTGATAATTTATTATCCTTCTTAGCTTGCTTGAGGGACATTTGCTTATATGGTTGTAGCCGTAGGAATACCCAATCACCTACATCAAAACTTCTTTCACTATGATGTTGATCTGCCTGTTGTTTCATTCTATTTTGTGCCAACACGTGGTTATCCTTTAAGAGTTGGAGGACTTGTTTTTGATGTTCAATGTGATGTTCCACTGCCTGAACCTTAGAATTTTCTCTTAAATATGATGTGATGGATGGTGGTTGATACCCATAAAGTGCCATAAATGGGGTCATTTTTGTTGCTGTATGGAAGGAAGTGTTATACCACCATTCAGCCAGAGGCAACCATTTGACCCATTGTGTCTGTTTATCAGATACAAAGCAACAAAGATATCCTTCCAAACATTTGTTTACTATCTCAGTTTGCCCATCAGATTGAGGATGATAAGATGAGCTATGAGCTAACTGAGTACCAAGACAAGAAAATAATTTTGTCCAAAAATTTCCAGTGAAAATGGGATCTCTGTCACTTACAATAATCTTTGGGTTTCCATGTAGCTTTTGAATTGTTTCCATAAATGCAGTAGAAATTGTACTGGCTTTAAATGGATGTGATAATGCACAAAAGTGTGCATACTTGGTAAGTTTGTCAACTACCACCATGATGACACTCTTTCCCTCAGACTTGGATAAACCTGTGATAAAATCCATTGAAACCTCCTCCCAACGTTGGCTTGGAATGGATAAAGGTTGTAATAGACCCGGTGTCTTAATTGTTTCAACTTTATTTTGTTGGCAAACCAAACATTCTGCCACAAACTTTTGAATATCTGATTTAAGGCCATCCCAAAAAAATTCCTTCTTAACCCTGTGGTAAGTTTTTAGAAATCCTGAGTGCCCTCCTAAGGGAGAAGTGTGCAATTCCATAAGAATATTTTGTTTTAGCTGGGAATTCTTACAGAGGTATAAGCGATCTTTGTACCATAACGAATCATTTTCCCAGCTAAATGTATCAAACGTACTCGAATATTGTTGTAATTTTCGAATAAGTGCCCACACTTCTTCGTCATTCTTCCATTCCTCCCTTGCTTCATTTATCCAATCTGGTTGGATAATAGAAATGGCACACAACAATGCTTCCACATCCTCATCCTTTCTTGAGAGTGCATCTGCCACCACATTTTGCTTCCCTTTTTTGTAGATGATTTCAAAGTCATAACCCAACATCTTTGTGACCCACTTTTGTTGCTCTTCAGAGGATAATCTTTGTTCTAAAAAGTATTTAAGGCTATCATGATCCGTTTTTACCTTGAAGTGTCTTCCCATTAGGTAGGGTCGCCATTTCTTAAGTGCATGGAGTATTGCCAACATTTCCTTCTCATAAATAGCTTTGCTTAAAAACTTTCCCTTGATTGGACGACTTTCAAAAGCAATGGGTCTTTCATCTTGCATTAGAACAGCACCAATTCCATTTCCTGAAGCATCACATTCCACAATAAAGTTTTTTGTGAAGTCCAGTGTAGCTAAGACCGTTGCTTGGCACATTGCCTCTTTAAGATTTTCAAAGGCCTTTGTTGCTTCCGGAGTCCATGAAAATGCATCTTTCTTCAATAATGTTGTTAGAGGTGTTGCTATTCTCCCATAATTCTTAACAAACTTGTGATAATACCCTGTCAACCCGAGAAATCCTCGCAGATGCTTTATGGATGTGGGGATTTTCCATTCCTTAATGGCTTTAATTTTGCTAGGGTCTACCTTAACTCCTTCATGAGATACAATATGACCCAGATATTCCACCTCCTGGACTCCAAAGAAACATTTGGATCTTTTTGCATATAATTGTTTCTCCTCCAATAGTTGTAGCACCCTGTCAACATGTTCAACATGATCCTTCCAAGACTTGTTGTAGATTAGTATATCATCAAAAAATACTAACACAAATTTTCTAAGGAATGGTTTGAAAATTGAATTCATCAAACCTTGAAATGTTGAAGGTGCATTGGTAAGGCCAAAAGGCATGACCAAAAATTCATAATGACCCTCATGAGTTCTAAATGTTGTTTTCGGAATGTCTTCAATCTTCATTCTGATTTGATGATATCCTGAACGAAGATCCAACTTGGTGAAGTAAATTGATCCATGCAATTCATCCAGTAATTCATCAATGACAGGAATGGGGAACTTATCTTTAATAGTGAGCTTGTTGAGCTCCCTATAATCTGGACACATGCGCCATGATCCATCCTTCTTGTGCACCAATACTACTGGAGCAGAGAAAGAACTTTGACTCGGTTGAATTATACCAGCCTCTAGCATTTCTGCAACCATACGTTCAATTTCACTCTTTTGGACATAGGGATATCTGTACGGCCTGATGTTTGGAGGAACACTTCCTGGAATCAGATGAATAGCATGATCATGATCACGCATAGGTGGGAGACCTTTGGGAGTCTCAAATACCTTGGAATGATTGTCCAGGACTTTTTGGAGATCTGGAGAAATAGATGATTCCGATGTGGAAACATCTAGCGAACATAATTGTGCAATTACACCTCTTTGCTCCTTTTTTAGAAGCTTTGTCATACCATTAGAGCTGATTATCTTTCCTGGTTTCCCTGCAATACCCCTTAATTCAACTTCCTTTCCTTCCGTAGAAAATTTGATGAAAAGTTCTTGAAAATTAAAAGCTATTGTACCCAAGGATTGTAGCCATTGGACTCCTAGTACAACATCAGCACCTCCCATTGGAATGGAAAGCATTGGGCTAGTCAATACATATTCTCCCATGGATAGCTTGATATTATGGCACTTTCCAGAGCAATTTATTGTTCCTCCATTTGCAATCATCACTTGACACTCTGGTGCTGGATATAGGAAGCAATTCAATTCTTTTGCTACCTTACAATGAATAAAATTGTGGGTGCTTCCTGAATCAATCAACACTATTACCTTTTTCTTCTTGATTTGTCCTTCTATCTTGATGGTTTGAGGAGTGGTAATTCCTGCCAATGCATTACAAGATATGGTCGGATTTATTTGTTCTTCATCTAGGCTTTGTTCCTGGAGTATATCATCTTCTTTTGACCTTTCTTGCTCCTTTTCTTCTTCCTCTTCACAATCTATGTAGAATAATTTCTTCTCAGCACACTTATGACCTTTAGTGTATTTTCTATCACAACTATAACAAAGCCCTTTTGCTCTTTTTTCTTCCAATTGTTGTGGTTTCAACCTTATAGGTTGTGGAAGACTAGGGGCAACAACACTTCCATCTTTATAGTTGTGAGTGGTATGCTTCCTGGTTGCCATAATTTTGCTTTCCATTTTTCTTTCTAATCTGAATGTCTTCTCTAATGAATCAGGTTCCCAAAGGCGAACATCATGTTGGATATTATCCTTTAAAAACCCTATGAACACATCAATCCTATGCTCCTCTCGAATATCTTTTACCCTTATGTTCAATTTTTGGAACTCCTCAATGTGCTCCATTATTGAACCCTTTTGTTTGAGACTTATCAATTGGCTAAAAAAAGTGTTGCTTTTTGTATCCTCATAATGTGCTATCAATTCTTCCGTAAAAATTTCCCAAGTGATAAATTGTTTACGAGAGCAAAGCCATTGATACCATACAAACTGATTTGGTTCCAAATATAAAGTTGCCATACGTACCTTTTGTGTGTTTTGCACATTATTGAGATCAAAGAATTGCTCCATCTGTAATATCCATGTTGCGGGATCCTTGCCATCAAACTTCCTCATATCGATTTTTGGAATATGGTGGGTCTTCGATCCAACATTAGAGTCTATGGAATCATGATTAACATTTCTTTTGTTCTCATCATGAGTTTCCTTTACTACCCTTTCACCTGTTGAAAATAATACTGAGAGGGGGGGGTGAATCATTATTATCAAGTCAAATATTCCTTTTTCAAAATCAAATGATATACGCTACTTCAGCTAATTAAACCCGCGTATATACGCAACTATGCAAAAGGAAACCTGCGTATACAATGCAAACTTTTAATTTACTTTATCTTTCTGATGTTGATTGTTAATCTGCGTTTGAGAATCAAATAACCAGTAACTAGAAATAGTAAAACAGAGCAGAAAGACAATCACACACAAGAACACAAGATATAAGGTGGAAACCCAATGTGGGTGAAAACCACTTGCTGCAATTCATCTCTATCTTCTCTTTAATTAGAGACTTCTTTTTACAATTGTACTGTTGCAGTCCTTTACCAGTACGCAGGCTACAACCTGCAGAGAGCTACAACCCTCTCTCGTTTTCCAGCTTCTCCTGGAAGGGAGCTACAACCCTCTTAGCTCTTGCACTAGCCAAGATACTAGTACGTAGGTGCTGGCCTACAGAAGGCTACAACCTTCTCTTTCTTCCAAGGACCACGTTTCATAAATTTTCAGACTAGATCCACAAATAACATCAAGAATTTCTGCATCAACCAATCACCTTTTTACCAATCAAAACCGAATCACAATAAACACTTTTCTGACGACTGTACCCAGATCACAGTCACAGTAACCACACACCAAATCTGAACCCAAAACACTACAGCTATAAACAGAAGCAGTTATATCACAACTCAAAAGATATACGCTGTTTTAATGGCCTGAAAGCTGCGTACGTACGCTTCTGTTGTAGGAACAACCTGCGTATACGCTCTTTCTCTTCACTAAACCAGCGTGTATACGTGCCTTCGCTTCATTGAACCTGCGTACAGATCTATAAAGGATAATTCGCTCTTTCAGATATTCAAACACTAATTAAACCAGATTATCAGACTTATAGATCAAGCAAGCGCCAAATATAGCAGATCAAAATCATACAAAGATACTATCATTCAAGCTTAAAGATTATGACCCATCAATAGAACTTATCCTTCTCTTTGTGCTAAGGTTCCTCCTTCATTCAGATCCAGATCTGCACCATAACCCAATTACCAGTATTCCAGATCTAGCACTTTATCAGATATTCAATAATAATCCAGATAATATCTTGCCACATGATCTCCTTCCTCTTTTATAGTTTTAGGCCTTCCACAATACCACGGTCCAAAACCATAATAAACCAATACCACAGACCCAATACTTGGGATCAACACTTCTGAGGAGGTACCATGGTCCAAAACCATAGGTTCAAATACCAAGGACTAACTACCACGGACCAAAGGTAAGTTCTCCAACATATACGCATTTTTCCTTGCATGAAAGTCCGTGTATACGCATACGCGCCTTTGAAATGTCTAACCCGCGTATATACGCATCTTCGTCTAGATGAACCTGCATATATGTCTTTTCCTTCATTCTGAAAGCCTGAACTGAGATCTGTTACCAAAGAGAGTTGCCATCAAGGACAACACCTGTGCCATAGCTCCAAACCTGTGCCATAATGCCAACAATCTCCCCCTTTGGACTTGATGGCAACCCAAAATCCTCAAAGTCATTCTCCCCCTTTGTCATCAAGGGCAAAGGGTTGTGCTCCCCCTGAGTACATGCTGAAATTTCTGCCCTGCTGTGCTGACCATGCTCCCCCTGACTGTAGGCAAGATCTGCAAAAGATGTTCTTCAAGAAGAACCATGACTTATAAAAGACCTTCCTATCACCAAAAGACTCAATACATACATCCATCACCCAACCAAGTGGGGATACATCAGAAATTTACATATGACAACCAAGTTCATTACATGTTTGTTGTAGATCTAACTCAAAGATATTATGATAATAGAAATAACCCAAGAATAACAAGATATAAATAGATAGAAATGATTCTTTATTGACAAAACCCTTAAGGTAGGGTAACACCATACATTCACTCCTTAAGGAAGGAGAACACTCCACAAGCCATATGCTTGTTCATACAATAATCCTTGACTATTCCTCCATGTGGAGTCTCTAGCCTCTATATAGGCCTCATACATACAATACCATGGATCATTACCATGGTTCCCTCATACCATCAAACTAATACCATGGGCCCATTACATTATTATTAACTACTTGTGGTCCCTTACATGACATGGGTTAACCACCTTATTTATTACTATGGCCCATCCCATTATTACATTATTACCTTGGGTACCTCCCTTGGTACCCCATATTATCCCCCCTAGGTATATAACATTCCACCCCCCTTTGCATGTTTCGTCCCCGAAACATGGGAAGAACACAAATAATAAGATCTACTCAAAAGAGTAGTCCACTGGTACCATGCATGTGCATCTAGCCATCCAAGAGAAAAGTGAACCCTCGATCTTGTTGGTGCCTCGCTCGCTTGAGATGGAAGTTGACCATGGCAGCTCCTCTGTGCTGATGTGTAGTAGGTGGATCTTCGCTCCTCGCTATCCATCATACAGGGGTTGTTGTCCTTGTGGCTAATTGGTTTCCATCTTGTTGGTTGTTTTCTTGTGGGGTGATGTGGGTGATGATATGTTGAAGTTTTAACCCACGGTGTCTTTTTCTTTAATTCTCCCTGCTGTGGTGCTTGTCGTGGTGTCTTCTTTTCCAATATGACTTCAACCACTGAGCCCTCCTCTGATGTATCATCACCTGTAACCTTTTCTTCTTCAGCCTATGTTTGTGTTTGATTGCTGATCATCAAAGGCTCATCATCTGATAGGTCAGTCCCTGGAACATCTTCTACTTCCGCCTCCATGTACTCTACCTGTTTATTGATGTAAATATCCTGTAATGTAATTTTCTTCTTTTTATACCAAAGCTTTAGGAATTTCTTCTGCACATTAATATTGTTTGTACCTGCAGATTCCATCCAAGGATATCCCAAAACAACATCCATATTATCCATATCTGAAGCATAAAAATCACCATGAAACACATACTTATCCATAGAAAGCTTCAAATCCTTATAAATTTGCACATCCTCATCATCAACCTGTGTATTTTCAATTTTTTTTGCTGGAACTTGCAATTTTTTTGCCAAATTAACATTGATAAAATTATGTTTACAACTAGGATTGATAGAAACAATAATCTTCTCTTTCTGAATTAATCCATGAACCTGCAATAAGGATATACCAGTAGGAAATAACCCCACATGTTTCTCCTTATCTTGTTTTCTAGCATGAGACCATCTGTCTAAAAGTAATTTTTCAAATTCTTTATCGGGCAGGTTGGAACACTTCTTTTGGTTAAGTAATCCCCACCATGTGGTTGCCTCATCTCTAAAGTTCTGCACTATCCACCATTTCCAATTGTTGTTCCATAACCACTTCTGTTTTTTTATGTATTCTTCAATAGTAGGACCATTATCTTTTCCTGTAAATAATAGAACCTTGCTAGAAGTCATGAAGAGGGTTTTGAAAAAAAATGGTGAAAATTTGAATTAGTCACAATTCTATCAATATTTCTCAAAATCCCTATTATGACCTGTTTTCAGAAATGGAACAATCATTCTGCATTTACCCATGTGGTAGAAATCTTGATCCATGCACTAGAATTTCAAATCTATGTTGCAACTCTCCCGTCATCACCCAAAATTTCTGAAAAAAGAGCCGATTTTAAATCAGCGATATCTCCCTCATCTGAACTTCGATTCGACTGATTTTTTTTTTTGAAATTGGGTATATTTTCACAAAGAATCCATATCTACAATTAGATTTTGCAGATCTTGCACCAAGACGTCCAGATCTGTGCCGCAAACTCGCTGCCCTAAAAAATTGTCTGCAACCCCACTGATTTTTAGATCAGTGATATCTCCTTCATCCAGACTCCGATTCAACCGATTTTTTTTTTAAATCGGATATTTTTTCACAAAGAATACAGATCTACAATTAGATTTTGTAGATCTTGCACTAGGATGTCCAGATATGCACCGCAAACTCGCTGCCCTGAAAAATTGTCTGCAACCCCACTAATTTTTAGATCAGCGATATCTCCTTCATCCGGACTTCGATTCAACCGATTTTTTTTTTTGAAATCGGCTATTTTTTCACAAAGAATACAAATATGCAATTAGATTTTGCAGATCTTGCACCAAAACATACAGATCTGATCTGCAAACTCGCCGCCCCCGAAACCTTGCAAAAAAAAAAATTCTCCACTTTTGTGCCCCAGAAAGTGCTCTGATACCACTTGTTATAGCTCGGATACCACTTGTTGTAGCTCCGATACCACTTGTTGTAGCTCTGATACCACTTGTTATAGCTCTAACCCAAAGATATTATGATAATAGAAATAACCCAAGAATAACAAGATAGAAATAGATAGAAATGATTCTTTATTGTCAAAACCATTAAGGTAGGGTAACACCATACATTCACTCCTTAAGGAAGGAGAACACTCCACAAGCCATATGCTTGTTCATATAATAATCCTTGACTATTCCTCCATGTGGAGTCTCTAGCCTCTATATAGGCCTCATACATACAATACCATGGATCATTACCATGGTTCCCTCATACCATCAAACTAATACCATGGGCCCATTACATTATTATTAACTACTTGTGGTCCCTTACATGACATGGGTTAACCACCTTATTTATTACTATGGCCCATCCGATTATTACATTATTACCTTGGGTACCTCCCTTGGTACCCCATATTATCCTCCCTAGGTATATAACATTGTCAAAACCCCTAAGGTAGGGTAACACCATACATTCACTCCTTAAGGAAGGAGAACACTCCACAAGCCATATGCATGTTCATACAATAATCTTTGACTATTCCTCCATGTGGAGTCTCTAGCCTTTATATAGGCCTCATACATACAATACCATGGATCATTACCATGGTTCCCTCATACCATCAAACTAATACTATGGGCCCATTACATTATTATTAACTACTTGTGGTCCCTTACATGACATGGGTTAACCACCTTATTTATTACTATGGCCCATCCCATTATTACATTATTACCTTGGGTACCTCCCTTGGTACCCCATATTATCCCCCCTAGGTATATAACAATGTTCATCCCAGGCATAGTGGGGAAACCAAAATAGGTCGTTACATGACCTTGACACCATAAAAGAGATACCACAAAAGAGATACATGACATAGAGACGAAATATCTAGAACAAGACTTATGAAAGTCACCAATAACTGATAGCAGCAGCATCTGTCAATCACCATTCAGATCAACAACCAAGATTTCCCTCTGTTCTCCCTCTGCCTCTGTTCCACCTGAAACCAACAACAGCTGAGAACTAGAACCAAAAGCTTCTAAGATAATGTCAACAATGCATTATTAGAAGATTATATGCTCGCCCTGAACCTGTTCCAGATGATCTCTGTCAGACCCATATTAGAATATCTCAACCAAAGCCTGTCCCTACTGATATCCATCAAACCTCCATATACGCTACTGTCTCCGCACAAACCGGCGTATGTACGTGGATCCTCCTAAGCCAACTCGCGTACACCCATTTTTCTCTGAAACAGACAAGTTTTAACAGCAAGATGATGCATCAACTACTCCCAGCTTCTATCTGAGGTATTCAAATGTCTCCCTGGGTAGTGGTTTGGTGAGAATATCAGCAACTTGTTCCTTAGAAGGAACATACTCCAATTTGACCTTTTGTTCCAACAATTGTTCCCGGAGAAAGTGATACTTGATCAGTATGTGCTTGGTCTTTGAATGCATGACTGGGTTCTTTGAAATGCTGATTGCACTTGTATTATCACATAAGATGGAGATAGGTGGTGTACAAGTGATTTGAAAGTCCTGCAAGGTTTGCATCATCCAAAGAAGTTGAGTGCAACAAGATGCAGCGGCCACATATTCCGCTTCAGCTGTAGATAAAGCAATCGAATTCTGTTTCTTGCTGAACCAAGATACTAATCTGGAACCCATAAAGAATGCACCACCACTTGTGTTCTTCTTGTCATCCACACTTCCAGCCCAATCTGCATATGTATAAGCATGAAGAGTGAGATCTGTATCTCTAAGATACCATACGCCATAGTTTTGAGTCCCTTGAAGATACTTGAAAATTCTCTTTACTGCCTGAAGATGATTTTCCTTTGGATTTGCCTGAAATCTTCCAACTATTCCCACTGCGTGCATGATGTCTGGTCGGGTACCTGTCAAATAAAGTAGACTTCCAATCATAGATCTATAGGTTGGTTCATGTACTGCTGTTGATTCATCATTTGCACTGAGACTGCATCCTGTAACCATAGGGATACATACTGGTTTCGAATCTTCCATGCCATACTTCTTCAGAATCTGCTTGAGGTACTTGGTTTGAGACAAGAAGATACCGCCTTCATTTTGTTGGATTTGCAATCCAAGAAAGTATGTCAGTTCTCCAAGCAAGGACATTTCGAATTCTTTCTGCATCACCAAGGCAAAGCTTTGACTCATAGCTTCTTCATTGCTGCCAAAGATAATATCATCTACATGCACAACAAGTATTAGCAATTTGTCATTTTCAATTTTTATATAGAGATTTCTATCTGCTGATCCTTTTGAAAAACCTTGTTGATGAAGATATTTGTCCAAACGGTAGTACCAAGCCCTTGGAGCCTGTTTAAGACCATAGAGAGCCTTTTTTAGTCTGCATACAAGATTTGGATCATTCCCAAGAATGAAACCGTTTGGTTGCTCAATGTACACTTCTTCTTCTAAGTCTCCATTCAGAAAGGCTGATTTCACGTCCATTTGAAATACTTTGAACTTTTGAAAGCTTGAGAGAGAAAGGAACATTCGGATGGCCTCAAGTCTAGCAACGGGAGCAAAAGTTTCTTCAAAGTCTATTCCTTCTTATTGAGCATACCCTTTACACACAAGTCTGGCCTTGTTTCTAATTACTTCTCCATTTTCATTCAACTTATTTTTAAAGATCCATTTTGTCCCTATGACATTCTTATCTTTTGGTCTAGGAACCAACTCCCAAGTGTTGTTCTTTTCGATCTGCTCAAGTTCTTCATCCATTGCCTTGACCCAACATTCATCTTTGCATGCCTCTTTTACATTTTGTGGCTCAGTGGAGGAGAGCAAAGCCAAATAGCTTGAGGCTTCTGCAATTATTCTTCTTGTTTGTATACCTGCCTCTTTCTGCCCCAAAATTTGAGATTCTGGATGATTCTTCTGAATATACCTGGATGGTGTCTTCTCTTTTATCCTTATCTATTCCTCTGGTGCCTCTTGAGGTTCTTCTTCATCATCAGTCTGATTTGGAGAGTAGTCTTCATTCTCTTCAATATTTTCATAATTTACTTGCCTAGGAATGTATCCTTTTTCATCAACCACTACATTAATGCTTTCAACAATTCTTCCAAGTCTTTTATTGTAACACTTATATGCTTTGTTGTGGGGAGAATAACCAAGGAGAATGCCTTCATCTGCTCTAGGTTCAAGTTTGCCAAGTTGTTCATCATTATTCTTAATATAGCATTTGCTTCCAAAAATTTTGAAATGCTTTACCGAAGGAGTCTCACCATACCAGAGCTCATGAGGAGTTTGAGTGTTGTTCACTCGGACATTTGTTTTGTTGAGAATAACAACTGCAGCAAATGCAGCTTCACCCCAGAAGGTTGTGGGAGTTCTAGACTCATAAAGCATAACACGAGCCATTTATTGGACTGTTCTGTTGATCCTTTCCACCACTCCATTTTGCTGAGGAGTCCTAGCTGTAGAGAATTCCCTTCTTATTCCATGTTCTTCACAGAAATCGAAAAAGTCATTTGAGGTAAACTCCCCACCTCTGTCGCACATGAGGCACTTAATTTTGTGATCTGATTCGTTTTCAGCCAAGGCTTTGAACGATTTGAATTTTTTGAATGCTTCGTCTTTGTGCTTCATAAGTCCTAACCAAACCATCCTGGAGAAGTCGTCAATGAATAATATAAAGTATTCTTCTCCTCGAGGTGACCTTGTCCTAAATGGACCACATACATCAGTATGGACTAGTTCAAGAGGCCTGCTGGCTGATCCTTCCTTCTCAGGGAAGTTAGTTCTGGTTTTCTTACCAAACTGACATGATTTGCATATGGTGTTGTCTGGAATTTTGATATCTGGAAGACCACGAACTGCCTGGTATTTGCATGCTTTCCTTATTTGTGAAAAGCTTAGATGCCCCAACCTCCGATGCCATAGCCAGTGTTCATCATCCTTGCTCAAATAGCATTGTTGTTGTCCTTCTTCAAATATGTATAGATTATTTGGAGTCCTTCTGCCTTTGATCACTGTTTTTCTTGTATCAAGATCACGAACACTACATCCATTTGATCGAAATATTACCTCTGTTCCTTAATCGCACATCTGACTGACACTCAGTAGATTATGCTTCAAGCCATCAACATACAAAACGTTTCCAGCTTTGACCTTTTCTTTCAACTAAGCAGTGCTTTTTCCTTTTATGGCTACAGGGGTATCATTTCCAAAAGAAACTTTCTTTCCCTTTTCTAAAACACTATATGATTCAAGTTTTTCTTTATCACCTGTCATATGCTTCGAACATCCACTATCGATGTACCATAGATTTTCCTGTCCTTCTACATAAAAAGCTATCCCACATCTTTCTGGTTGCGGTTCCTTCATTCTCCATGTTCTAGCACTTGAGGTTTGTTCCTTCTGAGTTGTCTTCCAAAACCTGCTCCTGCATTCAGAATCTTCATGACCGAAGTTATTACAAATAGAACATTCAATTTCATTTTCAAGGGCGGAAAATTTGTTATAGGTCCTTTTTGTGATTCCAGTCATACTTCTTTGTTTTTGAGCTTCTCTAGTCATGATTGTCTTATAGGCAACACATTGAGCTGCTTTGTGACCAAAGTTATGGCAAGAGAAACATTGGCCATTGAAGAAACTTTTGCGATTATCAAATCTACCAGCCAAATGATTGTAGTTTCGATTGTCATCCATTCTTGAAGCAAATTGAGAAGTTTTTACCTGTGGCTGGTTGTAGCTTTTGTTCACCCTTAAGATGGATTGCCCCTGATTTACCTGGTGGTCTTTGTTTATTCTTGATGTAATTCGTCCCTGTTTTACCTGGTGATCTCCATTGGGCTTTTGCTCATTCCTCCTTGCTGCATCAAGATAACTCTTTGAGGTGGATGCTTGAGATGCTTCTCCATTATACCCCAGACCTATCTTGATTAGTGGAGAATGTTGTACATTGATAATCTCATCCAGAGTTTCAGATCCTTTAACAAATTTAAGATTAAGAGCCTTTGTTTTCTCAATTTCTTTTCTAAGGCCAACAATTTCACATTCTAACTTCTCAAGAAATTTTTCTTTTTCATCAAGTTGGAATTGCAGAGTATCAATGATCATATTCTTTTCTTCTAAACATGTTTTGAGTCTAGAAATCTCTTCATAAAAACCATCTACATCTATAGCATCCATGTAATCATCATCTTCAAAAGCCATTAAAAGTTTATAATCATTACCTCGTTCATCTTCATCACTATTTGATAGGCCATCACTGTCTTCATGAGTGTAGTAACTTTTCTTAGTTGCATTTTGTTTCTTGTTCCATCTAACAAGTTCCTTCCCTTTGTCAACCTTATCCTTATGAGGACATTTGGCAGCATAGTGACCGACTCTTCCACAAGCAAAGCATTTGAAAGGTAACTTACCTCGGAATCTTCCGACCCCCCGTTGAAGGTTTTTGACAAAATTTGATTCTTCTTCCTCTTCTGACGCATGTCCTAACTCATAGTAGTCTCCTTTTCCTGAAGCCTTGAAAGATGCTTCTCTCCTGTTTGATGGTCCTCCTTTCCTCATTTCATAAGCAGTTAGAATTCCGTGCAGCGGTGACATTTTAAGGTTTTGTAGATTCCCTTTTTCTTCTATTGCAGAAACTTTAGATTCAAACCTAGGGAACAAATATCTTAGAACTTTTTCAAACACAACAGCCTCTTTTATTTCTTCACCCAAATTTTTCATACAATTGACAATCTCATCTACACGAAGAAAATAGTTAGCCACACTTTCATCATTGTACATTCTGAGATTTTCATACTGAATCTTGAGGGTTTGAAGTTTTTCTCGTTTTACCTGATCATCTCCTTCATAGCTCAAAACAATCTTGTCCCATATTTCTTTTGCGGATTTAAACTGCATTACCTTGACAAATTCTGATTGAGATAGGCATCCTAATAGAGTATTGACCACCTTTGCATTTGTTTCATATTTCTTCTTCTCAGCCGGATCTGTAGGAGTTGCTGATGGAAAAATATACCCTGTATCTATGATATCACAGACTTCTATACCAAGAGATTGAAGATAGGCAGTAACTCTTACCTTCCAATATACGAAGTTTGTCCCATCAAAAATCGGTGGCCTGATTGATGCTTCCCTCTCGTAGTTGCTCATGATGAAAGATCTTCCTTCAAGCGATCAAGCTTCTTCTGAAGAACCTGGACCTGATACCAATTGTTGAAAATAATACTGAGAGGGGGGGTGAATCAGTATTATCAAGTCAAATATTCCTTTTTCAAAATCAAATGATATACGAATTAAACCCACGTATATACGCAACTATGTAGAAGGAAACCCGCATATACAATGCAAACTTTTAATTTACTTTATCTTTCTGATGTTGATTGTTAATCTATGTTTGAGAATCAAATAACCAGTAACCAGAAACAGTAAAACAGAGCAAAAAGACAATTGCACACAAGAACACAGGATATAAGGTGGAAACCCAATGTGGGTGAAAACCACCTGCTACAATTCGTCTCTATCTTCTCTTTAATTAGAAACTTCTTTTTACAATTGTACTGGTGCAGTCCTTTACCAGTACGTAGGCTGCAACCTGCAGAGAGCTACAACCCTCTCTCATTTTCCAGCATCTCCTGGAAGGGAGCTACAACCCCCTTAGCTCTTGCACTAGCCAAGATACTAGTACATAGGTGCTGGCCTACAAAAGGCTACAACCTTCTCTTTCTTCCAGGGACCACATTTCATAAATTTTCAGACTGGATCCACAAATAACATCAATCAAACATCAAGAATTTTTGCATCAACCAATCACCTTTGCACCAATCAAAACTGAATCACAATAAACACTTTTCTGACGACTGTACCTAAATCACAGTCACAGTAACCACACACCAAATCTGAACCCAAAACATTGTAGCTATAAACAGAAGCAGCTAGATCACAACTCAAAATATATACGCTGCTTTAATAGCCTGAAACCTACGTACGTACGCTTCTGTTGTAGGAACAACCTACGTATAAGCTCTTTCTCTTCACTGAACCAGCGTGTATACACGCCTTCGCTTCACTGAACCTGCATACAGATCTATAAAGGATAATTCGCTCTTTCAAATATTCAAACACTAATTAACCCAGATTATCAGACTTATAGATCAAGCAAGCGCCACATATAGCAGATCAAAATCATACAAAGATACTATCATTCAAGCTTAAAGATTATGACCCATCAATAGAACTTATCCTTCTCTTTGCGCTAAGGTTCCTCCTTCATTCAGATCTAGATCTGCACCATAACCCAATTACCAGTATTCCAGATCTAGCACTTTATCAGATATTCAATAATAATTCAGATAATATCTTGCCACATGATCTCCTTCCTCTTTTATAGTTTTAGGCCTTCCACAATACCACGACCCAAAACCATAATAAACCAATACCACGGACCCAATACTTGGGATCAACACTTCTGAGGAGGTACCATGGTCCAAAACCATAGGTTCAAATACCAAGGACTAACTACCATGGACCAAAGGTAAGTTCTCCAACATATACGCGCTTTTCCTTGCATGAAAGTGCATGTATACGCATACGCGCCTTTGAAACGTCTAACCCGCATGTATACGCATCTTCGTCTAGATGAACCTGCGTATATGTCTTTTCCTTCATTCTGAAAACCTGAACTGAGATCTGTTACCAAAGAGAGTTGCCATCAAGGACAACACCTGTGCCATAGCTCCAAACCTGTGCCATAATGCCAACATCACCATTAGTGACCCTTTCTTGTAGCAACTTCTTCAATTCTTCCATGTCTGTCTTCAAACCTATCTTCAAATCGTCCATCTTAGCTTCTACGCCTTTCTTTAAACCATCCATCTTAGCTTCTACATCTTTCTTTAAACCATCCATCTTAGATTCTGTTCCTTTTTGTGCAAGTGACACTTGTTGCACTTGGTCTCGTAATTTTGCTATATCATGTTGCATTTCTTCCTCTTCTTCATAAGTCATTCTAGAGCTTTCAGGTTGCTTACTAGGTGTTTGCATTTTCTTTCCTCGGGGCATCAATTACCGATAATAATGTTTTACTATGCCCTTTGAATTCCTTCAAACCAAGCTTACGCAAAAATTTAAAAAAAAACTACACGCCTTTTTTTCACTTTGTAGAAGCCTGATATTGAATCTGATGTATCTCTGTAATTTTGAATCATCTAGTTCTGAAATTGTGATCTGTAGTAGCCTTCTATGTCCTCTTTCCAATGCCACTAGTCTAATCCAAATTGGATTCTCTAAGAAAGAGTTATGCACAATCTCCCGCAGTGACCTGATTATAGACTAGTTCAGTAGAGCGAACTTGTATGAAGTGCCACGTGTCACTATTTCGACCTTTGACTCTGAAAAATATATAAAAGAAAACTACAGTCCGTCCTCTTTCTGTACCTTCTTACAAAATTTCAATCCGATGCTCAGAAAGAAAGTTATGACTATTTTCCCTAGGTCACCTGTTTGGAATGTAATTTAGGAGTTTGCAAAAAGACCAACTTCCTCAGATCATATCTCCGTAAATATAGCGCAAAAAAATCTAAAATTCAGACCCGAGGTTCAGTGCGATTTCTTCTCAAATGGGTTTTTTTTGCAACTTCTGAAATGTCGCAGAAAAAAAGTTATAGTAAAAATTCCATGACGACCTGTTTGGAGCAGCGAAACCCTAGAATCCAAAGCTCTGATACCAAATGTTATGAAACCGGCTCAAGAAAAGATAGAAAAGATAGATCAACTCCTTATAATTCAACCTCTTCGAGGGGGAAACCTCCTTTAAATTACATAAATGAACAATTCTTGGATGATTCAAATGACAAAACCTCCTTTCTATACATAGAAGTCTAAGGAGTCACAATATAATCCAGCCGACCTAACAATAATAATATAAAGCCACAAAAATAACAATAGAGGGATTCTATGGGGCACAGTAATAACAATATGGGGGCAATAGGGGCACAACAATATTAATGAGGGGTATAACTACAATAGTAATGGGGTAATCACTAGTATTATAGGGACCCAAAAGATTTCTTCATGGTGTATCATAGCTTCACCTCCGCATGGTGAAGTGCTCAGAGTCTTCAATGGTCCTTGGTTCGCTTGATGAATCTTTAACATGTTGTTACTTTCTTGCATGCTGGAAGGCTTGACAAGCTCATCTATTTGTGAAGGTGCATGTTCATCAGGTTCATTCACTTCACATGCTTTGTTCGTTCATCCGTTGGTGAACCTGTCATTTTTCAAGTGCTCCCTTCATTCATCCCATTCATCGTCTTACCATGTTCATTGGTGTACATGTACCTACAGTCATTCATGACGAGACAATATCAAATCCAAACCTCCTAGTCTACCATGACACATGATCATTCGGATGTAGGTGACCGGGAGAGGCAGCAACATTATGATGCAGGATGATGGATCCGGGCAACCACTAATGAAAACTATGCAAGAGTCACTGAGAGATGGACACCGGCAATATGAGTCGATAATGACTATCTGCAAGGTCTGGCTCGGCTGGGAGGTAAAATTGCGTAAATTTTGGGAGAAACAGTTCAAGCTACTAGAAGGCAAGGTAGGCATGCTATGCACATTTTTCATAATGAACAGGAAGTGGGGTTGGACATATAGATTTGCACAATTTTCCAGAGGAACAGATCGGGTTGCATGAAGGGTTAGCAAGTAGGGATTGTGCAGTTTTTCTGGGGAACTGCCCAGGAGACTAGCAGGCAAAACTACAAAATTCCTAGATGGAACTTCTAGTTGGCTACTGGGGTCATTGGAAGCCAAAACTGTGCAATTCTCAGAGAGAACTGACAGTTGGCTGCTCAGTCACTAGCAGCAGAAACTACGCAATTCCTGGAGGGAACTGGCAGTCCGTTGCTAGGAGCTGTTGGCTCGGAAAACTGCACTGAGGCCGAGAGACCGGCCTACTGATCATCTTTGCATAATCTCTTAGTTTATTTGACTGATGGGAAATGGAAGGCATGCTCATGAACATTGCACAATTTCTGATATGAACAATCAGTCGACTGTCAGGTTGACTGACTGAGAAAATTAAGCAATTTTCTTAGGGAGACAAGGACGGGAACTTGGTGTTTGTCTAGCCTGTCTGTGCAATTTCCTCAGTCAGTTGAGCAGGTGATGTTAGTGGCCTCTACGTAATTTTTTAGGGGAGTCATTCCCACGGTGATTGTCGGGTCCGACTGTTCGAGTGGCCAACATGAGGGTTGATTTGATTGCTTGCAGGCAGCGCAGCTTGAAAAGACTTGCTTGGTGCTTCTATGTTGTTTTGGCTGGCATCAATCGATTCGATGGCAGGGTGATGGTCCGGTTGTCAGAAGGGAGTCCGATCATCAGAAATTTCATTGAAATGGCTAAGTTTTTGAACAATTGAAAGATGCATAATTGATCATACGAACACACACTCGCATGACTTGACGACGAAACAACCAAACCATCCAGACACACATGTTCAACAACATTGACCAACGATGTAAGTGACAAGCACGACACTCATGATTGATCGTTCATCGATCAAGATGACACTTGCACGATGGTGAATGTGACTCCGTATGTGAGTGTGACGAATGCTTTCATAGCGAACACAACAAGTACATATGAATCGAAGACTTTGAGCATAACCAAAAATGGTCGCAAGCATGACTTAGACATCAGCATGCAGAGAATTGAATGCAATGAATAAGAAAGGTGAATGTAAATACTCACACGAGCTCACGTTTTGAACCTGACTTTGTGCAATCATCAAGTTCAACTCTTCAAGGGAGGCTCCAAAATTGGCGCAAGCCAAAATTTTTGAGGGTGGTTGTATCCGCTACAACACTTGGCGACACACTAGTAGAACTCCAGCTTCTATGTTTCAGTTCATTTCTAGCACAGGGCCTTGGTCTTTTGGGGAGTATTGAATCGTTGTGTCGGTTACTTCAGTTTTCCCACTTACCCCATGGTCATACGTGGTTCAACCTTTTCCAACTCAGTCAAACACAATCAAAATTTCAACTTGAATCTCATTGTTTCGAATCCGGGAAGGGTAGTTTAGCTCGCGAGTTGAAGATTTTAGAGTATAATTTTTCATCTCTAGTGTT
Organism: Pinus tabuliformis; assembly: GCA_031772625.1. Taxonomy (NCBI): domain Eukaryota; kingdom Viridiplantae; phylum Streptophyta; class Pinopsida; order Pinales; family Pinaceae; genus Pinus; species Pinus tabuliformis. Next base: position 559,656,539 of record CM062817.1, read on the forward strand.
GCTCTGCTGCCAATAGGCCTGGACAGTACCTCAGCGGAGTCACATAGGAACACACACATTGTTTCACTTCCAGCAAGCCTGGTCGGTACCCCAGTGGAGTTGCATGTATCACCTCTCTATGCAGGAAGCCTTTCTCTTCTTTCACCTTTGTATTTTTCAAGAGGACTATGCATAGGCACTTATTTATTTTTGGGATGAAAGAGGGATCCCAACTTATTGAGAGCAGAAGAGGTTGTTCCTTCATAGAAGCATGTAAGACCTCTGACATAGGTTTGCTCGTTTAGATTTTCCCCTTCTCTGTTTCTACTAGTTGGATGAGCTTGAACACACAGAGCAAAAGGCTGAGTATAGGCATGGGGCTTCCTAGTGTGGACACAGGTTCATGGTTGGACCAAAACTTCCCTTGCAGATGGTTCATATTTTTCGTCAGGACTTTCCTCAAATTTTAGGCACATACTCTATTCAAAAGCTAGGACATAGTAGTTGGCAACACTTCTTTCCAAAAAAAAACTAGTAATATGTCAAACAAACAAAATGAACGTGAACAAAAATAGTAAGAAAAAGAAAAGATAATAATCTAAACAAACCAAAAGAAATAACAAGCAACAAGCAGACTATGTACATGGCACCGGCGCGGCCCGACCTACTGAAAAATAATGTTTGAGATCTTGGCCATTGGCAAGAAGGTTATCAATCCTCCTGCCCACTAATTACAAGTGATACGTGTGTAGGTCAAGCTTCTCATGGACCAGTGTAATTCCACCAGGCTCCACTACCGAAACCTAGTGGCATTCTAGAAGACCTTCAAGTGAAGACAACACCATTTTTTCATGTACTGTGTGCAACATGGGCTCGAATGATGGCACGGGGTATTTTTTTTTATTTCGGGAAGGGTTCAAGTTTCTAAAGTCAATGCGTAAGCAGATTTTCCCAGGTTTATTACATGCAGGATTTAAATTAGAAAACCAAGTATGATGATGAAATTTGCAAGTAATCCAAACACTTAAAATGTTAGTTATTCTTTTCGGTGAAAGGAGTGAAAACAACATGTATGTGTTACCTGTTCTTTGTTGCAATGGCTTGTCTCCTCCTTTACCTGGAATCTCATGTTGGATTTCTCACATCTAGTGTGTACTTAGGTCATCATCTACTTGTGTAGACCCATCCTAGTACTGTTCGATCAAGCGGTCAACGATTTTTCGTTGCTGTAGTTTGTAGCTTGTACCGAGATTGGCCATATTCGGACCATGGTAAGTTCCCAGGTTTCTTTGTTCGTTCATAGTGTTGGTCCTTTGTGTGTTCAACATGAGTGCTTCATACTCAGCATCGTTCTTTTTCCTTCGAACTTCAAAAAGCTCGAAATCATGCATTGTCCATTGTTTTGGATGACTGAGATACATTCTGTCCTTGAGCCATCATGTGTTCCTGATTTTTCAAGACTTATGGCCCACATCTTATCTATATATGGACCGTTTGGCGCGCTATTATTGTTGCTACTACTGCTACTATTAGAAAAACAAACAATGCAAGTTTCATTATCATTAGTTGGACAAGGAAGGCATCCCAACTGCTTGTCTGATGAGGCTAGAGTTGGTCATGCAGGATAACACTCCAATGTATTTTCCAGGAGGCAATTGGCAAACATAAGTTCTGTGAAGGCCATTCTCGTCGTTAAGGGGAGTGACATTGTGTTTTGTATACCTCTCAGATAACATCCAGATTTGGTTGCATCTTCCCTTGTACAGAAGCTACATGTGAGACCAGTTTGTAGCAAAATATCCATCTAGCTTGCTACACCAGTCTCTGTTGAGTAGCAGGCCATATGCTTCCGGTATGTCCACAAAAACTATGTTGATGCATTGGTGGACTCGACCATCATGGAATAGTTGGATGATCACATCTCAAAGTTCATAAATAGCTGGTACTAATGTTCTGTCAAGTTGGATGATTCTCGTTGATGTTTCGCTCCATCGTGCATTATCTTCTTAGCAATGGTGAGCGGCATGACATTGGCTGCTACGTCGAAATCAACTAGATAGTTATGAACATTGCAGTTGAAAATTTGAAAAGATAGTAGGAATGGGGGGCAACCTGAGTGTGCTTCTTCCATCCAGAGTGTATTGAGCATAGTGGAAAGTGATCTGGGAGGTGTGCTTGTTCCCTTGCTGGTAGAGGTTCTGCTGTCTATTGTTGTCTGTCCTAGTGCGTGCAACAGGATATCTCACTGACTCTGGATCTTAGCTAACTCGAACAAACTGATGTTTTCTCGAGTTTTCTTCATGTCATCAACAATGTTGTAGTCCAGAGGTGGTAGACTTACTGAGGTGTCTGGGGTAGAATAGATGTTCGTGTTGTCCGGCGGAGTGTTTTGCAGTTTGTTACTCATGGAAGTACTCTTGCCCATCATTGTCTTCCCGGACTTGTTTTGTGTTTTCTGCTTTGGGGTGGTTGGTGGATCAGCCTTCCTTATTAGTAGTCTAATATTCTCTTGCATTTCCCCAAGTGTAGGGGGATCCCCTTTACTCCTAAGATTGTAACGGTTATTTTGTCTTGGGGGATGCTTCTCAGTGTCTGTCTTCGGCACTGCTTGCGAGCACTGATATGCGTACACCACATGCCCAGAACTTGATATTCAACAAGTGTAATACCTTCCTCATAATCTCTGTCATCTAGCTACCTTTGCATACCGCTCTCTGCATCGAGTGTATGATTGTATACCGATTTTTTGACTCGCTTCCAGTCCGAACATAAGCTCTCATGGTGATGTTTTTCATGGAATGAAAAGAACTCGGGATCTACGCACTAATCGACATTGAACACAGAGCTCTGCACATTTTCTTGAACGAACCAGTTGCTACCTGATGAGTCGTTTGATGAACTATTTGCTCATCTCTGTCTGGGGAATGACTGCTTGCGAATGTGTCTGTTTTCCATTGTTTAATCTCAGACACTTTAGTTTTTAATTTCTTGATGAGGCGAGTGAGGGTTTCAATATCATTTGCTTCCTTATCTCTACCCTTTCTCGCCATTTCTTGGGACTTTCTTCTCACGTCTTTGGAGTCCTTTGCTGGTTCATCATCCTTGATGAGTCCAATCACATGTAGGTCTTTTTCGACAACAATAGCCTCTTCGTAATTTTCCAAGAGTGTTTGTTTCGCAGCTCACTTGATGAACTGCACAATATTGGTTGGTAGTGTAGACATGTAGTAATTAACAGTGATGGAGTCATGAGGCTTGGTGTCCGCTGCAAATTTTTTCATTATGCGTGTAAACCTCTGGTTGAAAGCTTTTACCTTTTCTTTCCCCTCCATCTTCAGGCTACCCAATTCTTTCAGTAACATAGATGGGGTCTTGTCATAAGCAAAAAAAATTAGGAACATGTGTTTGAATGCACACCAGTTCTGTATGGAGTTTGGTGGAAGGCTGTGATACCACACAGTTGCGTGACCGTCCAAAGTACATGGGAAAAATCTACAAGCTACATTGTCATGTCATACCTCAAGGGTCTACAGCTACAGGTAGAAGTTGTCCAAATGATCTTCTACCTTCACCGTGCTGTCAAGGTTGAACTTGATTTTCATTCTCTCCATTCACTTCGGCATCTTGTGTAGAACAACCAAGACAGCCAATGGCCCCTGAGGCATCCCTTCAAGATTTGGGTCAGCCAGCTCTTCGTCTTCTTCATCTTCTTCCTCTCCTTCAGAGTCTAAAGGTTTCGAATCTGAGTCTGTCAGTTCGTATCTACCTCCACCTCCTTCATTTCCTTCCCCTCCACCTTCTATATCGAAGTTCGAACCCAAGATCACAAGAGTGCCTTGTTCATCTTCAAGGAAGATTGGAGGTTCCTCTGTGTCTTCAATAACTTCCTATAGACCTTCAAGTGTGGCAAGGACTTCTTCTTCCACTGATGATACAACAACTCATGTGGGAGTGGATTTTGGCTTCCTAGATGTGTGTGGAAGATGTTGTACGCCTGTGATCAATCCAACTACTTTCACAAACTAGCGAGTGACGGGACGGACAGAGAGAAGTTGTTGATATGAAATATCATGTTCAATTCTGGGCGGTGAGGAGTAACCAACTACTAAGTCATGAGAGAGGGAGTGCAAGTTACTGCCTTGACCAGATGGTTGATGAGTGAGTGTGAGGGGAATTTCAGCCATGTACAATTGGTTTCCCTCCTTCTAGCGCCAGAAATGTTGACGGTGTTGGATCCGCCAACATTCAGGGGATCACCCTGGTATGAAGTCCCAACTAGACCTCACACCATTTGGTGTGGGAGTCCTATCCGGTATGATGGCTTGGTTGCCATTATCTTAAGGATTTGCCTCAACTCTTGCTTGTCAGCACAGGTGAGTGGTTCGCTTTGTCTTCAATAAGTGAGGTTTGCGTGCCTGGTGAGTGTAAGTGTACTTATGTCAATGGTTCTTTCACTATGAGGGGAAGAAGGTGAAGGTGAGTTCCAGTTGAAAGGGATTAATCCCAACTCGGCTAGGAACACACAACACAAAGGACATACAAAGTTTTTGGCAAAGCAGTCCACTCAGATGTAGCAGTCACAACATACAAGGTAAGATAACACATACAGCACTCACGGATCAGTCCAAACGAGTGCAACCGTTGTTACAGCAATGTTCATGTGAAAGGTATGTCTGATGTCCGGCAATCAGTCGACATGGATGGGACAGAATTAACAGCATATACAACACATTTCCATTAATAGATTATGCATTACAACAAATGAATCAATTCATATGTAGAACACAGGTTAACGAAACATGCACTACAAGTGTTAAAGATCAGTCTTATAACAAATACAATACATGTGTGAAAATGTGTTGGCTTGTTAACAGGCTTCTAAATTAAGCGAAATTTCTAAGACACATCGTTACACCATACATTGCTAACCCCGTCAGCGAGGCATTGGAGCCACTACTTACTCCTCAAAGAAAATATTACAGACTCTCTTGGATATGTGGGAGGAGCTGAGGTGAAAATTCCTTTTCATGTACAAATGAGGGGGTATTTATAGCCAAGGATGAAACTAACCCTTGTGGCTATTCAACTACCCTCATGACCATTTGACTTCCATGACTTTTCGACTTACATGACTCTTTGTTCAAAAAGTGGGCCTCTTAGACTTCCACGTTACATCACATTGACTGACAACAAACCCATAGTGGAGATGTGGGTGACATGACTCATGACGTGACTCGACATTACTTGACATGACAATGTTGGTACATTCGTGCTGCTACTGGAGTGCATGTCGAGCTATAGTACTGTTGGGTGATGGATTTCTTCATGGTGTATCATTGCTTCACCTCCGCATGGTGAAGTGCACGGAGTCTTTGATGGTCCTTGGTTTGCTTGACGAAGCTTTAACATGTTGTTACTTTCTTGCATGCTGGAAGGCTTGATAGGATCATTTGTTCGCGAAGGTGCATGTTCATCGAGTTCGTTCACTTTGCATGCTTTTTTTGTTCGTCCCTTGGTGAGCCTGTCATTCTACATGTGCTCCCTTCATTCATCCCATTCGTCATCTTACCATGTTCATTGGTGTACTTGTATCTGCAGCCACTCATGATGAGACGACATCATATCCAAACCTCCTAGTCTACCATGACACATGTTCATCCGGATACAGGTGACCAGGAGAGGCAGCAACATTGTGATGTGGGGTGATGGATCCAGGCAACTGCTGATGAAATCTGTGCAAGAGTCACTGAGAGATGGACACAGGCAATCTGAGTCGACAGTGACTGTCTGCAAGCTCTAGCTCGACTGGGAGGCAAAATTGTGCAAATTTTGGGAGGAATAGTCCAGGTTGCTGGAAGGCAAGGTAGGCATGCTCTACGCATTTTTCAGAATGAACGTGTTGGGTCCCTATAATACTAGTGATTACCCCATTACTATTGTAGTTATACCCCTTATTTATATTGTTGTGCCCCTATTACCCCCATATTGTTATTTCTGTGCCCCATAGAATCCCTCTATTGTTATTTTTGTGGCTTTATATTATTATTGTTAGGTCGGCTGGATTATATTGTGACTCCTTAGACTCCTATATATAGAAAGGAGGTTTTGTCATTTGTATCATCCAAGAATTGTTCATTTATGTAATGTAAAGGAGGTTTCCCCCTCGAAGAGGCTGAATTCTAAGGCGTTGATCTTTCTTTTCTATCTTTTCTTGAGCTGGTTTCATAACATTTGGTATTAGAGCTTTGGATTCTAGGGTTTCGCTGCTCCAAACAGGTCATCGTGGCATTTTTGCTATAACTTTTTTTCTGTGATGTTTCAGAAGTCACAAAAAAAACCCATTTGAGAAGAAATCGCGCTGAACCTTGGGTCCAATTTTCAAAGCTTTTCGCGCGATATTTGCGGAGATATGATCTGCGGAAGTTGGTATATTTGCATACTCCTGAATTACATTCAAAATAGGTGATCTAGGGAAAATCGTCATAACTTTCTCTCTGGGGATCGGATTGAAGTTTCGTAAGAAGGTATAGAAAGAGGACGGACTGTAGTTTCTTGTGGGTGTTTTTCAGATCCAAAGGTCGAAACAGTGACTCGCGTCACGTCGTACAAGTTAGCTCTACTGAACTAGTCTATAATCAAGTCATTGTGGGAGATTTCGCATAACTCTTCCTTGGAGAATCCAATTTGGGTCAGACATGTGGCATTGGAACGAGGACACAGAGAGCTACTACAGGTCACAAGTTCAGAACCAGATGATTGGAAAGTACAGAGATACATCAGAGACAATATCGAGCTCCTACAAAGTGAAAAAAGGTGTGTAGATTTTTTTTAAATTTTTGCTTAAGCTTGGTTTGAAAATTTATTTTGAAGGAATTCAAAGGGCATAGTAGAGCATTATTATCAGTAACTGATGCCCCGAGGAAAGAAAATGCAAACACCTAGTAAGGAACCTGAAAGCTCTAGCATGACTCATGAAGAAGAGGAAGAAATGCTACATGATATATCAAAATTACAAGAACAAGTGCAACAAATGTCATGCTCACAAAAGTTAACAGATGCTAAGATAAATGGCGTGGAAGCTAAGATAAATGGCGTGGAAGCTAAGATGAATGGCATGGAAGCTAAGATGGACAATTTGAAGATAGATTTGAACACAAATTTGAAGACAGGCATGGCAGATTTGAAGACAGATTTGACTAATTTTCTACAAGAAATACTTACTAATGGTGAAAAGGTAGTAAAGGAAACTCATGATGAGAACAAAAGAAATGTTAATCATGATTCCATAGATGCTAATGTTGGATCGAAGAATCACCACATCCAAAAATCGATATGAGGAAGTTTGATGGCAAGGATCCCGCCACATGGATATTACAGATGGAGCAATTCTTCGATCTCAATAATGTGCAAAACACACAAAAGGTACGTATGGCAACTTTATATTTGGAACCAAATCAGTTTGTATGGTATCAATGGCTTTGTTCTCGTAAACAATTTATCACTTGGGAAATTTTTACGGAAGAATTGATAGCACATTATGAGGATACAAAAAGCAACACTTTTTTTAGCCAATTGATAAGTCTCAAACAAAAGGGTTCAATAATGGAGCACATTGAGGAGTTCCAAAAATTGAACATAAGGGTAAAAGATATTCCAGAGGAGCATAGGATTGATGTGTTCATAGGGTCTTTAAAGGATAATATCCAACATGATGTGCGCCTTTGGGAACCTGATTCATTAGAGAAGGCATTCAGGTTAGCAAGAAAAATGGAAAGCAAAATTATGGCAACTAGGAAGCATACCATTCACAACTATAAAGATGGAAGTGTTGTTGCCCATAGTCTTCCACAACCTACAAGGTTGACACCACAACAATTGGAAGAAAAAAGAGCAAAAGGGCTTTGTTACAATTGTGATAGCAAATACACAAAAGGTCATAAGTGTGCTGAGAAGAAATTATTCTACATAGATTGTGAAGAGGAAGAAGAAAAGGAGCAAGAAAGGTCAAAAGAAGAGGATATATTCCAGGAACAAAGCCTAGATGAAGAACAAATAAATCCGACCATATCTTGTAATGCATTGGCGGGAATTACCACTCCTCAAACCATCAAGATAGAAGGACAAATCAAGAAGAAAAAGGTAATAGTGTTGATTGATTCAGGAAGCACCCACAATTTTATTCATTGTAGGGTAGCAAAAGAATTGAATTGCTTCCTATATCCAGCACCAGAGTGTCAAGTGATGATTGCAAATGGAGGAACAATAAATTGTTCTGGAAAGTGCCATAATATCAAGCTATCCATGGGAGAATATGTATTGACTAGCCCAATGCTTTCCATTCCAATGGGAGGTGCTGATGTTGTACTAGGAGTCCAATGGCTACAATCCTTGGGTACAATAGCTTTTAATTTTCAAGAACTTTTCATGAAATTTTCTGTGGAAGGAAAGGAAGTTGAATTAAGGGGTATTGCAGGGAAACCAGGAAAGATAATCAGCTCTAATGGCATGACAAAGCTTCTAAAAAAGGAGCAAAGAGGTGTAATTGCACAATTATGTTCGCTAGATGTTTCCACATTGGAATCATCTATTTCTCCAGATCTCCAAAAAGTCCTGGACAATCATTCCAAGGTATTTGAGACTCCCAAAGGTCTCCCACCTATGCGTGATCATGATCATGCTATTCATCTGATTCCAGGAAGTGTTCCTCCAAACATCAGGCCGTACAGATATCCATATGTCCAAAAAAGTGAAATTGAACGTATGGTTGCAGAAATGCTAGAGGCTGGTATAATTCAACCGAGTCAAAGTTCTTTCTCAGCTCCAGTAGTATTGGTGCACAAGAAGGATGGATCATGGCGCATGTGTCCAGATTATAGGGAGCTCAACAAGCTCACTATTAAAGATAAGTTCCCCATTCCTGTCATTGATGAATTACTGGATGAATTGCATGGATCAATTTACTTCACCAAGTTGGATCTTCGTTCGGGATATCATCAAATCAGAATGAAGATTGAAGACATTCCGAAAACGGCATTTAGAACTCATGAGGGTCATTATGAATTTTTGGTCATGCCTTTTGGCCTTACCAATGCACCTTCAACATTTCAAGGTTTGATGAATTCAATTTTCAAACCATTCCTTAGAAAATTTGTGTTAGTATTTTTTGATGATATACTAATCTACAGCAAGTCTTGGAAGGATCATGTTGAACATGTTGACAAGGTGCTACAACTATTGGAGGAGAAACAATTATATGCAAAAAGATCCAAATGTTTCTTTGGAGTCCAGGAGGTGGAATATTTGGGTCATATTGTATCTCATGAAGGAGTTAAGGTAGACCCTAGCAAAATTAAAGCCATTAAGGAATGGAAAATCCCCACATCCATAAAGCATCTGCGAGGATTTCTTGGGTTGACAGGGTATTATCGCAAGTTTGTTAAGAATTATGGGAGAATAGCAGCACCTCTAACAACATTATTGAAGAAAGATTCATTTTCATGGACTCCGGAAGCAACAAAGGCCTTTAAACATCTTAAAGAGGCAATGTGCCAAGCACCGGTCTTAGCTACACCGGACTTCACAAAAACCTTTATTGTGGAATGTGATGCTTCAGGAAATGGAATTGGTGCTGTTCTAATGCAAGATGAAAGACCCATTGCTTTTGAAAGTCGTCCAATCAAGGGAAAGTTTTTAAGCAAAGCTATTTATGAGAAGGAAATGTTGGCAATACTCCATGCACTTAAGAAATGGCGACCCTACCTAATGGGAAGACACTTCAAGGTAAAAACGGATCATGATAGCCTTAAATACTTTTTAGAACAAAGATTATCCTCTGAAGAGCAACAAAAGTGGGTCACAAAGATGTTGGGTTATGACTTTGAAATCATCTACAAAAAAGGGAAGCAAAATGTGGTGGCAGATGCACTCTCAAGAAAGGATGAGGATGTGGAAGCATTGTTGTGTGCCATTTCTATTATCCAACCAGATTGGATAAACGAAGCAAAGGAGGAATGGAAGAATGACGAAGAAGTGTGGGCACTTATTCGAAAGCTACAACAAGATTCCAGTACTTCTGATACATTTAGCTGGCAAAATGATTCGTTATGGTACAAAGATCGCTTATACCTCTGTAAGAATTCCCAGCTAAAACAAAAGATTCTTATGGAATTGCACACTTCTCCCTTAGGAGGGCACTCAGGATTTTAAAAACTTACCACAGGGTTAAGAAGGAATTTTTTTGGGATGGCCTTAAATCAGATATTCAAAAGTTTGTGGCGGAATGTTTGGTTTGCCAACAAAATAAAGTTGAAACAATTAAGACACCGGGTCTATTACAACCTTTATCCATTCCAAGCCAACGTTGGGAGGAGGTTTCAATGGATTTTATCACAGGTTTACCCAAGTCTGAGGGAAAGAGTGTCATCATGGTGGTAGTTGACAGACTTACCAAGTATGCACACTTTTGTGCATTATCACATCCATTTAAAGCCAGTACAGTTTCTACTGCATTTATGGAAACAGTTCAAAAGCTACATGGAAACCCAAAGATTATTGTAAGTGACAGAGATCCCATTTTCACTGGAAATTTTTGGACAGAATTATTTTCTTGTCTTGGTACTCAGTTAGCTCATAGCTCATCTTATCATCCTCAATCTGATGGGCAAACTGAGATAGTAAACAAATGTTTGGAAGGATATCTTCGTTGCTTTGTATCTGATAAACAGACACAATGGGTCAAATGGTTGCCTCTGGCTGAATGGTGGTATAACACTTCCTTCCATACAGCAACAAAAATGACCCCATTTATGGCACTTTATGGGTATCAACCACCATCCATCACATCATATTTAAGAGAAAATTCTAAGGTTCAGGCAGTGGAACATCAACAAAAAGTCCTCCAACTCTTAAAGGATAACCTCGTGTTGGCACAAAATAGAATGAAACAACAGGCAGATCAACATCGCAGTGAAAGAAGTTTTGATGTAGGTGATTGGGTATTCCTACGGCTACAACCATATAAGAAAATGTCCCTAAAGCAAGCTAAGAAGGATAATAAATTATCACCAAAGTATTATGGTCCGTACAAGGTGTTGGAAAAGATTGGTACTATGGCATACAAATTGGAGCTTCCTGCAGCTTCTCGATTGCACCCAGTTTTCCATGTTTCATGTTTAAAGAAGGTTATAGGCGACAAGCTCCCAGTTCAAACAATATTGCCAGAACTTGACGAGGAAGGAAAAATTATATTGGAACCGGAAGCAGTCACAGAAACAAGAACTCGACAGCTACGAAATCGATCAATTTCAGAGTATCTTATCAAGTGGAAGAACTTATCCGCTGAAGATTCCACATGGGAGGATGAGAATTTTATGCAGAAGTATCCAGAACTGCTCAAGCGTTGAGGACAACACTTTTTTGAAGGAGAGGGGCATGTTGGGTCCCTATAATACTAGTGATTACCCCATTACTATTGTAGTTATACCCCTTATTTATATTGTTGTGCCCCTATTACCCCCATATTGTTATTTCTGTGCCCCATAGAATCCCTCTATTGTTATTTTTGTGGCTTTATATTATTATTGTTAGGTCGGTTGGATTATATTGTGACTCCTTAGACTCCTATATATAGAAAGGAGGTTTTGTCATTTGTATCATCCAAGAATTGTTCATTTATGTAATGTAAAGGAGGTTGCCCCCTCGAAGAGGCTGAATTCTAAGGCGTTGATCTTTCTTTTCTATCTTTTCTTGAGCTGGTTTCATAACAGAACGGGTAGTGGGGTTGGACAGCCAGATTTTCGTAATTTTCCAGAGGAATGGGTCGGGTTGCAAGAAGGTTTAGCAGGCAAGGATTGCGCAATTTTTCTGGGGAACTGCCCGGGAAACTAGCAGCCAAAACTATGCAATTCTTAGAGGGAACTGCCAGTTGGCTGATGGGGTCACTGGAATCCACCACCGCACAAGTCCAAGAGGGAACTGGTAGTTGGCAGCTCATTCACTAGCAGCAAAAACTGCATAATTCCTGGAGGGAATTGGCTGTCCATTGTAGGAGGTGTTGACTAGGAAAACTGCACTAAGGCCAAGGGGGCAGCCTGCTGATCTTCTCTGCGCAATTCCTGAGCTAAACTAACTAATGGGAAGTGGAAGTCCTGCTCATGAGCACTGCACAATTTCTAATATGAACAGTCGGTTGACTGTCAGGGTGATTGACTGGGAAAATTGCGCAATTTTTTGAGGGAGATAGGGACGGGAACTTGGTGTATGTCTGTCCTATCTACACAATTTCCTCAGTCAGTTGAGCAAGTGAGGTCAGTGGCCTCTACACAATGTTTTAGGGGAGTTCGTCCTGGGGTGACTACCAGGTCCGAATGTCCGTGTGGCTAGCATGAGGGTTGATTGGATTGCTTGCGGGGAGCGCAGCTTGAAAAGACTAGCTTGGTGCTTATGCACTATTCTAGTTGACATTCGATCAAGTCGATGGTGGGGTGATGGTCCGGTTTTCAAAGGGGAGTCCGATCGTCAAAACTTTCAGAAAAAATGGATAAGTGTATGAACAAGATAAATATGCATAGGTGATCATATGAACACACACTCGCATGACTTGAAGACGAAACGACCAAACCATCCAGACACACATGTCCAACAAGACTAACCGATGGTGTAAGTGACAAGCGTGAAACTCATGATTGATCATTCATTGATCAAGACGATGCTTGTATGACAATGAATGTGACTCCGTGTGTGAGTGCGATAGCTGCTTTCATAGCGAACACAACAAGCACATACGAAGCGAAGACTTTGAGCATAACTAGAACATGGTCGCAAGCATGACTTAGACATCATCATGCAAAGACTTGAATGAAATGAACAAGCAAGGTGGATGTAAAGACTCATACAAGCTCACGTTGTGAACCTAAGTGTGTGCAGTCATCAAGTAAAACTCTTCAAGGAAGGCTCTGAAATTGGTGCAGGCAAAAATTTTCGAGGGTGGTTGTAGCTGCTACAACAGGTTAAAGTCATCAATTTTGCACATCACTTTCATCTTGTCATCATCAATGAAGGCTTTATATGGATCCTTTCCAAACTTTAAGTTGATCATAGTTGTTACAGTTCATTTTGTCACACCCAACCAAATGGCCTTGAAACCAGATCAATAAACATCCATTGACACGTTGCATTCATCCCCTGCAAATCCTAGAACATCTTATCTCCAAAAAGTCCAAGAATTATGGGTTAAACAACTCGAAACCCTAATTTTTTGGCACATCACACTTTCCCTTCATGTAACTTGCACTTTTGAAAGTTTTACATAGAGAAAAATCACTGAGTAGCACATGTTTCCTTTGCTACAAGTGTGATGGCCTCTAGAATTTAGTAAAAATTAAAAATAATTTTGAATCTTCTCTTTCCAGAAGCTTCCCGAGTGGTTTTAACCATTTACTATTAAATTAGATCTCAAACTCCTATACTTGAGGTCTTATCTCTTATCCCTAGAGCTTATCCTCCCTCATATGTGGATCTAAGTCCTAGATTGGTAAATCCCAAACCACCCCATTTACCCTATAAATTTACTACCTCCCATGGAGTCTGTGTTGGATTTTGGAGACTTATTTATGCCCTCATGTTGTTTCTTTATGCCTAAGGATCCATTATCTATCCATGCACTTGAGTTGTGATTAAAGTCTTGATTTGTGGCAAAGGAAGGACAAGCTAGTTGTGGCGACATCTACAAGGTCAAGATTTGTAAAGGGTTGTAATTTCTCCTACATTCATTAATACAAAAAATGATTTGTTTTCCTATACTTATGTCTCATTAATGCATATGTATTACAATGCTTTCTTGACTCATTGTTGAGATATTTTATTACATTTTATTTGTATGTTGTAGTGTTATTTCTTGTTTTAGTTGTTTTGCAGGTTCCATTTATAGCATTTAGATTTGGAGATGGAGCATACAAGCAAGGAGAAGAGGAGAACTTGCATTGGATTCGAGGTAGATATTTCCTCCATGTTCTAATTTCTCTAATGAAATCATAAGTATTTTTTTCTCTGTTGTTTCTAGATCCAACCACTAGATCTAGGGATTCCACTTATGTTCGCGGAAGGGAATTATCTGTCAAATAACTTGACAACTCTATTAGGGACTGAGAGGTTCCTTTTCTGGTTTCATTTTCCTAGTATTTTAGCACCTTTGAAAGTGACTCAATTTGACTTGTTCATATAGTGATTAGTCATATAAAAGTATAATTCTAATCCTTGTAGGGTTTTTGCTTTGTTTTTCAAAATAAAACAACCCTAACACATTTTCTAGTCTAAAATGGAGCGACCCAGTGCACTAGTGTCTCTTTGTGAGTGTGATGACTCGCACTGGTTGTCATACATAGCCTACGATGGTCCCTATAGGATGAAAAATTTTCATTTTTATGCCTTACTCTGAGTTCTATTTGATCCATTGTATTTTCCTAAGCCTCTAAATTGGTTTATGTCTGTGTAACGTCGTTAGTGTGTTTAAACTTGAGTGTGATTACCTTTTTATGAGAGTTTGTTTGTTCTTTCTTTCTTCTTGTCAAATTAGGTTTTTTGAAAACTTAGCTTGATTGTTGATTTAATAAAAGGAATTATCATATTATAGTTCTAATATGGGTGAGTTATTTTGATCAATGATCTAGGTGCATATCATTTTTCATTACATTTGAAAATTGAAAAGGAAAATAAAATAAATTTTCATTTCTTACATTGCATTTAGGGCATTGAATTGAATTGGAATAACACATTTGAATATCTTAATTAGGAAGTTCTTGTTTTTTTCATTATTGTTTGAAACTCCTTCCTTCCCTTAGATAGGTCTTCATTGAGCATAAAAGAGTTGTTTTAATCATGTTAGTTACATTTTAGGAGTTCAGGTGAATTCCTTGTGTGAGCCTTGAAATTGAAACTTAAATCAAGCTCAACTTTAAAATTTATTCAATTAACCTAAGGAGCATTTGGAACATTAACGACACACATAGTGGTCTAGGCTAGAAGACATTTTATGGTGTCATTAAATGTAGGAGTTGCCATTACTTGTCAATGTTACATCCTGAGGATGGTTGGTTTTCCATGTACAACGAGGTATATCATAACGTTCTTCCATGTACCTTCGGGTATATGTAGAAATTATGGTGTAGCTTTGCAATTTCTCATGAAGTTTTAATCAAGATCACAAGACACAAACCTACTTTATTGCTCTCCAGAATTTAATTCACAATTTAGAACATTAATCACAAACATGCAATGAGTAATAACACATATGGACACAGTATTTTTCTAAGGGAAAGAAATCTGTGAAAAACCCATTTTTATGTTTGCATTAATCTGATTAATGGAGATGTATTACAATTTCTTTTCTCAACTGAGCACAACCTGCAAGTGAATAACTTATCTCTCTACTCACTGAGAAGCTTTGACCCAAACTTATTTTTCCTCTGCTTGAGCCCCTATTTCCTTGCACAATTCCTTGAGAAATTAGGCCCCTATTATTTAGGAAATTCCTCAAATTGATTGTGTAATTCCCAAGTTGATCATTTGACTGCATGCAACACTTGTACACTGAAGACTAGTCTCCAACTAATGTTACACTGCCTTGGAATCTCCACCACAGCTGGGGAACTTGAATTCTTTGCATGCACTAGTTATTTTGGGTTGGTTGATCAGTTAACTGGATGATCATTGAGTTAGAATTAAGTCTCACTGCACAACTGACCTTCCACTAGTTCCTCTAATAGTTGGAACTAGTTTAACTGAAAAATAACCTGAAATAACTAACCTTGATTGCTACAAATTAGAAATCACACATGCTTAACTAAACTCCAAGCCCTCTAACTCAAATTTACTGAGTAAATTAGGTGACATAAGCCATGTCACACAAGTTAATGCTTCCAAGTTGTCTGTTGATGTGGAAATTCGAATTTTCTCAATTTAATCAAGGCAAAATCAAATTGACAATTTCTTGTTGCATTTTTCTACAGTATATAGAACGACACTCCACATACATCTGAGTATATTGGAATGCCCCCATTGTACGCTTATGAATTAGATAGCACTACTACGGACTGTGTTTCTACGTACCCCTAGGTATATTTTGGAAGTCCCCACTAGGTTGTAATCCTACCATAGTTAACCGAGTCAAACGCCTTGTTAATTGTGATACACCGAACATAGAATTTGGGGAGATTGCCTACGCATACCAGAAATGGTATATTGCATTTCATAGTGGCTTGGTAATCCTTATATGCCTATTTACCCCTTTTTGTTTTTATTTATGTTTTTAATTTCTAAAATGAATTAATTAACTCAATTTCTACTCCTTAATCGACCTTAGGTTGAGTCTGATGGCGACAATTCTAAATACCACTAGTCAAGGAAACCCCTCTGATGGAAAGCGTGGTCCTTTTCCCTCCTTTAGAAATATTGGTGCTTCTTATATGGCTATGATGTCCCTTCCTAGATTTACCATAGGTTTACCATTTTGGTTTTCCTTGGCCTCTTTGGTTCTGAATGTCCAAACTGCTCCACAACCGAGTCCTCCACCTGACCAACATCAACCTCAAGTTGATCCTCAAGTTGACCCTTTTCCTTCTTCCCTCGTTGTCTCTTCTTCCCTTTATTCTTACTTTCTTGGTGAAATTATTGGTGCTAGTAACCATAAGGATAATAATAAGAACAAAAGTAAGAGGACGAAGAAGATAAATAAGCAAGAGGGAAAGAAAGCAACCATTGTTGTTGATGTAGCTAGTCCTTCAAAACCTCGTAAATTCAAATTCCCTTGCGTGATTTGTAATGGTGACCACCTCCTTAGAGATTGTCCTTGTATTCCTTAGGTATTATAAGTGTGGTCTGCATGCTCGCATCAACCTTTGTCGTCAGCCTCTGGAGATCATGCTGGTGATCAATCGTCGACTAGTGCTAATAAGGTCCACAAAAAGAAGGGTAAAGCATTAATTTTACCTGTAAGTTTTGTGAAGGAAATCGTCCAATTCACCTTTTCCCTTATTTGGATGAAGCCTCCAAACTATTGGAAACCCTTACTTCTTCTCAACAATAGCTGTCAGATAATTGCCAAAAACTTTCCATGAATCTTCCACTAGTTGATGAAGTAATTGACTCGAATCCATCTTCGGTCAATCCCACTATATACTAATGTGAATCCCATGAGTTTCTTCCCAACCAACCATTGGTTGAGAAAGTGGTTAACCTAATTTCACCTTCAGCCGATCACACTTTTCCCATAGAGATTGAGGACCATATCACTCAGGTTCTTCTCGTTTCTTCTAATTCTACCAAACAAGGGGGAATTTCTCCTGCTGTCATGGAAGCCCCTCCAAGTAATGAAGGCACTGCCTTTTATTGGAATCAATTGATATAACCACGTATTCCTTATTACATTCCCTTACAAATCATGGTGAACTCTTGTAATAAGAACATATTTCTCATTGTTATATATGACGGAGCTTCTATTAGCATATTATCCTAAACTGCTTGGCAAGATTTGGGTTCCCCTCATCATATGTATGTTGCTCTAAATCTATTAGCTTTTAAGAGAAGAACTAGTCAACCTTTAGGGATCATTCCTCCACTACCTATTACTTTGGAAGGAAAAACTATATGTATTAATGAAATGGTAGTCCTACACCCATTGGATTTCAATTTTCTCCTTGGGCGAGACTATGTTTTTGTTTTCCACGTTATTTCAAGTGATGTGTTTCCCATATGATGGAAAAATTGTGATTATTGATCAACTTTCATTCATTGGTCCTAATTTGACTACCAATCATCCAACTTCCCTAAATGTTCCAAATATGCAAATGGTATCTCCCCCACCATAGGTTAATTATGTGGCAACCTATCTTGTTCCCGTACCTACTTTTGAAGAAGATCCTTTCATTGTTTTCTCAACTTATTTTAACCTGGATCCAGTAGGTGATATGGTAAATCATTTACTTGGGGCATTGGAGCCTGATATTTCCATTGGATCCCTTGATACCTTCTAGATCTTTGTTCTCCCATCTGATGAGAACCTCTAGGAAGCCATGGCCTCTTGTGGACCATGATCATGGTAAACCCTGAGCATCGTTCCTTATTGTGTCAATCTTGCTAAAAATGAAACAAGTTTTCATGAGCATAGTTCATTTTCTTGTGTCAAGATCATTAAAAAATGAAACAAGGCACCCCTCAAATAGAGTTATTTTACTTTGTCATGCTCGTTAAAAAATTAAACAAATCCTCTCCCGTTGATTTGACTATTTGACTATGATCTCGATTTCAATCTCAAAGATGTTAGCTTCATTTCATCCACTCATAAGCCTCTTCCTTCCTTCCTGGTGAACATATTTGGGGTCCATGAGAAGATTTTTCAAATGAAACGAAGTTGGGGGGGGCGGTGGATTTCCTCCACCGTTATGCTAGGGGAAATGTATTTATCTCAAGAATTGTTTCTCCATGTTTCAAGCTTGTGTAAAAATGAAACCACTGTCGAGCATATTTTTTTCTCTGTTTCAAGATTGTGTAAAAATGAAACCAATTTCAAGCATAGTCTTTTCCTTTTTTTCAAGCTTGTGTAAAATAAAACCAATTTCAAGCATAGTTTCCACATGTTTCAATATTGCATAAAAATGAAACCATATACATACTGTACCTCTCGTGATTGAATTTTTATCAGCTTGTTTTTCAAGATGAGCCTTGGTTTTCTCATTCCATTGTCACCATCTTCTTGTTCTATTATTCGCTTTCACTTGGTGTTTTACCCTTTCCTAAGGATCCATTGTGATGAGTTGTCTTATTAGCCTTCCTCTTTACCTCTACATGTTTTGAGAAGTTCCATCTCGATGGAACCAATTGCTACCTTTTATACCACTTTCCTCTAGGAGTCATCTTTAAGCTCTTTTCATACTCCAAAAACATGAAATGATTGTCAAGCACTTGTCTTTTCAAACTCGTTAAATTAAATGAAAAGATTTTTGCCCAATATAAGTCTAAGCCTTTTCAAGAATGGATAGACTATTTACAAAAAATGAATACTTTAGTCGAACATGGCTAAATGGTTCTCCACGGCATTATTTAACGCCTTTTCGGACCGAAGGGACAAATTTACGAAAAGGAACATCTTTGAGTTTTCTTTTTTGCCTCTTTTTCAAACTCTATAAACATGGAAAAAAAATCAAGTTATGCCTTTTTTGGACTCATAAAACTATTAAACAACGTTGGACTCGTAAAGCATGACAAGACCAAACCACTCCTTCTCAGGGTTCATTAAAAATACTCAGAAGGATTCATCTGAATGATGAACTTATAGATCAAACATATGTTATACTCCTCAAGATTGTAAAAACTAAAGAGGTACTGGCCAGAAATGGTAAGGAAATTGGGAAAACAGGCAATCAAACCTATTAATGGCAATGATTTATTCTTGAAAATGACTCTCTTTCACTTCATCTTCATGATTGTTTTGGGTTGGGGAATTCACTTGCCTCTCTATTGATCACGCCTTAATGAAAGCCTTCATGATAGGTATTTGAGTCAATGTTGGCAACTCCATATCAGTGGCGTTGATATGTTAAAGAGGAATTCCACCCTTAGTTGACATATTTTACAATACCCTTAAGCCTTACTTCATGTTTTTCGCTCCATAACTAGCTCTGCATCATCACATTTTGTCTCAAATCTTGATACATGTTTCGTGTCGTTGATGGGGGATACATCAAGGCCCTCCTACGACAAGTCACTCCTTGTTGACATCAGCACATTATCTAGGAAGTTGACTTATAAACTCCCTTCAGTGCCTTGGAGCTTACATACCTCAATAGCAAGTTTCCTCATTTTTGGTGACAAGTTTACATCATTAGCCTTTGACCAAAAGATTTTGTGTGGTGTTCGATTTCATCTCATTCATTTGTACTGCATCTATTATATTGTAGTACCTTGAGAGCCAGTATCATTATCAGTGCTTCCTCTTGCATCTATTAATGGCTTGCATCATTGGTCGGTAATCAAATTGTTTCTACCATGTTCGACTCCAATACATTTACTGACATGGTTAGAATCGTACTATGAATGATGAGGTAGAAAACCCCAGATCTAGTTTCACCATCTAGGTTGCGATTTCAGGACTCATACAAGGTTACAAATTATGATGGTTATGATCATTCAGAAAGTTATCTAAGCATGGGGCCACATTTGTCATCAGTGGATGTGATTTCGATTATGTACATGTAAATTGGATTATATGTTGAGTATGGGTATGTCTACCTCAGCAATGATATCATGATGATAATTTATTATAATAAATGGTAATCTCAACCAATCTATTCTTGATTCAAACTTGTCACATAATAAAGCACTTTATCCTTGAGCCACTGCTTCTGAATTTGCACTTTAGGGGGCAATTTGTTACACGTCATTTTTCACATCCAATCAAATGGCATTGAAACAATATCAGTAAACATCCATTAACACTTTGCATTCATCCCCTACAAATCCTAGAACATCTTCTCTCCAAAAATTCCAAGTCTTCTAGGTTAAACAACTGAAAACCTTAAATTTTTGGCCCGTCACACTTTCCTCTCATGCAACCTTCATTGTTGCAAGTTGTACGCAGAGCAACTACATTGACCATTGCATAATTCCTTTGCTATAGGTGTGATGGCCTGTAGAATTTGGTAAAAAATAAAAATAATTTGGAATCTTCTCTTTCCATAAGCTTCCTAAGTGGTTTTAAACATTTACTATTAAGTTAGATCCCACATTCCTATCCGTGAGGTCTTATCTCTTATCCCTAGAACTTATCCTCCCTCATATGTGGATCTAAGTTCAAGATTGGTAAATCCCAAACCACCCCATTTACCCTATAAATTCATTGCCTCCCATGGAGTTTGGGTTGGCTTTTGGAGACTCTTAATTATGCCCTCATGTTGTTACTTTGTGCCTAAGGATCCATTATCCATCCATGCACTTGAGTTGTGATTGAAGGCTTGCTTTGTGCAAAGGAAGGACAAGAGAGTTGGGGAGACATCTACAAGGTCAAGATCTGTAAACGATTGTAATTTCTCCTATATTCATTAATAAAAAAAGTGTTTTGTTTTCTTATACTTATCTCTCATTAATGCATATGTATTGCAATACCTTTTTGACTCATTGTTTAGAGATGTTATTTTTATGTGGTAGTGTTCTTGCTTCTTTTAGTTGTTTTGCAGGTTTCATTTATAGCACTTGGATTTGGAGTTGGAGCATACAAGCAAGGAGAAGAGGACAACTTGTGTTGGATTCTAGGTAGGTATTTCCTCCATGTTTTAATTTCTTTAAGGAAATCATAAGTAATTTTGTCTCTGTTGTTTCTAGATCCAACCACTACATCTAGGGAGTTTCTAGATCCAACCACTACATCTAGGGAGTTTGCTTCTGTCCATAGAAGGGAATTATTTGTCAAACAATAGCTTATTTATGAAAGTGATCTCCTTGTTTTTGTATGAATATTGACTTTTAGGTTATCTTCTCGCACTAATACCTTTTAATCCAATATGAACACATCTTGAATTCATAATTGGATAATACGTTGAGCTTGCCTCAACATTCTTCATATATTCCTGCAATATCCTTCCAGGTAATAAAACAATATGTTAACCAGATAACCAATAATAATTATTAATATTAGACTTACCTCATCATGATGACCTTCTCATCAAAGCATCAACATCCTTATGATCCATCTCCATATGAATCTTCCTTTATGGATCAGAGTGCCCAAGGATCGAGCTTGATTACTAAGTTGTAATATCTTCCTTAGAATTGTCATTGTTAACTCCCTTCTCTTCTTCCAGAGAGTATACTTGATGTTGATCAATATTGTTATATTCATGCAATCAGTGAGAAAGTATTTATATCTATTCATTCCAGAGTAATTCAAATCCATCTTCTTAGGCATCATACAACCAAATGAAAGATTTACTATGCATAATTTGTGACCAATTCTCCTTATAGGATTATATGAATCCTACCCAAAAGTTACTTTAAACATGCATTCTTAATCTTTCACATAATCATATAACTATATGTATTCCACAATAAGCCCGTGACTTGATGATCCAGGTCTGGATATGACAAAGGACCCTTCCAAGACCTTTTACTTTCATGATGTGTTAAATTGCATTTTTATAAGAACATGAATGAATAGATCTGCATGATGTAAAGAAGAGGAACATGACATTCATCAACACATAAAAACATAAGCCATTGATAATGGAGTTTGTCCAGGAGGGACTACATCTCCAGGCCCCAATGTCACGATGGTGTAGGCCACTGCATTAAGTGTTGTCAATAGTGATGATGTACATAGAGGTGATGTCACTATCATACAAAGAAAATTCCCTCACACATGAGTGGCTCCAAGAGATGTTCCACTACAGGAACTCTCAGTCAAAAGACTCCTATCAATATGACACAAACTCATGCATGATGAGCATCCCGCCAACATGGCATAAAAGGGATCTCAATGCCAAACATATATGATGACAACATGAGTATCCCATCAACATATGACAAAGGGATCTCAAAACATAACATGATGGATTGTGACAACAAGTACATCACATAGACGATTCCTCGTCACATCAAGCAGGAATCATGAAAACAAGTAATAAAAAAGATACATCATCAACATCAAAGAGGGATTTGTGCAGCATAATGCATAGCAAAAGAATTACATGAACACACTACATATACCTCACAACCAAGGGCCATCTGAAGAAGAAGATGTCAAACTACTGAAGTTGTTCATGCCATCGATTCTCATGACATCAATCACATGGAAATGGTTGCTCGCACATAAATTCTAACACCTCCATTCCACTTTAAAAAGTGGCTAGAAAATAAAATGAGCAAATGAAAGATCTGAATGCACCATCAAATTTGTGGCATCGAATAGTGAAAAATTGACGGTCAAATTTATGAATTCTAAGAAATTGAGAATCTGGGACTCAAGGAATCTTTTAGATTCCCCCTAGATTCCTCAAATATTCTACTCCATGGGTGGACTGGAAATCTTCATGTTAGGTCCCTATAATACTAGTGATTCCCCCATTACTATTGTTGTTGTATCCCTTATTGTTCTTTTTGAGCCCCTATGGTCCCCATATTATTATTATTGTGCCCCATAGAATCCCTCTATTGTTGTTTTTGTGCCTTTATATTATTATTGTTAGGTCAGTTTGGTTATATTGTGATCCCTTAGACTACTATATATAGAAAGGAGGTTTTGTCATTTTTATCATCCAAGAATTGTTCATTTGTGTAATGTGAAGGAGGTTTCCCCCTCGAAGAGGCTTATTTCTAAGGTGTTCATCTATCTTTTCTATCTTTTTATGAGCTAGTTTCATGACATTTGGTATCGGAGCTTTGGATTCTAGGATTTCGCTACTCCAAACAAGTCATCATGGCATTTACGCTATAAAAAAATTTTGATGATGTTTCAGAAGCTAAAAAAAAAACCCATTTGAGAAGAAATCTCGCTAAACCTCGAGTCTCAATTTCATATCTTGTCTTGCTATATTTTCGGAGATATGATCTGAGGAAGTTAAGGATTTTGCAAGCTCCAGAATTTCATATAAAACAGGTCATCGTAGAATTTGCGCTATAACTCTTTCGCTACAAAGTTTCAGAAGCTAAAAAAAAAACCATTTAAGAAGAAATCGGTCTGAACTGCGACTCTGAATTTTAGATCCTGTCTCGCTATATTTTCAGAGATATAATCTGCGGAAGTTAGGGTTTTGGAGACCCCCGAATTACATCCAAATAGGTCACCTTGGGAAAATCATCATAACTTTATCTTTGAGCATCAGATTTAATTTTCATAAGGAGTTGCAGAAAGAGGACGGACTGTAGTTTTTTGGGTACAATTTTCAGATCTTAAGGTTGAAACAGTGACCTGCAACACGTCGTAGAAGTTCACTCTACTGAACAAAGTTATACTCAGGTCATCGTGGGAGATTTGGCATAACTCTTAATTGGAGAATCCAATCTTGATTAGACTTGTGGAGTTATAAATATTACTCAGAGGGTTACTTCAGGAAGAACTTTCAGACCTTGGAGATCTAAAATTACAGAAATACATCAAATTCAATATCAAGCTCCTACAAAGTGAAAAAAAATGTGTGTAGTTTTTTTTAAATTTTGCATAAGCTTGGTTTGAAAAATTGGTTTGAAGGAAGTCAAAGGACATAGTGAAGCATTCTTATCGGTAATTGATGCCTCGAAGAAAGAAAATGGAAACACCTAGTAAGCAACCTAAGCTCTAGCATGACTCGTGAAGAAGAGGAAGAAATGCAACATGATATATCAAAATTACAAGACCAAGTGCAACAAATGTCACTCGCACAAAAAGTAACAGAATCTAAGATGGATGGTTTAAAGAAAGACGTAGAAACTAAGATGGATGGTTTAAAGAAAGGCATGGAAGCTAAGATGGATGGTTTAAAGAAAGGCGTAGAAGCTAAGATGAATGGCGTGGAAGCTAATATGGAAGGCGTGGAAGCTAAGATGGATAATTTGAAGATAGATTTGAAGACATGCATGGAAGATTTGAAAATAGATTTGAAGACAGATTTGACAAAGTTTCTACAAGAAATGCTTATTAATGGCGAAAGGGTAGTAAAGGAAACTCATGACGAGAAAAAAAGAAATTTTAATCATGATTTCATAGACTCTAACGTTGGATCAAAGAACCACCATGTTCCAAATATCAATATGAGTAATTTTGATGGCAAGGATCCTGGAACATGGATACTACAAATGGAGCAATTTTTCAATCTCCATAATGTGAAAAACACACAAAAGGTACGCATTGCAACTTTATATTTGGAACCAAATCAATTTGTATGGTATCAATGGCTCTGCTCTTGTAAACAAATTGTCACTTGGGCTATTTTTACGGATGAAATGATAGCACATTATGAGGATACAAAAAGCAACACTTTTTTTAACCAATTGATAAATCTCAAACAAAAAGGTTCAATGATGGAGCACATTGAGGACTTCCAAAAATTGAATATAAGGGTAAAATATATTCCAAAGGAGCATAGGATTGATGTGTCCATAGGGACTTTAAAAGATAACATCCAACATGAGGTTCGCCTTTGGGAACCAGATTCATTGGAGAATGCATTCATGTTGGCAAGAAAAATGGAAAGCAAAATTATGGCAACAAGGAAGCCTACCACTCACAATCATAAAGATGGAAGTGTTATTGTCCCTAGTCATCCACAACCTACAAGGTTGACACCACAACAATTTGAAGAAAAAAGAGCAAAAGGACTTTTTTACAGTTGTGATAGCAAATACACTAAAGGTCATAAGTGTGTCGAGAAGAAATTATTTTACATAGATTGTGAAGAGGAGGAAGAAAAGGAACAAGAAACATCAAAAGAAGACGATATACACCAAGAACAAACCTTTGAAAAAGATGAAATCAATCTGACCATATCTTGTAATGCATTGGCTGGAATTACCACTCCTTAAACTATCAAGATAGAAGGGTATATCAAGAAGAAAAAGGTAATAGCGTTGATTGATTCAGGAAGTACCCATAATTTTATTCATTGTAAGATAGCTAAGGAATTGAATTGCTTCCTATATCTAGCACCAGAGTGTCAAGTGATGGTTGCAAGCGGAGGAACCATAAATTGCTCGGGAAAGTGCCATAATATCAAGCTATCCATGGGAGAATATTTATTGAATAGCCCAATGCTTTCCATTCCAATGGGTGGTGTTGATGTTGTACTAGGAGTCCAATGGCTACAATCCTTGGGTACAATAGCTTTTAATTTTCAAGAATTTTTCATGAAATTCTCTTCAGAAGGAAAGGAAGTTGAATTCAGGGGTATCGCAAGGAAATCAAGAAATATAATCAGCTCTAACAGAATGACAAAGCTTCTAAAGAAAGAACAATGAGGCATAATTACACAATTATGTTCACTAGATGTTCCCACATCAAAATCATCCATATCTCCAAAAAGTCTTGGACAATCATTCCAAGGTATTTGAGACTCCCAAATGTCTCCCACCTATTCGTGATCATGATCATGCTATTAATTTGATTCCGGGAAGTGTTCCTCTAAACATTAGGCCTTACAGATATTCCTATGTCCAAAAGAGTGAAATTGAATGTATGGTTGCAGAAATGCTAGAGGCTGGTATAATTCAACTTAGTCAAAGTTCTTTCTCTGCTCCAGTAGTATTGGTTCACAAGAAGGATGGATCATGTTATGAAACCAGCTCACAAAAAGATAGAAAAGATAGATTAACGCCTTAGAATTCAGCCTCGTTGAGGGGGAAACCTCCTTTACATTACATAAATGAAGAATTCTTGGATGATACAAATGAAAAGACCTCCTTTCTATATATAGGAGTCTAAGGGGTCATAATATAATCAGAACCGACATAACAATAATAATGTAAGGGCAAAATAATAACAATAGTGGGCTTCTATGGGGCACAATAGTAACAATATGGGCACTACATGGGTACATCACTATAATAAGGGAGTTGTACTAATAACAATAAGGGGTTACACTAGTAGTATAGGGGCCTAACATGCCCCTCTCCTTCAAAAAGTGTTGTCCTCAACGCTTGAGTACTTCTTGAAGCTTCTGTATAAAATTCTTGTCCTCCCATGTGGAATCTTCAGCAGGTAAGTTCTTCCACTTGATGAGATACTCTGAAATTGACCGATTTCATAGCTGTCGGGTTCTTGTTTTTGTGATTGCTCTAGGGTCCAATATGATTTTTCCATCCTCTTCAATTTCTGGAAATATTGTTTGAATTGGGATCTTTTGCAACTTTTGAATAAGTGGCCATACTTCTTCGTCCCTCTTCCATTCATCCCTTGTTTCATTTATCCAATCTAGTTGGATAATAGAAATAGCACAAAACAATGCTTCCACATCCTCATCCTTTCTTGAGAGTGCATCTGCAACAAAAGTTTGCTTCCATTTTCTATAGATGATGTCAAAGTCATAAATCAACATATTTGTGACACATTTTTTCTGTTCTTCTAAAGATAATAGTTGTTCTAAAAATTTATTAAGACTATCATGATCCATTTTTACCTTGAAGTGTCTTCCCATTCGGAAAGGTCTCCATTTCTTAAGTGCATGTAGTATTGCCAAGATTTGCTTCTCATAAATAGCTTGCTTGAGATGTAGTAGTAAAAATACCCAATCACCTACATCAAAACATTTTTCACTACGATGTTGATCTACCTGTTATTTCATTCAATTTTGCATCAAAGTGGCGTTGACCTTTAAAATTTGGAGAACCTGTTGTTGATGCTCGATGTGATCTTTCACTGCTTGAACCTTTTTCTTCTTGATATTTCCTTCTATCTTTAGAGTTTGAGAAGTGGTAATTTCTTCCAATTCTTTACAAGATAAGGTCGGATTCATTTTGTGATGCTCGATGTGATCTTTCACTTCTTGAACATTTTTCTTCTTGATATGTCCTTCTATCTTGATAGTTTGAGGAGTGGTAATTCCGACCAATGAATTACAAGATATGGTTGGATTCATTTCTTCTTTCTTGATGTGATCTTTCACTTCTTGCACATTTTTCTTCTTGATATGTCCTTCTATCTTGATAGTTTGAGTAGTGGTAATTCTTGCCAATGCTTTACAAGATATGGTCTGATTCATTTCTTCTTTCTCTGGGGTTGGGTCCTGGCATATATCCTCTTATTTTGATGTTCCTTGATCCTTTTCTTCCTCCTCTTCCTACTCTATGTAAAATAATTTCTTCTTAGCACACTTATGACCTTTAGTGCATTTGCTATCATAATTATAACAAAGCCCTTTTTCTCTTTTTTCTTCCAATTGTTGTGGTGTAACCCTTGTAGTTTGTGGAAGGCTAGGAGAAACAACACTTCCATCTTTATAGTTGTGAGGGATAGACTTCCTTGTTGCCATAATTTTACATTCCACTATGTAACAAATCCCTTTTACTATTTCCAATTGTTGTGGTGTTGCTCTAAATAAGGTGTTGTTCTTTGTATCCTCATAATGTGCTATCATTTCCTCCATGAAAATTGACCACGTAACAAGTTGTTTATGAGAACAAAGCCCTTTATACCATAAAAATTGATCCGGTTCTAAATATGAAGATGTAATACATACCTTTTGTAACATTGGTACACCATATAGATCAAAATATTGCTCCATATAAAGTATCTAATTTACTAGATCCTTGCCGTCAAACTTCCTCATCTTGCTTTTTCTTTATTTTAGGAGCTCAATCTTGAAACAACTGTAACTCTGTACTTCCAGATCTTTAAGTTCTAAAATTGTGACCTATAGTAGCCCTCTGTGTCCTCTTTCCAATGCCACCAGTCTGATCCACATTGGATTCTCCAAGGAAGAGTTATTCCAAATCTCCCACAGTGACTTGATTATAGACTACTTCAGTAGAGCAAACTTGTACGGCGTGCCACGTGTCATTTATTAGACCTTTGGCTTTGAAAATTATATACAAGAAACTACAGTCCATCCTCTTTCTGCACCTTCTTACGAAATTTCAATCTGATGCTCAGAGAGAAAGTTATGACGATTTCCCCAAGTCACCTGTTTGGAATGTAATTCAGGAGTCTACAAAAATACCAACTTCCTCAGATCATATATCCACAAATATAGCGCGAAAATATATGAAATTCAGATCCAAGCTTCAGCGCAATTTCTTCTCAAATGGGTTTTTGTTTTAGAATTTCAAATGGCGCGGAAAAAACGTTATAGAGAAAATTCCACGACGACCTGTTTGGAGCAGTGAAACCCTAGAATCCAAAGCTCTGATACCAAATGTTATGCAACCAACTCACAAAAAGATAGAAAAGATAGATTAACACCTTAGAATTAAGCCTATTCGAGGAGGCAACCTCCTTTACATTACATAAATGAAGAATTCTTGGATGATACAAATGAAAAGACCTCCTTTCTATATATAGGAGTCTAAGGGGTCATAATATAATCAAAGCCGACATAACAATAATAATGTAAGGGCAAAATAATAACAATCGTGGGCTTCTATAGGGCACAATAATAACAATATGGGCACTACATGGGTACATCAATATAATAAGGGGGTTGTACTAATAACAATAAGGGGTTACACTAGTAGTATAGGGGCCTAACAGATCATGGCGCATGTGTCCAGATTATAGGGAGCTTAACAAGCTCACTATTAAAGATAAATTTCCCATTCCTATCATTGATGAATTATTGGATGAATTGCATGGATCATTTTACTTCACCAAGTTGGATCTTCGATCAGGATATCATCAAATTAGAATGAAGACTGAAGACATTCCAAAAACATCATTTAGAACTCATGAGGGTCATTATGAATTTTTGGTCATGCCTTTTGGCCTTACTAATGCACCTTCTACATTTCAAGGTTTGATTAATTCCATTTTCAAACCCTTCCTTAGAAAATTTGTGTTAGTATTTTTTGATCATATACTAATCTACAACAAGTCTTGGAAGGATCATGTCCAACATGTTGACATGGTTCTCAAAATATTGGAGGAGAAACAATTATATGAAAAAATCTCCAAATGTTTCTTTGGAGTACAAGAGGTGGAATCTCTGGGTCATATTGTATCTCATGAAGGTGTTAAGGTAGACCCTAGCAAAATTAAAACGATTAAGGAATGGAAAATCCCCACATCCATAAAACATCTACGAGGATTTCTCAGGTTGACAGGGTATTATCGCAAGTTTGTTAAGAATTATGGGAGAATAGCAGCACCTCTAACAACATTATTAAAGAAAGATGCATTTTCATGGACTCCAGAAGCAACAAAGGCCTTTGAACATCTTAAAGAGGCAATGTGCCAAGCACCAGTCTTAGCTACACCGAACTTCACAAAAACCTTTATTGTGGAATGTGATGCCTCAGGAAATGGAATTGGTGTTATTTTAATAGAAGAAGAAAGACCCATT
Source organism: Pinus tabuliformis (assembly GCA_031772625.1). Taxonomy (NCBI): domain Eukaryota; kingdom Viridiplantae; phylum Streptophyta; class Pinopsida; order Pinales; family Pinaceae; genus Pinus; species Pinus tabuliformis. The sequence continues at coordinate 559,686,523 of CM062817.1, forward strand.
GCTTTCAAAAGTCGTCCAATCAAAGGAAAGTATTTACACAAAGCTATTTATGAGAAGGAAGTGTTGGCAATACTACATGCACTTAAGAAATGGTGACCATACCTAATGGGAAGACACTTCAAGGTAAAAACAGATCATGATAGTCTTAAATACTTTTTAGAACAAAGATTATCTTCAGAAGAGCAACAAAAATGGGTCACAAAGATGTTGGGTTATGACTTTGAAATTGTCTACAAAAAAGGGAAGCAAAATTTTGTGGTAGATGCACTCTCAAGAAAGGACGAGGATGTGGAAGCATTTCTTTGCACCATTTCTATTCTCCAACCAGATTGGATAAACGAAGCAAGGATGAATGGAAGAATGACGAGGAAGTGTGGGCACTCATTCAAAAGATACAACAAGATCCCAGTACATCTGATACATTTAGCTGGAAAAATGATTCATTATGGTACAAGGATTGGTTATACCTATGTAAGAATTCCCAACTCAAACAAAAGATTCTTAAGGAATTGCACACCTCTCCCTTAGTAGGGCGCTCAGGATTTCTAAAAACCTACCACAGGGTTAAGAAGGATTTTTTTTGGGATGGCCTTAAATTGAATATTCAAAAGTTTGTGGCGGAATGTTTGGTTTGCCAACAAAATAAAGTTGAAACAATTAAGATCACGGGACTATTACGACCATTATCCTTTCCAAGCCAACATTGGGAGGAGGCTTCAATGAATTTTATCACAGGTTTACCCAAGTCCGAAGGAAAGAGTTTTATCATGGTGGTAGTTGACAGACTTACCAAGTATGCACACTTTTGTGCATTATCTCATCCATTTAAAGCGAGTATAGTTTCTACTGCATTTATGGAAACAATTCAAAAGCTACATGGAAACCCAAAGATTATTGTAAGTGACAGAGATCCCATTTTCACTGGAAATTTTTGGACAGAATTATTTTCTTGTCTTGGTACTCAATTAACTCATAACTCATCTTATCATCCTCATTCTGATGGGCAAACTAAGATAGTAAAAAAATGTTTGGAAGGATATCTTCGTTGCTTTGTATCTGATAAACAGACACAATGGGTCAAATGGTTGCCTCTGGCTGAATGGTGGTATAACACTTCCTTCCATACTACAACAAAAATGACCCCATTTATGGAATTTTATGGATATCATCCACCATCCATGACATTATATTTAAGAGAAAATTCTAAGGTTCAAGCAGTGGAAGATCGCATCGAGCATCAGCAAAAAGTTCTCCAAATCTTAAAGGATAACCTCACCTTAGCGCAGAATAGAATGAAACAGCAGGCAGATCAACATCGCAGCGAAAGAAGTTTTGATGTAGGTGATTGGGTATTCCTACGGCTACAACCATATAAACAAATGTCCCTCAAGAAAGCTAAGAAGGATAATAAATTATCACCAAAGTATTATGGTCCGTACAAGGTGTTGCAAAAGATAGGTACTATGGCATACAAATTGGAGCTTCCTGCATCTTCTCGAGTGCACCCAGTTTTCCATGTTTCATGCTTAAAGAAGGTTATAGGTGACAAGCTTCCAGTTCAAACAATATTTCTAGAACTTGATGAGGAAGGAAAAATGATATTGGAACCTGAAGAAGTCAAAGAAACAAGAACTCGACAGCTACGAAATCGATCAATTTCAGAGTATCTCTTCAAGTGGAAGAACTTACCTATTGAAGATTCCACATGGGAGGATGAGAATTTTATACAGAAGCATCCAGAACTACTCAAGCGTTAAGGACAACAATTTTTTGAAGGAGAGGGACATGTTAGGTCCCTATAATACTAGTGATTCCCCCATTACTATTGTCATTGTATCCCTTATTGTTATTGTTGAGCCCCTATTGTCCCATATTGTTATTATTGTGCCACATAGAATCCCTCTATTGTTATTTTTGTGCCTTTATATTATTATTGTTAGGTCGGCTTGGTTATATTGTGACCCCTTAGACTCCTATATATAGAAAGGAGGTTTTGTCATTTGAATCATCCAAGAATTGTTCATTTGTATAATGTAAAGGAGGTTGCCCCCTCGAAGAGGCTTATTTCTAAGGCGTTCATCTATATTTTCTATCTTTTTGTGAGCTGGTTTCATAACACTACAACTCAAAAGGTGAATCTGACCTCGCCATTGCAATCCCTGCAGAAAACCGTGAAAAATGACTATAAACTTGACTATATTCTGACATGTAGAAAAATTACCTCCTCGGGAAAATTGCAAGGATCATGCTTCCACTCCTTGTTTCTACAACAACCATGGTTCCACCTGCATTGGTTTGCGTGCATGCTCCTAGCCTCCTCCTTGTTGCAATGCCTTCGTTCCTTTGTTTTACACCATCGTTTCCATCCTCCAATTCCCCCCCCCCTTGCACTAATAAAAAAAATGGTTTAAGTACTATTTCGCTGGTGGACTTTACAATGGAAGTCCAACTGGCGTTTTGGTAAAATAGTAAATGGTTGATAAGGGATCGGGGGATTGAATCCCGCCCCTCCCCTTTTACATTACATAATCGTTTATTCACTAAACAGGGCGCGTTGTTGATTGGATGGCATGGCTACGTTTGCATGATTTTTGGTGGTTGTTGGTTTGTACATGGGTTGCGCGTTATAAGATTAGTTTTGGAGGTTACGTGTGAGGGTGCCCAGGAGGTGGGCGGCAGCACCAGCCAGGCAGGTTCGAGCCCCGCCACCCTAAGTCTATCATATGGTAAGTGAGGTGGGGTGTGGTTCGGGTCCACCGGAGGTGGCCTACCCATCGCCCTTTAATATTTATGTTAATATATGCGATGGTATGGAGGTTGGAGGGTCCGATGGGGTCATGGCTGCCGGCCCGACTTTTTTTAAATAAAAATTTTTATATGTAGTTTGGCGGTGGCAGGGGTGGTGGCCCTCCACGTCATTCATTAAGAAAAAAAAAAAAATTAGTTAAAATAAAATATATTTTCGAATTTGTCTAATATAGGGGATATTAGACAAATTAACAATCCCACAAATTCGCCCGTTTTCGGGAGCTAGGTTCCATGCTCGGGACTCGATCATTTTTTAGGACACTTAAACCTAGCCCACAACCCAACTTTGACCAGAAATTTGATTGGCTCATTCTCCCTCATACGAGCTCGTATTGACAAACCGTTCGCCCCATCGCAATCAGGACAACGACATCTACGCTCTAGTCCTGGTTCGACAACATTATGATCACTTTGGTTTTCAAGCTTTCATACTTCCTCTTTATCCTGTGTGTGTCTCCAGAGCCACCTGGATTAATCCTCCCCATTGAGGAGCTTTTGGTCCTCCAAAAGCATGACAAATAATCTGCAACTTCTCTATACCTTGTCTGCATCACAAGCATCCTAAAAGGTCTCGCTTCCATCTCCTTCACCTTTTTTCTTTGGAGCCTTAAGTGATGAGTCAACACCTACAACCTCAACCTGTAGTACATTTTTTTTTGCAAATTACGTGCTTGACTTTCATGACCAACTAATGATCTAAGAATCGCACACTTGCCACAAGTTTATAACACATACTCGGTGGTCAAGTTTACATCAAGATGGAAACAATACCCCAGCTATGAAAACAAGGCCAACATACCATTGTAGCCTCAATAATTGATGGAAAACACATCATCACTGCAACACATGATTTACAATCATAAGGCCAAACACTATTGTCTTGACAAGTGATGGAAACATGACATCAATTTCAAAGTTTAACATGCAACCCAAAATAATATCAAACATCATTGTTGTTGAACAAGTGGTGGAAACACATCATCACTTTTACATTTTAAAACGCAACAAATTATTTACAAAATCAGGACCATGAAATGCTAACATATCTAGAAACCATTTTTCACTTATTAAGGTGAATGGGTTGCCTCCTTGTGGCACATTTGATGGTCGAACAACTGCTTCACCTGGTGCATGCACTGGCACTTTGTCTTTAAGGCGCTGCTCTGGATGGAGCCTCCAACATGTGACTCTTTGATGGCCACTTCTATCGCAATGATTGCAATTGATTTTCTTCCTCCAGATCTGCTTAACATGTTTATTTCCCTGTTGTTGAGAGGGTCTTTCACACCTCATCCTTTTGTGTGCTACCATTCTTTTCCAACACTTAGAAAATGTATGGTTATGTAATCCACAAAATGTACATGTTTTTTGATGCCATGTTTTACGTTCATCTTTAAAAACATGATTGTAATCAAAATGAACATTCGAATGTCGAGAGTGGTTATACCTTTCCTTGTTGTCTATGATGTAAGTATGGCGATGAGAGCTTTCCTCAGCTCTTTCCCTACCATGGGATGATGTAGATGTGTTCCCATCATTCTCTTTCCTCGACAATTTAGACATTGTCTCGAAAGAATCTGACACCTTCGAGCATTCTCCTTTGGTGTATCTCACACCTGCAAATCGATGTTAATGCACAACCTCCAAAGTTTGAGTTATGTCTTCGTTATTAACACCAAGTTCTTCTTCCTTCTCGTGCTTCGTCTTGGTAAGGAGCCTCATGTTTGTCCCTGTAATTGGGATCTCCAAATATCCAACAAAAATCATACTATGTGACGACGAAACTGAAAGGAAATCAATATTTTTTACCTCCTTTGTTGATTTGGAAAGAACTGATGAGGTTTTCTCATCCTCTGTTGTTGGTGGTTCGCTAGTTGTCTTGGCGCATTCCCTAACTTCCTTTCTGACATACCCAAGTCCTGCCTGACATGGTAATTCCTCTAGTTTGATGGGGTTGACAATGCCTTGGCCATTAACACCTAGGCCTTTTCCTTCATACCCCATTTTCTTCAACATTTCGATCTAATTCCCATGGTATGATTTTCAGAAATAGCAAAATCATCATCAGGACACATACATGAATTCAAAGAATTACATTTTACCTCACATGGGTCACGCTGCAGCTTTTCCAAGGCCTCATCCTTTGCTTGCAGCCATTATAACAGACTATGTTTCTCCTCTTTCTCTTCATATAGATGTATCTTCAATTCAGCATTCTCTGTTTGAATATTCTGATTGTTGTGCTTTAGTTCTTCCAGGGCCTCTTCCGTGGCTTGCAACTAAAGCTGTAATCGCTCCTTTTCCTCTGTCTCTTTTTGTAGAGTTTCATACATTATTTCCACCCTTTTGGAAATTTTGAGCATAGTCTCATGCATCGCTTTTTCATCCTCTGTTGTTGCACAATCCATTTTTCATGTTGCAATTCACATCAACGTAAAGACCGCTCTGATACCACTTGATCCAGGTCCGGGTGTGACAAAGGAACCTTCCAAGACCTTTTACTTTCATGATGTGTTAAATTTCATTTTTATAAGAACATGAACAAATACATCTACATGTTGTAAAGAAGAGGAACATGACATTCATCAACACATAAAAACATAAGCCGTTGATAACGGAGTTCATCCAGGAGGGACTATGTCTTCGGGCCCCAATGTCACGATGGTGTAGGCCGCTGCATTAAGTGTTGTCAATAGTGATGATGTACATAGAAGTGATGTCACTATCATATAAGGAAAATGCCCTCACGCAGGAGTAGCTCCAAAAGATGTTCCACTACAGGAACTCTCAGTCAAAGGACTCCTATCAGTATGACACAAACTCATGCATGATGAGAATCTCGCCAACATGGCATAAAAGGGATCTCAATGCAAAACATACATGACGACAACATGAGTATCCCATCAACATACGACAAATGGATCTCAAAACATAACATGATGGATCATGACAACAAGTACATCACATAGACGATTCCACGTCACATCAAAAAGGAATCATGGAAACAAGTAATAAACAAGATTCCTCATCAACATCAAACAGGGATCTATGCAGCAAAATGCATAGCAAAAGAAGTACATGAACGCACTGCATATACCTCACAACCAAGCGCCATCTGAAGAAGCGAATGTCAAACTGCTGAAGCTGTTCATGCCATCAATTCTCACAGCATCAATAGCATGGAAATGGCTGCTCACACATAAATGTTGACAACTACATTCCACTTAGAAAAGTGGCTGGAAAATAAAATGAGAAAATGAAAGGTCTGAATGCACCATCATATTTGTGGCGTCGAATAGTGAAAAATTGACTGCCAAATTTCTGAATTCTGAGAAATTGAGAATCTGGGGCTCAAGGAATCTTTTAGATTCCTCAAAGATTTTGCGCCATGGGTGAACTGGAAATCTGCAACTCGAAAGGAAAATCTGACCTCGCCATTGCAATCCCTGTGGAAAACCGTGAAAACGACTATAAACTTGACTATATTCCGACATGGAGAAAAATTACCTGTCAGGAAAATTGCAAGGATCATGGTTCTGCTCCCTGTTTCTACAACAGTCATGGTTCCACCTGCATTGGTTTGTGTGCATGCTTCTAGCCTCCTCTTTGCTGTAATGCCTCTGTTTCGTTTTTTTACACCACCGTTTCTGTCCTCCAATCCCCCCCTTGCACTGATAAAAAAAAGGGTTTAAGTGTTATTTCACTGGCGGACTTTACAATGGAAGTCCAACTGGTGTATTGGTAAAATAGTTAATGGTTGAGGAGGGGTAGGGGGATCGAATCCCGCCCCTCCCCTTTTACATTACATAACTATTTATTCACTAAATAGAGCGCGTTTTTGGTTGGATGGCATGGTTACGTTTGCATGATTTTTGGTGGTTATTGGTTTGTACATGGGTTGCGCATTACAAGATTGGTTTTGGAGGTTACGTGTCAGGGTGCCCAGGAGGCAGGCCGTCCACATTGGTCGGGCGGGTTCGAGCCCCACCACCCTCAATCTATCATATGGTAAGTGAGGTGGGGCGTGGACCGGGTCCACCGAAGGTGGCCCACCCACCGCCCTTTAATATTTATGTTAATATATGCGGTGGGTATGGAGGTTGGAGGGTCCGACGGGGTCATGGCCGCCGGCCTGATTTTTTTTTAATAAAAATATTTATATGTAGTTTTGGGGTGGCGGGGGTGGTGGCCCGCCACCTCATTCATAATTTTTTTTATTTAAAATAAAATATATTTTTGAATTTGTCTAATATAGGGGATATTAGACAAATTAACGATCCCACAAATTCGCTCATTTTCGGGAGCTAGGTTCCATGCTCGGGACTCGGTCATTTTGTAGGACACTTAAACTTGGCCCACAACCCAACTTTGACCAGAAGTTTGACTGGATCGTTCTCCCTCATACGAGCTCAGATTGACGAACTGTTCAGTCCGCCGCGATCACGATCAGGACGACGAGATCTACACTCTGGTCCTGGTTCGACAACATTCTGATCACTTTCGTTTTCGAGCTTTCATAAGCCCTCTTTGTCCTGTGTGTGTCTTTGGAGCCACCTAGATCACTTGACCAGTTTCATTCTTTCATCCTTGTAAGAGTATTGTTTCCATACAATATAGAGTATATGCTAATCCTTGGCATAATGATTTTTCCAAGAACCTATCAAAATTATGCTTCTTATTGGATCTTGGGGATCCACCTTAGTAAAATGACTACCTATAACATAATGTTAGAGAATGTATGGATGAACATTATGCAAAATGGTCTCAAACTTCTCATTGTTGAAAAACTAGATGATTCTTACAAAGCGATTCAATCAAGTAAACTCTAAATATGTTACTATCACATGCTTCTATCTATGATGCCATACTAAATCTAGATTCTTTTAGAAAATGTGTGTTTACTCCTTTAATTAGCAATGAAAATGTTAGCATCAATTCCTTTAGAGTAAGGTTTTAAATCTTTTCTAGGATATTTCTAATCCAAATGTCATTTAGTACTAGGGTTTACAAACCCTACATACCAAAACACAAACACAAGATTCATAATAAACCCAAGATACCAAAACACAAGATTCATAAACCCTATAATTTTGTCGCATGCTTGCAATACCGCTTACAACTATTCAAACCCTTAATTATAATCTTAACTTACAACATAAAACAAGATGTACATACCTCATGCCGCCTTCTTTTCAGAGATTCGGTCCCTTTTTACATGACAACACTTCTTCAACAAGTGTTAATCTTCAACACTGGTGCCACAACTATTCATCAAGTCAAAAAATTGCTTCTTATTTCTGTGGCACAAGGATTTTCTTTCTCGACTCGTTCACAGAGTAGTATACATTCCAGAGTTTAGGTTGTTTCATGTCAATCTATCTCATATTTTTCCATGATCAAAATTCACTATGATAGAGCCCAAGTAAATATTCATAGAGTATGCAAGACATTATCAAACCAATGTCTATCCACAAGCCCTCTTCATCATCTCTATCAAGGTTGACCTCACCGCTGCGTCAAAATAGCTAGAAACGAGATGCCATTATGAGCAGTGTCACTATTCATTGTAAGAGTGAATCATTGTGTTATTATATAGTCGTACTTATATCGAGCCCACAGAGAGAAATACACAAAAATTGTAGAGTCATATGATGCTACATAGTCACTGTAGTGATGCCATAGCACAAGTCCCATGTTATTAATGACTAGGATCCTTTTCCTTCATACCATCACGGTCATCCATGAGGACATCATATATGTGAGCCACATGAATTTTTAGGTTGCCACCGTTACATATGTCAAGCTTTTGCGATACGACAGAGATTGAAATCATACACAACTTTATCTCCCTGTAGCGAGACATCTTTTACATAATTTTTATTAAACCACATAAAGGTATGAAAACTTGGATGAAGCCATTTTTCGAATTTCAAACTATACCAAACTCGAGTTATTAATGATCCATAGTATAGTTACGTATATAACCATATTATTGAGACCGCATAGATAGAAAAATACCAAGGTTGTGGAATATATAGTTTATATACATGTGTTTAAGCGATGCTAAAGCAACGAACCATGAGCCATATTTTTATGACTTCAATTATAAATGCCATCGGCCTTCGAATATTCTTACAATTGTTTGATATTGTTCAGAGAGCGGTGCCATAATTGTGATATTACCCTTACCCTTTATCACTACAGATCATTATACGCGAAAATTGTTTTCACTGGTTATATACATGTGAATCTATCAAGGTGACTTATAATACCATTACCTCTTTAACGCAATCATGAGGCAAGTCCATGCCATGTTTAGGGTTACCATATAGGAGTTACAGTTTCAATATGAACAGAGAATGTGATCCATACAACCACTGATATGCGAGATGATATAGTGGTTGTTAGCTTTAGACATGTCAATTGGTGATCTTCAGACCTCTTTACTTCAACCAGAGCTCTAATACCATGTTGAAAATTTGGAATTTTTCATTATTTTAACAAATTTCTATTATATGATAATTACTTGTGAAATTGTTAGTAATTTTCTTATTATGTTTTATTCATTCATCAAGTAATTACCATAAAACAAGAATATCATAAGGCAATAGAACACAAGATATAAGCTCCAAGCCAGGGAAAAACCCCTCCAAGGGGAAAACCCAGAAAATCTCTTCTTATAGAAATCAAATGAGAAATCCAAGATCCACAACCATATAAATTCCTCCTCTAGATGCCAAGCGAAAACTTCCTTCTTCCCAAGGGACTAGCAACAAGAGTGTACCAAGGCAAATCTTCTTCCAAACTTCGGACTTCCTCATATTCTTTATCTTCACTATGATATTTCAGACCAATGACATCATCCAAGTGTGTGTCCAAATGAGGTCCATCTTCCCTCTATTTATATGAATTGGACAGGTGCAAATACAGGTATTTATTGGAGCAAGTTTGACTTGTCATGTAGGTCGACTTAACATCTAAAGGGATTTATGTCTCAAAAAAATTACATTTTAAACTAATTTTTTTCCACTTTCTTTTATAATAGGTCCAAAATAAGACTTTGACTTTTTTACTCAAAAACCTAAAACCATGAAGAACATGCTTATCTAGAAAACAATAATAGTTATATTTTTCGTTTTTCGTTTTCTTTCTATATAAAATACAAAATGGTACAAATTATGAAGACGGAAACTAGTTACATTCTCCAACACAAAGGGTACTTCACAGTATGAAAAAGATAAAAGTTTGGGTCTTGATGGTTGGATAGTCAAATTCTTGTTGGGGCTCTATGATATAAATGGGGAGGACCTATTAAGAGTAGTGGAGGATTCTCATCAAAATGGGAGGATTTTAGCTTCATTTAACACAACTTTTATAGCTCTTGTTCCAAAATTAGATGATCCACAATAATTTTATGATTTCAATCCTGTCTCCTTATGTAATTTCATATACAACGTGATTACTAAAATCATCGTGAAAAGGATCAAACCAATTATTTCCATAAATGTATCCAAGGAGAAATTTCCCTTTGTGGAAGGCCATCAAATTCATAAAGCAATTGGGGTCACACAAGAGGGCCTCCATAGTATAAAATCGAAAGGCTCAAAGGTCTAGTAATTAAAATATATCTTTCATAAGCATATGATAGGGTCAGCCGGTTATTCCTCCACCCGATTCTCACTCACCTGGGTTTTGAAGTCCCCTTCATAAACTGGCTCATGAGTTGCATAACCTCAGTATCATTTTTAGTCCTCATTAACGTATTAGCATCTAAATTCTTTCATACCCAATGGGGATTCTGATAAGGTTTCCTATTGTCTCCCTTATTGTTCCTTATGATGGCAGAGGGTTTGAGTAGGCGTCTATTAGAGGCAAGAAGAAGGGGATACATGAGGGGCATGGTTATGGCGAAGATTTGGAAAATACCTATCTTTTGTTTGTTGATGGAATCCTTCTTTTTAGTGATGGATCCATAAGTGACACTGTAGCAATAAAAACAGCTTTGAGCCTCTTTTAGAAAGTGACAACTATGTAAATCAACATCTCAAAAACCACCCTTTCCCCTATTGTCCTCTCCACTAATGAAACCATAATGATGCAAAAAGGCTTTCCTTTTCACATTCACATTAAAGTATTTGGGGTTTTTTCTAAAACAAAATGATTATAGGAAGGTTGATTGGTTGTGGCTACTAGAAAAAATGGAAATAAGGATAAAGGTGTGGAGTTTAAGGTAGTTGTCAAAAGCTAGCAAACTGGTTCTAATTAAGTTTGTTTTGGAAGCTAGTATGTTCTATTGGATGTCATTATCATGGATTCGAAAGGGGGTCCTTAACTCTGCGCGAAATAGCTACCTCTGATTTCTATGGGTTGTCTCAAAAGATTATTATATGCTTCCTTGGGTGTGATGGGAGAAAATAATTGTTCCCAAGGCATGGGGGGGATAGGAAATAAATAACATTCCCCTGTTTGCAAAATATTTGGTTGCCAAGGTGGGTTGGAGCCTCCTGATAACAAACAACCTTTTAGGCATTAGTAGTGCACAGAAAATATATCTATCCTAGCATGTTGGAAGATTGGATTCGCTCTCCTGAAAAGAAAAAAAATCTAATGTATATGTTATCAAGATATTCGTTTTAGCTTCATTCACTGTGATTGAATAAGGTTTTTCATAGAAGGTGGGAAACGATGAAAAGTTGAGGATTGGTGTCGATCCATGGGTCAGTATCATCTCCCCCGTGATTGGTTACCTGTTTAAACATACACAGAAGAGTTACTCATAACTAGGTGTCAAATATTTTGTGAACTTCCATATGGGTTGAAGGGTGGGTTGATGCAGCTCAGTCAAATCTACCAAAAGTGTTTGTGGATCCCTAGAAAAAATATACTACAAAATGTTGTGCATGTGTGGTTGCAATATAGAGAAGATTCCCTTTGTTGTATTCACTCTCCGTTTGGGGAATATACTCCCAAATCGGCTATATGCACTTGATCAATGTTACTAGGCCGACTTCCCAATAATGATGGTGGAAAAAAAAATCTGGAAATTTCATTTTGAAGCCAAGGTCAGGTTGTGTTTGTGATGTCTTTTGGAAACCAAAATTCCAACGTGGATAATATACAAAAGTGTTAGAAGGAAAGTCTTGGTTGGTGTTCTTTATTCAAAGATAGTGAAAAGTCAACGGCTCACTTGTTCATGGCATGTCCTTTCTCATTGGGGGTATGTGTTTGCTGCAAAAATGAGCTTGGTTTTGGAATAGCATGGAAAAAGGAGTCCTTCCAGGATCCATTGAAATATTGGTGGCATCAAATACATATAAAAAAATATAGTAACATTCCCCCACTCTTATGTTGGGGATGTGTATTTCTAGGAATAAACATATATTCCAGGAACAGTTGTCATCCCTCGATAAGGTGGTTTCTCAGACTCTTGCAGTATATTCACTTCTTCCCTCTTCGGATATAGTTAATGCTCATTGAAATATCATTGCTGAAGAAATAAATCATGTTCTCCCTTAGGCCTATTTTGATGGAGCTTCACCTGAACATGGTTTTTGTGGTGGTGGGATTTAATCTAACCATTCCTTAAAACATAATATTGGTCTGGGAAAAGGAACAAATAATTTTTCAAAATTGTTAGGACTAAAATACCTCCTTCCTTTTGGCATGAAAAAACGGTTGCAAGTATTTACAGGTATTTGGGGACTCCATGTTTCTTGTGAATTGGTTCAATGAGGTTCATAGATGTCACAATCACCTCCTACTTCCCATTATCGAAGAGATCCTATGCATCAAACATGTTTTTGACTATGTCTGATGTTGCCATATTTACAAGGAACACAATACAACAACAAACTCTCTCTCTAAGGACGGTGATTCTCAAAAGTTGGGAGTATGGAAAATTACTAAACAGATAGAGGATTATGCTTAGACTTACTTCCACAAGCCTTTCAATGATGGCCTTCTACAGTCTTAGTAAAATCCAGGAACGGATTATACGCTACTATCTTTTGAACTTTTGATATTTTTCTCATAATTAGATGATGACAGATGTATTATTACATCGTTATTTAAGTTGGGACTATTATGTTTTCTTTCATGCATATGAATTTTATAGGCAATATATATGTGATTTTGGGAATTTTTTTTCCATATATGATCATATTGGTTTCAGCTAGGACTATCATAATGCACCACGGTGCATAAGCAGAATTTAATGTTTCATTATCTAATGAAAATTACGATTTTTTTATGACGAAAAAAGTTATATTCTTTTTTTTAGTAAGCTTGGCAGGACTACATATTCATCATTGTTGGCTTGTTGGGGCCTAACCCAGGTTCGAAGTTAATTAGCCAAACAAATCCCTGTACTACTGGCCCTTTCAGCAACAGTCCGCAGAGCGCAGACTGAGGTCTCACTCGATGTAGTATGGGGGGTACTGGAACCAGGTTTCCGCACCCTTGAGGTGTCTAAGGGGTTGATTTGGTCCAACTGAGAGTCCCTTCATGCAGGTTACTTCGCACACTTCCCTAGCCTTCGCGCCCTGATGTATTCGCCTTTGCGCAACCCTAACCAGGGGTTGTGGGTATTTCGCGCTACTGGAGCAGCGAGCTGCACTATTTCCCTAATTCACTCCCGAGATCTTACTTATCTTCTTATAATAGTTAGTTATCTTCGCATAAATAGATGCCTTACCTTATATTTACTTATTCAGCACATTCATATGAGTTCGTGCAGTAAATAAACAGTAAACTTGCAATTCATACCCAATAATACATAAACCAGTAAAAGATACACATAAATATGGTAAAACTTCTCTTTTATTAATTCTTCACACGGTTACAAACTCGACCTACCCTACGCACTCAGCTACAGGGCTTCGCACACTAAGCTGCGAACTACTAGGCCTCTGCGTACTCAGCTGCAAAGCCTTCTCCTACTCTACGACCCAAAGACATGACTTACACTTCGACTCAATGCTTCATCAATTCCTTAGATCCATCCATGCTTCATTAGATTAGATTTCTTCTACACTTAGAGCCTCGCTCTATTTATACAATCCCATGGTTCGCGGACCATGGTTAGATCTTTCAAACCGACTTTACATTACAAAAACAAGGGTGGACAACCCTATGACTTTATTAAGTCTTTGCGCTTCGCGCCCACAATTTGTGGAGTCTTTACAGTGGACTTAGTCAAAACTTGGGCTTTAAGCCCCAAAAGATGCCTTGGGGGGGATTCCACGGTCAACAGGCCCCCAACACAAACATCGTGACTTGCCCTCGAGTCACTTTGTCAGTGTGGAGATCTTTGCATGAAGACCCTCCAACTCTGCTCAGATGGCTCCAAGGTCAGCAGCGCACTAAACGGATACCTATTGAATCTCCTATACTCACTGTTTTGAGACCACGGTGTCGGAACCCCTCCCCTACATATGTTCCTGCATCCCTTGCCTCTGTGCGAGCTTGCCTTCAATTTTTGTTGTAATGATGAAGGCCTCGTCAATCCAAGGTTGAATGCGCACCTTCAAAACTGCCTCTCTATGTTGCACTGTGTCTACTTGTTCTTTAAGCGCTTTGGTCTGTTGCATTCGCACGAGCCTCTGAGTGAGGGCCATTGTCTGCACGGTCCCTTTGACACTGTCATACTGCTACTAGAGCTCACGTGCCTCTGTCTCTAAGTGTTAGATGTTAGGGTCCTCCTGCAGATTGGTGAGGACCTCGAATGACTCTTCCAACATTTTGGTGCAGTCCCTTAATGCACTGTTGATCTCCTCCATCCCTGATGTAATAGCGTTGGAGCATTGTTCCCTTACTTCTGGAAGAGTGGATGGTTGCACCTTCAACCACAGCTCTATTATCTGAAGGTTCAGCTCCAGCTGAATCTTGGCCATTTCTTCTCACACCTCGCGCACCCCTGCTGCTAATCTGTGGATGCGCACCTCTGTTGGTGCTTCTGCTGGGATGGCCAGCTCAGGGACCATCTGGTAGGTTTCTTCCAGTACCTGTACCATCTGCCTATTCTACGACACGACCTCATCACTTTGAAAGCTCAACGGCTCCATATTGATCTTCTGCTCACTCAGCACCTGCAATGCACGGCTCTCCCTAGCCCGCATATCTGCAGTAATCTCATCCTACAGAACATAGAGTTTCTCTCAGGGGAGTGTAGCCATGTTGATCCCTATCCCTTTTAGTGCACTAACTGTAGGCCGGTTGGCCTCATTTGTTGTAACCAATGCCCCTTCTGGCAGCACTATTGTGTTGGTTGTGCGAGTGCACAGCATTTCCTTGGCTACAGCGGTCCCTAATGCAAGGTTGGTCGAAAGAGTACCAGCCTGAGGAGTGGGCACCTACAACTCCTAAATCTGTGCTCAGAGGGCCCCCAACACAATCTGATTCTCCTCCGCAAAGTTTTGAAGGGCCTCGGTGGTGACTTCACACACCGTCTCTCCTATGTCATTCAGATCCGCATCAGTAAGGGTGATCAGGTCGATAGACAGCTTGGAAACTTTTACCTTCTTGCGCGGCCCTATCCACTTGCTCGGGTGTTGGCACTTTAGTTGTGTTGACGTTGTTTGTGGGTCCGCGCCACTCTCTTCTTCCTCTATTTCCATGTCTTTCTCCTACTCGGGAGAAGGCAACTTCTGGCCCTCGCACACCTTCTCTGTTGCCTTCTGTGTTATTGTGGCTGCAGCCTTTTTCTATTATGTTGCTTCCTACGTAGTGTCCCATGCCTCTTGCACTTTTGTTGTCACTGCTTCTTGCCTTCTCTTTTCTGCCAACTGTGCCATGCACATTTTGGCCTCCTCCTTCTTCTTCTGCGCAGCAGACTTTTCCACCACGGCGATGTCTGGGGTGCGCCATTCTGACGACCACGTCTCTAGTACATCGAAAATCACATAATCAATGGCTATGAAAGGTAACTCGTTCCACTTCTTGGCAGGGTCCTTGCGCGCCCTGAGGTATAGTGATGAAAATTAGCCTTAAATTTTGCAAAAATTTGCAGGTTGTTGTAGACAGTGCATGATAACCACAGTTTGTGATTAATCCCCATTATGATTTTCATCTCCATGAACACCCAGAATATCTTGTTGTCACAGATCCTGTTTGCGTCCTTAGTGGCCCATAATGAAGCATACTTCGTGGCCTCTGGGAGATCCCTTGCAATCGTAGGGAACTAGCTGTCCTCCGGCAATTCCACCGCCACCAGCATTATGGACAGCAGAAGCCATGCATAGTGGAACGTTTTTCCTTGTTCCTGTGCCTCGTGGAAATTCTCCAGGAACTCTTTGCACAAGAATTCGGACCAGTTAAACTGGACCCCTTCTGTGCATTATTTAGCAAGTGCCACCACCGGCGTTGGTACCTCATCCGTGCGACACTTCTGCATGACCTTACCCACCAGTATCTGAGTCGCCACCTTGACTGCTTTGTTGTTAATATTGGAGATCGCGTAGCCCCTCTTCTTCTTTTCCAACTTGTATTTCTTCTTCATGGCCTCCGCGATGGCCAAATCACTGCTCTTCCCCTCCAAGATGTCCACAAGGTCCTCTCCTTTACACGGGAGCCAGGTAATGCGATCGATTAAGTGGTCCGTGATGGGGATGGGCTCTTCTAGCCACAAAAACCCACCATGCACCAAGTATAGGAGCTACTTGATGATGAAGATCGTCACTGGGGCATGGTGGTAATGTGGCACCCAGAGCAGGTTTAATAACCCTACCTTTTCAACTCCGCATAACCACTTTCGTGGCTCCAATTCTATAACCCCTGTCGCGGTGTTCTGCTTGGGCTTCATGAGCTATGCGATCTCTAGGTGAGGGAATTTCTCGTGGTCAGCAAGATCCCAATCTTCAAACTTCAATTTCGGCACTCGTCCCAAGTGCGTGCCCTCAAAGATGATGTCGCCCGGGAGGAGCGGAGTCTGGAGAGATCTCTTGCTCTCATCGAGGTCCTTGGGCACTTTTCCCTTCCCCTTCCGTGGGGGGATATATGCAGGCAGCTTTGTTTGAGGGTGCGCAGGCTCGTTTTCTTCCTCCATTGCCTCGTCCTTGTCTTCTTCAATTATGAGGTCCTCCAGGTCTTCTTCCTCCTCGTCGGTTTCCAGGTTAACTGCTTTCCCTTTTTCCTCCATCATTAATCTGGTGCGCAGTGGGTTTTGAGGGGACACACGCACCGGAATCATTGGTTGTTTGTCTTTCTTCGGTCTCAGCATGCACGGTGATTTAGGGATTTTTGAAACAATCCTAGCGCCTTTAGGGGCATCTTCTACGGTCAGGGCCTGCGCGGCCTCTTTGGCGGTCATCTCTGCAATTTCCCTAGCTTCCTCAAATGCTGCCATCTTGCTCGTCCAGAAATCTCTCAATCGCTCAATCAGGGGCTCAATCAATGCTCTGCACAGGCAACCAGGTCTCGGCTCAGAATACGCAGGGTATACGACAGCTTAATTCGCAGATTACCTAGTGTTGTTTGCTGGGCAGCCCTTTGTAATTTATAGCACCTTTTGAATTTGAATTCAACCATTTCCCCCAAATCTGATCCATTAATGCTCCCTTGGCATAGATTTTCCCAAATATTTACCATAAAGTGCATCTTAAATTCCTATCACCTGCTCCATTTGGTCTCAATTCAAGCATCACATCTTGAATAGTGACTACAACGATCGTGGACCTTGTGACACTTTGCTCTTACTTGTAGCCTTGACATCGCACAGCTCCTGGGCAAAGTAGTTTATAGTCTGGTGCCTCCTTTCAACTTCCTGGAGCGCTAGGACTATATTTCCCACGGTTACTCAGGTGGCCACACCACCTGTATAGGGTTTCAACCTGTCATCCATCACTTTTCCTAGAAAACATCCACCTGCGATTGTTACTAGCTACGTCACGCACTTTATCATCTGCAGCGTGCCACCATGGGTGATCCATTTAGTAATATGTGGTCCAATCCAAGGCATCAGGTTAATCAACTCTCGATGGTAGTCCCCAAATTCGCTAATGTAATCATGCGCACCTTGTTTTATCACCCTGGTTTTCTTATCAAGAAAATCCTTCTTTATTTCATCCTCCAGCTTCTTGACTTCTGCTTGCCCCAGAGAGCTTTTCTCCCTTAATCGAACGCTTTCTTTCATAAGTTCTTGGAGCCTAATATCCCCCTGTCAGATTTCTTCCTCAGGTCCCAAGCGTTTTGCTTCGTTCAGTTGCGTGATCCCTTCTTCCAAGGCTCTGCGAGCCATCATATCTACCAGCGTTTCTATGTGCGGACTAGGCATTTTATACTCTATGGGGATTATAGCATTCACTCCATACTCCAGCCTCAGAGGCATCTACTCCGTCAGTTTCTTATACGTTGTCGTATAAGCCCACAGAGCCGCTGGTACGCGCAAGTCCCAATCAGCCCGTTGCGCATCATATACCTTGTTCAGCGCTTCTCACACTTCATTAAAGGCTTCTGTGTGGATAACCTTCGACACATTCATTCTTTCCATACTCCGTTGTTCCAACCGAAGGGGTCGTTCGCATAATTGCCTCTCCCGCACATGCTTATTGACCATGTCTCCTAACCCGAAGTCTATGTGCATCCACGCAAGTTTTTTAACATATGCTTGTATCCATCTGGACAAGTGCACGCGCGGAGCATTCCGTCTGGCAATCTTGTCTGTTAATCGCATCTGAGGCTTCCCAAACCGCATGCACATCATTCTCCTGCATTCACGCCAGTCCTCAAATATTCCTTGGTGCACACCCCACCACCTCGCGGGCATAGCGCAGTACCCATTTCAAATCCTCGAAATGTTGTTGTTACGGCACTTCTCTTTAGAATCTATTCATGAAAGCATCTACCTCGCTTAACCCATCATACGTAGCCAGATCTCTTACTTTCGTTGATATGCAGCACAGCGATATTGTCATCATGTTGCAATTCAACGTGGTTACCTCGTGTAACCGGTTCTACCATCACTCTATCTCTTCATCTGAATCCAACGTACAGGATATTTCGCGCACCCATGAGATTCACCCATCCACGATGGGATTTACCCAGTCTTGCTCTCGCGCGGTTATCTTGTAGATGCAGTCTAAATCATCGTCGCCTTCATAGTCGCACACTGGCTTTGTGTAGCACGATCCTTCTACAGGGTCCAAAGGTACAACTACGCACAGAGACTTTTTCTCAAAAATCATCTTGTGCTTCTTCATATTTATCACCCCGTTCATGTTATTATTCCAATAAATTCCTAATAGTGCAGGGTATGGATTGCTATCATCAACAATCTCTATCACTTCAAAGTCTGCTAGCGCACTTACCCCTTCGATATCTATAGTGATTCCCTGCAATCTCCCCATAGGTATTATCTTTTGCTGGTTCACCATTCGTAGCTAGATAGGAGACCATTGCAACGTAGGCCTCCCCATGCGCTCCCATGTCTACTTCGGCAGAACGTTCGCGTCCGATCCTAGGTCCATAATCACTTGGTCCATATCATATTCTCCAATCAGCACTTTCAACCTCATTTCTCTTCCAATCCTCATTGCATGCTTTCCAATCTTTTGAACTACGCGCAATTCTCCTGGCGTGGTCCCAACGCATCTATTTATGAGTTCTTGTAGTCCCTTTACAGCCTTGCTGTTGCGTAGTAGCTTCATGCATGTTTCTAGGAACGTCGTGAGAATCGAAGGGTCCATTTCCGGCTCCATTCTATCTTTGTTTCCTGAAGTGGAGGCATCAGCGAAGCTCTTCCTAGCTTCCATGAAGGTTTCCTTAGTGCGCTCCAAATCAAACTCTAGTTCTTTCGTCGGAGCCTTGCGAACCCAAGAACTATCTTCAGGCTGCTTGCCCTTATCATCCCCTATCGTAATTCCACTTTAGAGCACAATGTTCACATTAGGGTCTTCCTCGCGCGGCTAAGACCTTATCATTTGCAAGTTTTGAGCCGGGGGAGGTTGGAGCGCTCCCTTGTCGCGCAACCTCGCTATCAGTGTGGGACAATCCTTCGTCTCATGATCAAACAATGTACAATACAAGCATGAGGAACGTGTTGGATTCATACAATCATGGGCATAATGTCCTAGCCCCCTGCAATCGTAACATATCAGTTGTCCACGACCTCTTCCAGGTCCTTCTCCACCTCTGCCTCATTTGCGCCCCTGAAATCTGGTTCACGCCACTCCTGTGTTCTAGTCAGGGGGTCACGTTTCGGCTTGAACTCTATAGGTGGGAGTCCTATCCATCATTAGCTCATAACTTCTACAGGTGTGCTCATCATGTCCTACTAACCTACAGAAATTACAGAACAACTGTTGTGAATTCTACGTGTACTTCTGCAACAAATGGCAGTTGTTTGTAGCATGTTTTCCTCCTATTTAACAAATCGCGCACCACAAAGCAAGCATCGCATTAGGTCCTACTTGTGCCTCTGGTATTAACGACATCGGTCCTCCTCCCGTGAGGTAATTTGTGAACACTGGGTAGTGGTCCTTGTCATGACCCTGACCCTTACATTTAACACACCATACTTCATCGCGCACTTCTAGGTGAGTTGTCTTGTCCTATTTCAGGCTCTGCATCTCAAGGAACAAGTTTTTCAACTGCGCGTGGATTTTCTAAACTCCCAGGTTAGGATCCTATATTGGGTTTTCATGCAGCCTCATCGTGATCTCCAAGGCGTCGGCTTGAGTTGTTAGCATTTGTTGTGACAATTCATTCCTTAAATGCGGCGTTAGCGATGCTACAAACCATTCGTGGTGTTATCCATCCATCAAAGTCATATTGGCTTCGCGAATTGTGCACTTCAGTCTCTAATCCAACTCCCAAGGAGTCTCACCTGGTAGCATCATGATCTCCTTGAGCCCAATGATCAACTTCGCCTCTAACTTCGCTCTGCTAAATTCTTTGTTCAGTACATTTTGGATGTTTTCAATCCCCACATTCAGATTTTCATTAGAATGCTTAATATACCAAGTCATCGCGCAATCCTGCAAAGCGTTGAACAACATCTCTTTCTTTATATTGTCATTTGTAACTCCCTGTGCTTCCCATACAGCTTTTATCATTAACAAAACTGGTTCAGATCTTCATTTCCTACTCCCTTGAACATCGGCAACTTTATCGTGTTTGCCATATTGACTCACAGTGGTGGCTAAGGTGGTATGGGTGAAGATGGGGGTGAAGGCGGTGAAGTTGGTGGTGGAGTGGGTGGGGGTGGTATGCACGGAATCCTCTGCCTTATCAAATTGATCTCACTTCTTAGTGATACCTTCGCAAGCTCTTCCTCATTCCCTTATGGAGGTGAAATGAAGGGGCTAGTTTCTAGTTCTGCACTACATTCGTTTCCATAAATTCTCCCACTTCCCGTAGCCCCGAACATCAATGTATTCGCATAAACCTCTTTTCACACAGTAGCATTTTAATCCAAGTGTTCAAAGGCTTAACGTACTTACCTCACAGTCCTTTGAGGAATCGTCACTCTTCCTCGCTATATCTGACTAAAGTATCTACTGTGAACTCAGTGATGAATCCTCCTATAATTTGATCGAGCCAGTTATCAACAACGCGCATGATCTTATCCTCCGATGCTTCCAATCTGCACACCAACTCTAGGGTCCACACAATAGAACTATTGAGCTTGCGCCTTCCTTGGCTATTTTCTAGCTTTGAGATCCACTCGTACAGCTCAGTAGGGAAAGATGCGAAGAAAATTTCATGGATCTCTGTGTACAAGTAGCAGTCTCACCACACTTCTTTTGATAGTTGTGGATTCTTGTTCTCCTGCGTCGCAAACTCGTGAATTCTTCTATCCAACCAACCTTCAATTTCATTCTAATTTGGATTCCAATTATACAACATCAGACATCTCTATGTAGATCCCGGTCCTAGCAACGGAACCATTTGTTGGCTTGTTGGGGCCTAACCTAGGTTCAGAGTTAATTAGCCAAACAAATCCCTGTACTACTGGCCCTTTCAGCAACATTCTGCGGAACGCGGAATGAGGTCTCACCCGAAGTAGTATGGGGGGGGTGTTGGAACCAGGTTTCCGCACCCTTGAGGTGTCTGAGGGGTTGATTTGGTCCAACTGAGATTCCCTTCGCCCAGGTTACTTCGCACACTTCCCTAGCCTTTGCGACCTAATATATTTTCCTTCACGCAGCCCTAACCATGGGTTGTGGGGCTTTCGCATTGTTAGAACAACGATCTGCACTATTTCCCTAAGTCTCCCCCGAGATCTTACTTATCTTCTTATAATAGTTAGTTATATTCGCGTAAACAAATGCCTTATATTATATTTACTTATTCAGCACATTCATATGAGTTCGTGTAGTAAATAAACAGTAAACATGCAATTCATAGCCAATAATACATAAACCAGAAAAAGATACACAAAAATATGGTAAAACTTCTCTTTTATTAATTCTTCCCACGGTTATAGACTCGACCTCCCCTACGCACTCGGCTGCAGGGGTCTGCGCACTCAGCTGCAGACTACTAGGCCTCTGCGCACTCAACTGCAGAGCCTTCTCCTACTCTACGAACCAAAGACACGACTTACACTTCGAATCAATGCTTCATCAATTCCTTAGATCCATCCATGCTTCATTAGATTAGATTTCTTCTACACTTAGAGCCTCGTTCTATTTATACAAGATATTTCAAACCAAAATTACATTGCAAAAACAAGGGCGGACAACCCTATGACTCTATTATGACTTTGCACTCCGCGCCCACAATTCATGGAGTCTTTACAATGGACCTAGTCAAAACTTGGGCTTTAAGCCCCAAAACATGCCTTTGGGGGGATTCCACTCCCAACAATCATGTCCAATATATCACCCTGATCAGGGCGGAGAATTCAACTGGTGACTTTACATCAAGGAGTGTCTTAACAGAGCACTCGATCATCGTTTATCCAAGACCTGTGGAATATATTTTGTTATAATAATAATCTCACGTTTTTATTATTATTATTATTATTATTATTATTTTATGTGGTTTATTGTCTCAAGAGATCAATGACTGCTACTTCCATTGAATATTTATATCGAGCAGATCAAACCAAAGGGATCACTTCCTACTAACTCAACTATGGAGCCTGAACCTAAGAGTGTTAAGAGAATTGAACACATAACCTCTCAATAGTGGAGGTGCTTTAACGATGGGGACTCAACCAAGTGAGTTAAAGCTCAGGGCTAAATTTCATTATCATTATTCTAACATAGTATAACTTATTAAATTATTATTCCAACTACTTATACTTTCCTAAGAGCTTGTCTTCCTTGAATGTAAGGAAACAAGTTAACGGCCCAAGACAATGAGGCATCTGGTAGGAGTGAAAGCATGCCCCCTTACAGAGCACCAACGGATAATTTCAAGTTACATGGTTTTCCTTAAACAACAGTGATGAGTCAACCTGCATTTATGAATAGGCCAATAATGGTTGTCCCCATTGTTGATTTGACAACTAAGTTATGATCAATTTTCCCACTTACTAGAAAAATACTCTCTCATTTCATAATGATAACAAACCGCTACTATACCACCTTTTACCTCCTCCCTTCCTGTCCTTGAACTAGCCAAAGTTAGATAGGCATGTTCACCTCAATACATCTTAAAAATACTCATTAAACCTAATGAATTTCAGAAGTTTTGAAATTTTGATAACTCATTTCTCTATTCCATGAAGAAAATTAAGCCCTTTAGCAAGGTTGGGTGCAATTGTCATCCTTGTAAACAAGAAAAAGGAGTAAATATATCTATAAGCATCAAGATAATATCTAACATTTGGAAGATTCGTTAAATACTATTTGCAAGCTAAACACCACAAGAGTAGTGTAGTCATTATAATTACACGGTAATTGGTAACAAAAATAGTTCATTGAAAGGGAATTTCAATGGATGAATCAAGTTTATTTTAAATATTAAATTTAATTTGATTAATTAATAAAAATAAATTTTAGGTATAATATGCATTATGTGGTATATTAATTAAGTATTTAATTTAAGGTTAATTTTTTAAAATATTAAATAATGTTACATATCTATATCGCTTAAATTTCATAAATTTATAGTGTTTGAATTAAGCATCAATATGAAAATATCGACTTTATATTTGTAATTTTTTAAATCACAATAATATACCACAAATAACATGAATGTGATTCTTTTCTATTAATATTTATTGTTTTTTTTTTGTTTTTAAAGTTGTTTGTGATCCTCTAGGCTTGACCTGTGGCTTGAGGAGCCACGACCCAGGGGCATCTAAACTGTCAAAGTCACCCAGGGATCCCACCTAGCCTAGGCCACACCAGCCCTTAAGCTGAATGGATTTTTTAGCATGTCTCCTCCCCCTAGCACAGGGCACAAAAACCCCCCGTGAGGTTTGATCCAGGGTCGCCTTGTTGACAAGGCTCATCCTCAACCATTTATGCTAATGGGACTTGACTAGTTAACATATATTGGTAATACCACTCTCTTATGATTATAAAGGAAATAAAACTCATTTAAAACTAAATAAGAGTTAATAAGAAAATATATTTAGTAAAAAATGCAAAAAAATTATCATTATTCATCAATATAAAATTAGATTACACGAGAAACTACAAGATGTGATGCTTTTAAACACAGCGTCTCCAACATTTAGGTAACATCTTACTGTAATTTGCTCTTTCTAACACACACTTGTTTGTTTGAAACATACAACACACTAAAAACATACTAGCACATAGACATTGCATTAGAAGATGATGATACATGTCAACATTGGATGTGTATTTTTCTCTGACATCCTCCCTACAATGAAGCATCCAATAAGTTCAAAAATTGGCATAGCTATACCCTTTGAAACCTCAAACACCTCTCCTCTTCCAACACCAATATGCAAGCACATTGAGGAACCTAAATTTCCTCTAATAACCCTTTTAAATATTCTTATATGATCCCATGACATCTAATGGTTATTAAAATAGATGGATAATTTATTCATTGGCTTATTTTAATTTAAGATCTTGCCTTCACACAATTCTATGATCAGTTGTCCAAAAACATTAGGATAATCAATAACCAATTAAATTGTTGCAACATAAGACATGACCTTCAATGTGAAGGTTGCAAATTGAATGTTTCAAAAGCAATGACTCCTTTAGATTTGGTAGCATAAGAAACTCCAAACTCCTCATGCTTCATGTGTCCATTCTTCTCTAGCATAAACAAACGCCAAATTTCCCACATGGAATGATTTCATTGTTCATATATGATATTTATTATCAAAAATGCACAAAATGAACCAACCATCTACAACATGTGAACCTCGTTATTCTACACTCACATGGTATGTTCAACAAACATATATGGTTTTATTTGTCTACAAGCCTCCACTCAATGGCACAAGAAATATACAAACTCTTACTAATAGAAAAATAGGCACTCCATTATTGGAAGAAAGAAAAAACACACTACTTTGTAACAAATTGCATTTATGAGCTCCCCAAAATTTGACTCTTTCCCCATAAGCATCAGACTTAATTTTATTTTGATACCATGATAAAATTAAATGGGAATTAAAAAATATGTTATATTCAGTAAAGAAATACCACTAAAATATTCTTATTCAATAAGAAAAAATCACACTATATAGCAAACTACAAATTGCATATGCTTTTAAACACTCTCCAACATTTAATTAACATCTAATTTGCAATAGTATATTTCAAATAAACAATACACTAACAACATACTAGCACAACTATTAACAGATGACTAACAACATACTAGCACAACAATTAACACGACTGACACACATATATGTTTGGATGTGTAATTATCTCCAACCACTAAACTAGTTGAAATGCTATATATAATCATATATCAAATAGTAATCCCAAATAATTAACATAAATTTTGTTGCAAATTCAAAAATTCAATTAAAATAATAATAATAATAATAATAAATATAATATTGTTAATTGAATTATTGGTTCTCGTTAAACATTCCTAGATAGCAAGGAAGAAAGAAAACAAATATATATTCTGAAATACATGATTCTCTAGATTTTCCTAAGCACGATTTTTTGTAAGACAACAATCTATGGTCATCCTTGCAACATTTACCTATCAATTTAACCAAATGGGTATCGATTATATTTCAATTAAATTTAGATTATTGAGGCATAATATAGACTGAAAAACTATGAATTTTTATTTTGATAAAAAAGGGAAAGTGGATTCATGCGTTAGGGCTTAGTTGGATCCACCTTGATAGTCCAATCCCAAGGCCAACCCTAAAGTGGAGTCCCATTACTGTGAGAAGTAACGTGAGTGTGCAATGTGATATCAGCAGCAAGGCACATGTGGTTTCACTAGTGTAAAGGGATAATATAAATTTATTTATTGTGAAATCACAAAATTAATCATAATTATGATCATGGGAAAATATTTTTAATATTTTTTTTAAATATCCAATTTCAATGTTTATCTTGGAGGATTATTTTTAAAACGGTATAATTGATACCCAATTCAATGTATGAATAGTTTAGAACTGTATCAAAAATTTAATAAATGTAAAATTTCAAAACTAGACTCATTTGTCGATGATTATGAAAGAAAATTTTTGAAATGGTTTAATTAATTTTTATTTGAATGATAAATATTTTTAAAGTATATATGTGGTATCTATTCGATCAATTATATTTTTAAAATGATTTAGTTAATATTTAATTTGATTATTTATCATTGTATTGTCTTTAAATAGTTAAAAAAATATATCTAAGTTTAATAAGCTTAAAATTTAAAAACCATACTTATTTGTTTATTTCATGATATAAAAAGGATATTTTTAAAATGGTTTAATTTATTTCCAATTTGAATGAGAAAATATTTTTAGAATTATATTGGTGGTATATATTCATTTAAGTCCAGTGTAGTAATGTTCGTTTATTATGTATTGACAATGAATATAATATATCATTTACTCTCAAACTTATATAAGCAATTAAGGCATCCCAATGGCTATAAAATGGACTTGCCCCGCAAATCGATAAGCACAAAGATTTGTCATGTCTAGTTGTATAAAGGGAATGGCAGTGAAGCAAATCATAACATTTATTGGAGATTAGATTTGATTTTTCATATACAGAGAGAATAGTAAGAAACCATGTTTATGTCATTTTTATGTTTGTTCTTTATGGAATTGTGTTGGTTGTGTTTCGTATTTTCATGGTCATCACTGGTGTTACAAGAGTGCGAATTACAAACTTTGTGTAGGTTATGCAACACACATAGGATCTTGGGGGCTTCCAGCTAAGCCTTGGACATGGACCTCAGAGTCGCACTAGCCATGGTTGTGGCCCCTACTTCTAGGCATGCATTGACAAGATATTCACCAATTACAACCTAACCACCTAATTCAATGAGTTTGACAAGAACAACACATACACAACCTTTTCATTGAAATTATGCATAAAATAATAATTTTATCTTGAAAATGATTTTATATCAACAAATTTCATTTTAATATATATATATATATATATATATTCAATTAAAAACTAAAATTGTTAAGGTTTGCCAAACTTAAATAATTCAAGGAGAAATTGGTTGTTTAACTAATAGTAGACCACATCATTTGAAATTAGTTAAGTCATCAGCTTTAACTTCATATTTGATTATCTCAAAGAGTATGACAAGAATGATATAAGAACAACCGTTTAAATGAAGTTTTTTTAAGGGTGGTTCACGGACATTGGGTGGCCGCTACATCCACGAGAAAATCAAGGTAGATCAACCCGAAGGGATCTACCCGTCGGTCAAACAAGCAAGGCCTAACCCCAAGGGTTTTGAGGAGATTTGACCCCATGACCTCCCAAATGGCAAGGTACTTAGAAACGGGAACTTGACCAACTAAGCTAACCTTTGGAGCTTACCTTTAAATAAAGTTAAGCAATCGATATAATGTTTATCTTGGAAAAAAACATATCAATTTATTCCATTTTTTTGTTAACAATAGATAATAATAAAAAATGGTGAAGGATTATCGATCTCAACCAATTGAAGGAGATACCAAACAAAAAACTATAAAGTTATAATTTACATTAGAAATAGAGGCATCCATTTCAATAGACCAAACTAGGAATTTGTGTGTAACAACTCATAATTGAAAGAATTTTTTAAGAAAGGCTCACAAAGGATAATTTGACCTATAAATGCTCTGGAAAGTTCATGTTTCTTATCAAATGAAAAAATGGAGGGATTTTTGAGATGCACAACCTCATCTCTAATATCCCCTCCCATAAAGTAATATTTTCAAGGTATTATTCTATATTCCAAAATTGCAAAATCAAATTTTAAAAGTACCAATATCATATTTCAAAAATGTGCAATTAGATTATTAAGTATCAATATTGAATTTCAAAAATGCATATAAGATTTTGAAAGTGTAAATCTTGGATTCCAAATATAAAAATATCAAAAATACCAAAGACTATGGTTTTACAAAAGCTACTAAAATGGTGTGAAGCTATGGATGGGATCATACAAAATAATTGTTCCATATCTTGCAAAGTCTTCTATCCAATTATGGATGGGATTGTACAAAATAATTGTTCCATATCTTGCAAAGTTTTCTATCCAATTATAATGTGTTGATAAAAAACATCATCTTGTTAAATCATTTACAAGTAAAACTCATCCTTGTTGAACCTCCATTAGTCAAATGTTTTAGTTGCAAGTCATCAGAAATAAATATTTTGTCTAATCCATAAATATAAATATTTCCATTGCACATTCTTACACATTTTCACTTTACAATTAGTTTCAAGATGATTCTTATGCATGAGAATGAAATCTATGAGTTTTATACAATATGTCTTCAAATATATTGAAAAAATATATTAAGGGAAGGGAAATTAGAGTTATAGTAGAAACAAAGACAAGTGGCTCACATTTTGCTCGTCACTATAGATATACCTCTTCCTTATAGGAAACACGTATCCACGTCAGTTATCTTCAATCTCCTTTATGTGAGCTTGTTCTTGAATTATTATTTTTTCTCTGCACAAATGAAAAACTCTCCATCTGCATTTTTTAATTTTTTAATTGATATATGTATAGCCCATATGGTTAAGAAATCATTTTATCAATAATAAATCAGAATAAGAGATATGTTTTATCAATAATAAATCATTATAAGAGATATGTAATAGAGTAATCACTCATTTGCATTTATATAAATTAGAAGTTTTACTAATATTTTCTATGTTTAACATGGTTAGTAAGATCATTTTCCGTTGCATTTGATAAATTCGTAGTATTTTCCATCTTTTTCATAATGTTTTCATATAAACAAAAATTAATTAATGAAATTTCTTTTCGAATCTAATTATATAAATTCAATATATTAAATGTTAGTTTTTCGGTGAAAGTGATTGAGATGGTGGTCATGAGTTGGTGAAAGTGATTGAGATGGTAATCATGAGTTACTCTAGGGTTATAAGCAGTGAAAATGATAGAAAAGGAGAAAACAATAGCAACAATATTAATAAAGGAGGAAATAAGCGCTATAATTACAGTGGCAATGAATATTGAGAGACCTCTTTGCGAAATTATGGTATATTTCTGCAGGAATGGTCAAGCAAGCACAAGGATATCGACTCTGGTCGATATTCGAACGAATAAGTACAGGTTTATATGGAGGGTTCAGAGGGTTTTCAATTTAAGCATTTGCAGGTTGCAATGGCGGCAACAGATGGTGTTCATAATTGATGGTAAGGAGGAGATCAATGTAACATCTGCAAAGATTGGTGTGTGTTGTGTGGAAGGAGGTTAGAAGTAGGCGGCAATGGCTCCACTGAAAGGTCTTGCAAAGAGACCACCGGCAACAGAGTTGTCAGAGCCCTGAAGGATGATTTGGTTGGTGGATTAGACATTCCTTAGAGTCACAGGCGTTTTGCGGGTTACAACAAGAAAAACAAGATCTTGGATGCTTGGATCCTTCTCTAGAAGTGGTGTTGGAGAAGTGAATTTGCGTTACTGAAGCAGATTTCTTTGGTAGCTGAAGCACATTTCAGCACCTATTCCTTGCAACATTCAGAGCATAGGATGGAAAGGTTTATCCTGTCATGAGGGAGAGAGACAAGGTTTTTAGCTGATTACTCCTGTACTTGCAGGAGTTTTAACATTGTGAAGAGAGCTTCATTTTCTCAAGTATGTAGCTCTTTCTCACAGTGCAGAATAGGGGCTTCTTGCAGGTCAAGATGAATTTCTATGGGAGAGGCAATGGCAAAACAAGCAGAGCAATGAACGGTAACAATGAAGGATAATTTTTATCGCAATCTATGATGATTTGCATATGGTAATTTTGTTTTGGGCATTCTGAAGCCTTGGCAGTGTTTGAAGGTTAGAGGTCGCTCATACTTGGGCTTGGTCTCTATTTGAAAGGCCACAGAGTGACATTCTCTTGTTCCTATTTGGATGGATCCAGAGATTCTCTACTCTGTATAGAGTATATCCCATGAGGGAACTGACTACCTTGGGTAGCATCTTGGTGTACAATCTCTGGTTTTCTCTTCGGCCTATAGAGAACTTATCTGAAGTGGCAGGGACTATGGGAGTTGACTACTCTTTGGCATAAATGATTTTAAATGATATCTAGCAGGAAATTAATCGAGAATGATATCACTCCATCTTTCTCCAACAATGGATGGAAGTGGAGCTTGAATGGTTAACCAACCCTGTGTTGTCTACACCAATAAGGTATGCTCATGGAGATTGACTACCCCCTGATTTTCGACTATTGGAATTATATGTGCAACAATATTTATTGTATCAATGGCAATCATAGAAACATATAAAGATCATAAGATGTAAGCAAGCAAGAAGTCTAAATGGTTCCACATCACACAAAAAAATAACAGCTGGGCACAAAATGTTCTACACTTGGGGGTTGGAGCCATCAAAAACACAGGAAGAATATCCAAAAGACTATATCGGTTGGAACTACTGCTATTGTTGGCTATGGTTTAACTTAAATTGGTGCCATATTTGCTCTTGGTGTGTGGATAATCCTATGGAAGGTTATTGAGATTTTGATCAAAACACACCAGATGCTCTGCTACCTTTCTGAGGTTTCAAACCCAGGACCAAAGCTAGTCACACAGATTCAACTAGTAGGTACAAATAATACAACAGGCTTTAAGCAGGCATGTATTGGTTAGTTGTTGGTTTGGTGTAGCGCATTGGCTGCAATTAAGGGACAATCCATTGCCCAATCTGGGATTTCAAGGCCAGATCTTTCTAATTTTATCTCTTTTCCCTTATGTTGCTCACATCGATGTGGAAGACATTAGGTACTCTCCCCTGACTTCTTGGGTTCCGTCTCGACCATTCGTACTTCCATTTCCCTGTCTATTGGCCTCTTCCATTAATCTGGGAGGATTTCAGGCGTAATCATGGGATCCTTAAATGGTGGTCTGGGTCCGAATTTAACTTGGAGGGGAATTTTATTTTATTTAAAAAATTCAAAAGTCTCTTACATACCCTCTCTCGCCACTTGATAGCCATTCACTAGAGATTTCCAACGGTGTTATATAATGGAATCGAGTGGCACAATTGGATGAAGAATTGGTATTCAGATCCACCAAATTTGATTAGCCAAGTGAACATGACTGAGGATCGTTGTTGAGGTGTTGTGGGTCCACCAACTACAACAAAACAGGAAATTTGCGCCAGATTTAGCACTAGATTTTAGTGCATTTTTTTCTCAATTGGGATGAGCATCTTGGCGCTAAATCTGGCTCTATTGTATAGTTTTTAAAGCGTCCTATTTTGTGCCAAATTTTGCATCTCTTTTAACTCAAAATTTTTCATCATATTTTGCACCAAGAATTGCATTTGGTTTTACAACAGATTTTGCTTCTAGTTTTGTGCCATTTTTTGCATCATATTTTGCACCAAGAATTGCATTTGGTTTTACAACAGATTTTGCTTCTAGTTTTGTGCCATTTTTTGCATCATTTTTTGCTTCCTATTTTGTGTCATTCTTTGCTTCTAGTTTTGTGTCGTAATTTGCGTCGATTTTTACACTATCTTTTGCATCTGATTTAGTGCCTTTTTTTGCATCTAGTTTGTGTCAGTTTTTGCATCTAGTCTTATGCCATTTTTTGCTTCTAATTTTGTACTCATTTTTACATATATTTTTGCGCAAGTTTTTTTGCTTTTTTTTACACCAATTTTTATATCCAATTTTGCACCATATGTTGAATTTGATTTAGTGCCAAATTTTTCATCCATTTTTGCACCATTTTTTGCATCCACTTTCGCATTTTATTTGTCTCCCTTTTTTGCATCCTATTTTGCACCATATTTTGCATCTAATTTTGCATCATTTTTAACACCATTTCTTGCATGCAATTTGACATCCTTTTGAGCATCTAAATTTGCATCCTATGTTGAACCATGTGTTGCATCCACCTTAGCATCCCATTTTGTGTCTAATGTTACGTTCAATTTTGAGCCATTTTTTCTTCTAGTTTGCATTTGGTTTGCACCAAGTTTTGAATCATTTGTTGCACCTCATTTTGCATCCAATGTTACATTTCAATTTGCATCCAAATTTGAGCCATTTTTATGCCCAATTTTGCACCATTTTTTCTATTTTTCTGTCCAATTTTATGCCATTTTTTATGTCCAATTTTGCATCTTTTTTGGTGTCTAATTTTTCATCTTTTTTGGCATCCAAATTTGCATCATTTTTTATGACACATTTTGTGTCCACATTTGCATCTCATTTTGCACCTAGATTTTAGTTTGAATTTTCATCTAGTTATGCATCATATTTGGCATCCTTAGTTTCACCCTTTTTTTAGTCCCATTTTTCATCTTGTTTTGTGTCTTTTCTTACATCCTTTTTGCACCCAATTTTGCATCCTAATTTTACACCATTCTTTGCATCCTCATTTTGGTGTCCATTTTTGCATCCTTGTTTGTGCCCAATTTGGTATCTGTTCGTATGCCCTATTTTTTTCCCTTCTTTGTGTCTAGTGTTGCACCCTTTTTTAATTCTAATTTAAAACCATTTTTGTGTCATTTTTTGCATCTTGTTTTGATAGCTAGTTTAACATCCAATTCTACTCCCAAATTTGCATCCATGGTTACTTCCACTTTTGGCTTCTTCTTTAGAGTTCTACTTTTATTTCCATTTATGCCCCCGTTATAGGTTCATTTTACTAATTTCAATTACATAGTGAAATATATTACAATTTCTAAATATCATTTTGTTGTAGTATTTAATGCATGGTTAGATGAACATAAAACCCTCTCAGTTTATCCCAGAAACCTAGGACAGACGAATTAAGAGAAAGGTTGTTCTAAGGCTCAGGATTCTTAGTAGATCAAGATGTAGAGTATAGAATAATAAAAGAGAAGGAATTCCTGTGAGTCCTCGCATGCAGGTCTTGTTGGAGTTTTTCATGTAGCTGGGAAGCGCTCCTAGCTAGCTCCAAAAATTGGTCCTACACATAAGAGAGAGAACAAAGAAACCTTCACAGCATAATATCTTGATAATCGAAGCTATCAGAAACATACAAATATTACTGAATAAATAATTATAAACCAAAATCCCATACATTCATTAGTTAAACAGAGTAAGTAAAGAATGAATAGCAGCATATTGAAGGAAGAACAACGATCTATATTAATAAAGGAGTTGGAGGAAAGTTACAACCATCTAATGCAATTGCAGCAGCACCTCCCCCAAATCCTAGCTCCAAATCTCTCCCTCTGATCCAGGTGGCTCCAGACACATGCAAAAGCCCAAGGGGACTTAGAAATGCTAAAAAATCAAAGTGGTCAGAATTCTTTTGAACCAGCACCAGATCAAAGTGCTTGTTGTCCTGATTCCAACCGTGCAAATGGCACTCAAATCCGAGCTCGTATGGAGGAGATAGATCCAGTCAAAGTTGCGGACAAAGTTGGGCAGTGGGCTAGGTTTAATTGTCCTACAATTTGACAAACATCGGGGCATGAAACTTAGCTCCCAAGAGCAGGCAAATTTGTGGGATGGTTAATTTGTCTAATAACCTCAAGGTTCGAATTTTTTTTAAGTTTGGCATATGGTTATTAAAATCAAAACAAAATATTACAATAGGTGGCGGGTCACCAATCCCACCACCCATAACGACTAAAGTCCAAAAAAAAAAAAATCAAATGACATGGGGGGCGGGTTATCACCCCCACAACCTTCAACAAATAGTCATATATATATATATATATATATATATATATATATGTGTGTGTGTGTGTGTGTGTGTGGGCGGGCCGCCCACCGGTGGACCCGACCCCACCATGGACACTTTTCACATAATCTGAGGGTGGCGGGGCTTGATCCCGCCTGGCCAGTGTGGTCGGCCCGCCTCCCGAGTGCCCTCACAACAACACACAAACCACCCACGGTGGAACCACCACACCATACATAAATGCGGGAACGGTTATATATTAAAGTTACAACAATGCGCCACTTAAACCAAAACAAAATGCCAGGTTTGGCATGGGCGGGATTTGATCCCCCAACCCCATGCTTATCGTTGCCAAATTTTACCATTGGCCCAATGGTCATTTCTTTGATATCTCCATCCATTATTTCATATAAGAAGTCGACCTTCGGTGCAGCATGTGGGGGGAGAGTCATGAATGGACGGAGAATCGATGAAACGTGGAGCACTGAACAACAGCCCAAGGTGGAACCAGGAGTTGGAACCATGTGGCACAGATTCTGAGATAGAAATATTTTGATACTTGTGATGAATCTTTAAGATTCCTTGGGAGGTAAAATTTCATTTGATTAGAATGTAATCAAGTTTACAGTCATTATTCTCAGATTTTCGCAGGGAACGCAATGGCAAGGTCAGATTTGCCTTTTGAGCAGCGGATTTGTAGATTCCCAGTAAGGGAGAATCTTGAGGGAATCTTCTAGATTCCTTGGAAGCTGAAATTTCCCAGATCCAGAATGCAGCCAACTTTATACTCATTCTTCTCATAATTTCGCAAGGATCTCAATGGCGAGATCATTTTTCTAATTTGAGTTGCATATCTCCAGTCAACCCAGAGGAGGGAATCTTTAGAGAATCACAGGGGAATCTAAAAGATTCCTACAGGCCTAGATTTTTCCGGTGTCAGAATTCGACAAATGGATAGTCGATTTTACATCTCTCGATGACACAAATTCAGTGGTGCGGTAATTTTTTGCAGTTGATCCTTCTATTTTTCAGCTATTTTCTAGATTGGAGTGAGTGTCAAATTTCAGAGTGTGGACAGTCGATTCTATGCCATGCGACACCAAGATTTCGATGGTGCATTCAAATCCAGCATCTAAGTATTCTATTCTTCAACCAGCATCATAGTTGAGTTATATGAAGTGTTGTTGTCATGTACTTCTTTGATCATTTGCTCTGAGATGTACTATGTTGTTTTGATTACTGCTTGATGTATGATGCGGAATATTTGTGTCTATTTCATGTGAGATGTATTCATCATGAATTGTTATGTATGTTTTGATTGAGATCCCTTTGTTGCCATGATGGTGGGATAATCCTTGTCACCATGGGTGTTTTGCTTGAGATCCCTTTGATTCGATGATGGAGGGATACTCATTGTCACCATGTGTAAGATTATGTCATGCTGATAAGAGATCTATTGTGAGTGATAGTTCCTGTAGCACAATGTCTCATGGAGAGACTTTGCCACTCATGTAGAGGGAGCATGTCCTTGTATGACAAAAAACATAGTCCATGTACATCTTCACCATTTCCAACACTGAATGAAGTGGCCAACACCATCTTGACATCGGGCCCAAAGACGTAGTCCACACTGGATGAACTCCATTATTAATGTCTCTTGTTTATGATTTGTTGATAGTCATTATGTTTCTATTTTCTTAAGCATGAATATATGTTCATTTATGCTCTTATAAAATGCAATTCTAACTACATCACGGAAGCAATAGATCTTCGTTAAAACCAGAAGTTGAGTCAACTCAGATCACCCTCTCAAGATAGATCTCAACAACGTGACAATACAAGAATTCCCATCCTCTCAATGGAAAATCCTCTAATATATAGGAAAGTGAAGGCTATGAAGATTTTCTAAATTCCTCATTAGTTAAATTTGGGCAAAAGCTTTTAGGTGAATAATGTTTCCTCATATAAAAATGGACTTTTCCAAATTTTAGATGCTTTTTTTCTTACAAAAAAGCTTCCCCATGATTTATGGCTCTTTCTCGCTTTTGTATGCTTTTTGTTTTTAGGAAAAATACGAAGATGAGGATAAAGAGATCACATTCCACCATATGAGTTTTGAAAGTGAACAAGAGTGTCAAATTCTAGTTAACTCGATCTTTTTTCCTCG
This sequence comes from Pinus tabuliformis, assembly GCA_031772625.1. Classification (NCBI taxonomy): domain Eukaryota; kingdom Viridiplantae; phylum Streptophyta; class Pinopsida; order Pinales; family Pinaceae; genus Pinus; species Pinus tabuliformis. The sequence continues at coordinate 559,722,709 of CM062817.1, forward strand.
TGATTGAATGAGAATTTTGGTAAAAAAAAGTTAGATGAAGGGGAAAAATTGTCATAGACTAGGATAACGTGGTCCTCATGGTACATAACTTATATTATAGTCTTATATAGTCTAGGAGAAAGGGGTATTTCAACCAACAACATAGTATTCTCCTCCAACATGATGAGGAGGTTTTTTCATGTATAATACATTTAAGAAGATATCACAATTTAAATTGATAACTTAATATTTGTAAACAAATTTAAAGGTAATTGACAACATTCATAAAAAAATATAGCAATTTCCTCATATATAACAATTCTCCATCAAAAAATCATTAACAATTTTCAATATACATCTATGACTACTAAATCAACACTTATCACAGATATCATTATTCCAAGATAAATTCACAACATTACATCCAAAAATAGTAATATAATCATACATAATGATTCTCCATCAAAAAGCATTGACAATTTTCAACACATATATAAAGTAACAAGATAATACTAATAATATCTTCATCATCTTTAATCAAATCAACTAAGATTCAAATGTGTGATTATCAAATCAAATATTTCACGAACGCCATTATTCTAAGGTAAATTCACAACATCCATCAAAAGATAGTAATAGCATCATACATAATAATTCTCCATCAAAATAATGCTGATAATTTTCAATATATACATAAAATAACAAGATAAAAATGATAATATCACCATCATATTTAATCAAATCAACTAAAATCTAATGTATGATTACCAAATAAAAATTTTTCATAGATATCATTATTCTAAGGTAAATTCACAACATCCATAAAAAAAATAAGAATCTCATCATACACAATAATTCTTCATAAAAAAATGTAAACAATTTTCAACATATTCATAAGGTAACAGGATAGTACCAATAGTATCATCATCATTATTCAAATCAAATAAAATTAAAAAGTATGATTACCATATTAAGACATCCCAACTAAATATCAAAAATAATGTATGGCTAGCTAGCGCCACGAAAATCATAGTCAAGTTCATCCTCATGATCATTTCCATGATCATCATCCTGGCCATACTGAAAATATCATCCACATAATCATCACCAACGCTATCATTGTTCTCATCATCATCGTCTCTGATGCATGATGTAATCTAAACATTGTCTATATCATCATCTTCGTGGTCATTACCTGTAGCGTTCTGGGAAAAAAAAACAGTATTACATGTTAGTACTAATTCTATAGCATAATGCATATTTTTATTAAACTGCTAACCATAAAAAGAGGTAAGACAAAATAAAATTTAACAGTACTAAAAAATAAAATTAAAATATGGTTTAAGATATATTGGAGATCCAACTAAGATTACACTTGTAATTCACATTAAGTAGTAGAAGGATTTTTAATACCTATGAAGTAGGTACCCATTTGTTCTTCATATTATATTGTGAATGTTTCTTATGATTTCCATGCACGATTGGTAAATTAAAAGCTACTGGAAGCTTTATTTTAGATTAAAATTGTAATTCAGATTAGAATAGAAGAAATTTTAACAAAAAAAAAATGTCACATGAAAAAGTAAATTGCTTTTAATGAAAAGTAAGTCGCACAAAATATGAATGCCACATAAAACACTGAGTTGCTTTTAATGCATGTACTTTTCTCTATGATAAAATGAATCCTAATGTTCGTTCAAGAACAAATGCTCACAAATAATTACTTCATTTTATCCATTATCACACTTAATCCATTATACCTAGTGACAACAGTGATTCCATTCAAATTGCTTTGAACTCCCTAAATATATTGTAAAGGAGAAACCTCCACGACGATGACCATGACCGCAACCCCCTCCCTTGCCTCATCCACCATGAAAGACAATGAACTTGGAGTTATGACCATGATAGCAACCCCTCCCTTGCCTCGTGTCCACCATCAGAGGCATTGAACTTGGAATTAAGAGTACTCATGTTTTCTTTGCTCTAATTAATCTCAAGGAATCAAAACTTGATCAATATATCAAGGACTCCATCAAGGAATACATATATCACAGATGAAGCACAATAGGCTTTCCCAAAAGTGTGTGAAATAACACTTATCCATGTTTTATGAAATAACTCGAGTGAGTGGAATATATGGTGGGAAACACTTACTAGGGAAAGGAAGATTTTTAGTCCGTCCTTATTTATATTATTATTTTTTCTTCTTAGAATGGAGATAAGTGTTTAAAAAAATTCTATAAATTATAACAAATTATTTTCTTATGTTTTAGTTTTTTAAATATATATTTAGTTTTAATATTTTTTTATTTTTTTATTTTTAATATATTTAGTTTGTGGTATTTTTTGTTATAACAAAAATTATATTTTGTTTTTTAAAAATGGGTTTTAAACATTCCATTCATGCTAATGTTTTTATTTTATGATATAAGTTTAAATTATATATAAAAAAGTAAGTTAGTGCCATGTGTTGTGTCATTGAGATGGGTATTATACATCTCTTCCTTGCTAAGTTATAGAATGTGCTTGGTTTTTCTTAACGCAATAAAATTAATTCTGCTCTTTATTATATCTTTAGATGTTCAACTTTCACCTAATAAAACAATAAAGTTAAAATAGGTTTGCCTTTGTACTTTGTAGATCTTTGTCCCCATTAATATTGGTCTTAATAGACTAATTTCCTTATGATGGCCTTGAGTGGTCACTACGTTAGTTGCATGCTTTTTAGTTTTATATTAGTGACATTTCTTAGGCTTTATAACATGTTATTTAATTTATGCAAATGTGTTATTGTCCATATAATTGTTAAATATTAATATTAAATATGTTGGTTTTGAGCATGGTTTAGAAAAAAGTTCCCAAAAGGTTTATAGATTATATTTTATAATGTAATGATTCATTGCTTAATGAAATTGTTTTGGATTTTTTTTAATGATTCATTGATCGATGAAATTGTTATGGATATTTTTTTTAGTATATTAACTTGTATGTGATAAATTCAAAAGTTACCTCTTTTTTAGATTTCCATTGGTCAAATTCCCTTAAGGCCATCAAGTTCACCATTTGGTCTCAGGTTAAGGAATATAGGAGTCATGAAGTGGCATTGTCCAAGCACTAAAATCTTGAAACATGCTTTTTTTTAGTCACGTTATACTTCCTTTCTATGTAAATTCTCATGAAAATAGTCTCATGGAACATGAGGGGCCTCAATAGTAAAGGAAAACAAAGAATCCTAAAATAAAAATGGCACGCAAAGCATCCATCAATAATGTTGATATAATAAATAAAAAATATTAAGTGAGGTTATACCTCATATAATTAGCAAATGGGGGAGGAATTGCCAAGTAGTATTGATTGATGCTTAGAGATACTTGGGTGGAATGGCTATTATTTGGAATGATCAGGACATCAAGGTTACCAATATGTTTACCTCTTTTTGCATTATGACAATACAATTTTAGTTAATTGACATCGAGGACTACTACCATGTATCCAATGTATATGACTCCAATATCACAAATGGAAAACCTCTATTTCTCAATTCTATTTCCAACACAAGTAATTTATACTCCCCATCTCCATGGATTATTGGGAGTGACTTCAATATTATCAAGTGTCTTGAGGAAAAGAAAGGATGAATCACAATGTTTACCAAGAGATTTTGTAAGCTATACCATCAAAGCCCTAAAGTAGTCTCCATTAAAGTTCTCAAGCAATGAGTCTCCAACCCACACATGTGGATCAATGAGATGTAATACATGTGTGTGTGGTGACTAACTTAATACATTGTTCTAATAACTCCACAAACTTAAGTATTTCACTCCATCACATAAATTGACCATAGTGTGACATAAGTAAACCAAGAGTAGACATGAAACCCTTAGGCAACAAACATTCCCTAGATCCTCAATTAGGTGCTTAAATGATGAAGTGAAAATGCAAGGAAAAAAGAGGACTTATTGATTTAACCATCACAAACATGTGATAAAGTGTGACTAGGAGTGTATATATTCATATGTTTTCCAAAGAGAGAGTGAACACATGAGTTACCATTCACTGGGAATTTTTTTTATTTCTTTTACTTTTTCTTATATATAGGACTTAGGGAATAAGGTTTTCATAAGTTTGGCACAACTCATAGATATAACATTTACATTAATTTTCACTTCAACCTTAGAGTTTAGACTTAGATAAATCATTATAGTGTATCTTTAATGATTTTGGCTTTCACTTTTTTATTTTCTTTCATCACAAATTACAAAAGGGGAAATATTTTTCCACAAATCTATGAATGCTTAATCATAAAGGCGTCATGCGATGAAAACAAATTAATGATGTTATTCTCTATGAAAATGATGGGTATTCTTGAGAAAATATTATGCTTGTGGATGTCTCCTCCCTGGTTGAGAGGGAGTGAGGGTCGACACCATATTATCCATGTGTCATGTACTATGGACAGGATTTATAGTTGTAAGCCTAGTAAAGACACTAGTAGGGAGAATGGTGGATTGGATAAACATCTGGTACCAATATTCTTTGAGAATTTGTACTTTGACTAGGACTAACCGCCATAAGTCAAGTACATTAATCCAAGATAAGAATACTCATGAGGAACGACATTTCCTGGTGTCAAATATTATGACAGTGGAATAGGAAATGATCATGTGAGGACATACCTGGTGAACATCATGGTAGGATAAGTGCTTAAAGAGGCAATGGTGTCCAAATTTTTGCTTGCCACCATTGTGCTCTAATCTAATGGAGAGATATAACTTGTTAGTCAAGGCCTTGCTATTATGATAATGTTGGCTATGATTATGCAAATCATTGTTGATGCTTATCAATCCAGATCCCTTCTTATATGAATATTTTAACTTGAGAGTACCTTTTTATCTCATTATGAGTACCTCCCTAGTTTAGAGGGAGTGTCATCATCGTCATTATCGTCATCATTACCACCATCGTTGTCATTATTATTGTCATCATTTCATTATCGGCATAATCACCACTCATGTTGTCATCATCATCATCGTCATGATTATGGTCATTGTCGTCAATTGTTCATCATTATAGGTGTCGTAAGAAATATCATCAACCCAAAAAATGTTACAAGTGCTCGAAAAGGGTTGTTAGGACACATGATATATGCAAGAGAAATAACAACTTTATTTTTTATAGATGATCGATGGTCATCATCATCACTGCCATTATCATCGTCATTATAATTATCATCATCCCCATCATCATAATTAATGTAATTTTTATCATCCTTGTTGTCTTCTTCGCCATGAACATCATAATCATCATTCATGCCATTATTATTGTTGACGATGACCAAGATGAAAATAATTATAATGATGATCAGATGATGATGACTTGGAAGATAACGCTAAAGATAATGATTATGCTTATGACCATGACAACATTTAAAAATTGGGAATATTGGCCAAGGTCATTAGCATCGTCATCATAATTGTCATCATCATCATTGTCACTATAACCCCCATCGTCTTAATCATCATTATCATTATAATAATAATCACAATTCATGTAATCAACATCATCTTTGTTATCATCATCGTCATAATTATTGACATTGTCATCAGTTGTTCATAATTTTCAATGTCATAATAAATATCATCAATGCAAAAAATATGATCAGTGTTGGAAAAGGGATGCAAAAGTGAACAAAAAAAACGAGGGCAACAATAGACATAAAATTGGATGAAGAGTTGACACAACATAAGTAGATGAAAACAAGACAAAAAATTTGACACAAAAGTGGATGAAAAAGTAGATGCAAAGTTGATGCAAACTTGGACACAAAATAGGATGCAAACATGGACGAAAGAGTGGAAGAAAACATGGGTGCAATAGTAGGCATAAAACTTAGCATGAATTGTGGTGAAACAAATGTAGATACAACAATAAATGAAAAAAAGGAAACAAACTTGTATGCAAAAGCGAGGCAAACTTGGATGCAAAAAGGGATGTAAACATGGACCGAACATGGGTGCAATAGTGGACACAAAATTAGATGCAAAATTGGACGCATCAGAAGTGGATGTAAAAGTAGATGCAAAAAACATAAACAATATTTCATGCAAACTTGGACACAAAAGAGGATGCAAATGTGGATTCAAAAGTGGAAGAAAATGTGGGTTGCAACAATAGGCACAAGATATGGCACAAATTGTGGCACAACAAAAGTGGATGAGAAAGTGGATGTAATAACAGACACACAAAAAATATGTTAACTTAGATGCAAGACAAGATGAAACAAAGGATGTAAAAGTGGATGTAAACATGGGTGCAATAGGAGAAACAAAATTGGATGCAATGGAAGTAGATGCAAAAGAAGATAAAAAATGGGACGCAAAACCCAACACAAAAGTGGATGCAAAAATAGATGCAAAAGAGGATGCGAAGATAGATGCAAAATTGGAAGCAAATGTGGGTACAACAGTAAGTACAAAACATGGCACAAATTGTGTCACAGAAAAAGTGGATGTAATAATATATGGAAAAAAAGAAGCAAATGAAGATGCAAAAAGGGATGCAAAAGTGGACGTAAATATGTGTGCAACAATGGATGCAAAATAGGATGAAAAAGTAGATGCAATATGAGACACAAAACCTTATTCAAATCTTCACGCAAAAGTGGATACAAAAAGGGATTCAAACTAGATGTAAAAGTTGATGAAAACCTAGATGTATATGAGGATGCAATCATGGATGCAAATTTAGAAGCAAAAATGGGTGCAAAGACAGGTGCCAAACTAGGTGCAAATTATGGCACAGGAAAATTTGATGCAATAGTGGACACAATAAAAGATGAAAAACAGGATGTAAATATGGATGAAAAAAATGTAAAAGTGGATGCAACAAAATTAGATGCAAAGCTAGACACAAACCTCGATGGAAAACTTGGCACAAAGGGGATGCAAAAAATGATGCAAAATTGGATGTAAAAAATTACGCAAAAGAGGATGCAAGAGATCAAATGCAAAAGTTGGTGAAAGTGTAAGCGCAAAAAGTGGATGAAATAGAGGATGAAAAAGTTGGTGAAAGAAAATTAGGTGCCAAACTTGATGCAAAACATGGTGCAAAGGATGGCATAAAACCTGGCATAAAGCCTAGTGTAAAATCTGGTGCAAAACCTATTACAATACCTAGTGCTAAACTCGGTGTAAGACTTGGTGCAAAACTTGGTGCAAATTTTGCATCAATCTTTGCACCATATTTGATAAATGGACATAAATAGCACCAAAAATAGGCTCTAGATGCAAAAAAGGAAGCAAAAAGGGACGCTAATCACTGGGTTTTGTTGTAGTGTGAAGTGTTAACGTTGAGCCCCTACCATCGTGCTTGACCATGTTGAATGGAATTCAATTGGTGGTTGATGGATTACATATCTCTGTGTGCACTTTGCTCTTATATTCATCATGTTGGTTCGTTTTGACACAAACACACCCCGTCTTTCTCTAATTTCAGTTAGTTGCACTCTGGCACTTTTCTCTTATATTCATCCTGGAAGTTCGTTTTGACGAAAACACGTCTCGATTTTCTTTTATTTTGGTTAGTTGCACTCTGGCATCCTGGACCGATTGGCACATGGACAGATTGGGCGCACTTTCCCCTTAATGTTTCCTATTGGATTTTATGGATGACAATACACATTTACCATCCTCTACATCTCATTTTGTGTTATTTGGTGCATTCATCACTCAGCTCTTTTGATCATGTAGGTCCAGTCACTGATTGAAGACATGGATTTTGATATCACAAAACTCATTGAGATCATTGTTGTCGCGGAGAATGAGCGGGGCTGTAGAGGGCACCATCGGAAACAAGTTGTCATGAAGCTTGGGGAGCGCAATACTCAGTGTAATCCTGAGGTGAACAAACATCCGGGCCACACACCGACTTCAAGGTTTACAGAACATGACATAGGAGCTCAGGTGGGTGGACAGCCTTGTTTAATATGAATCCTCTGCCATGAGGGCACATAGCAAACAAGAGGAAACCTATCAAAAGCACAGGCAGAGGTAGAGAAGATTATCCTAGGGGTTGATTTTTACTGGTAAAATGTGATGAGATTGCACAAGTGGTTGTAACTTGGTTGGCAGATGGGAATTTACCAAAATGAATGGGGTTCAAATCAAAGACTGGGTACAAAAAAGTTGATCTGGTTTGCTGGGATACAGGCCCAAAGTGAGTGTTATGGTCAACGGTTGGTTTGGGTTCCATTTTCTAGAAGAGGAATATGCGAACAAAATCTTCACATTACCATGGGTAAAGGGGTGTGGTTTCCTAGTTCTCCAACATTGGAAAGTTGGTTTTGACCTTATTTCGAAAAGGCCCAAGTGGAAAATTATTTGGGAAAAACTGCTTGGCTTTCCCATTGAACTTTGGACCAAAAGTGTGATCCGTGAAATTACGAACAGAATTGGAACTCTATAATATGTGGATGAGGGGTGCATGGGACTGCTGGAAAAAAACACTAACTAGTTCTTAGTTGAAGTAGACCTGTCTGGCAGACTACCTGCTAAGAATGATCTATTTTGGGCCACATTTTCTATCAGACAAAAGGTTGATTATTGGGGTGTACCATTCTGATGTCTTATATTCCATAACACTAGTCACCTGATGTATAATTTTCCTAACAGACTAAAAAGTGGCGGGAGGAACATTGAGTCAAGGGTCCCGAATGGTAGAAATTACACAAAAATTAATAGTGAAAGCCATGAAGTCGGGTCTCCTCAAAACTGTGAGGCACAGCCCATGGATAGTGTTTTCAGGATAGTTGAGACATGTGTCCTGATTAGTGTGAATCACTCTAGGATTCCTGACTATATACACGAAGATTGGTCTCCATAGATCTTCCCATATCAGAATTTGGACAGTGTGACCCCTGTCCCAAACCCATTTGGATCTAGCACCTTTGCTGACAGTGGGATGGACAAAAGAGATGATTTCTGCATAAATTCAAATGCTATTGTTTGTCGGGTTAAGCCTCCGCATAAGCAAGTAATGACTCCAGCGAAACGGAAGGGAAAGTCTATCGATTTTGAGGGGAGTAAATCATGCAAACTATCACTATTATCACCTATCTGCAATATGACTGAAACTCAAAATGATTACCTTCCCTCCTCTGTTGATGAATATCTTTTAGCTCTGAAAAGGTTTCCGAGAATAGATCTTGAACCAATTTCCATCAAGAAACTATCAATTGCCAATTCGAATCCTCCCGGTGGGGCCTCCAATTCCCTTGTGAACAATTGGAAGAAGAAAAGGGAGACCAAATACAAAAGCCTTGCACTTTGTGGAGGTCTTGGGTCTGATTTAAAATCTCGCTTCTCTTAAGCCTTGGAGGAAGCCTTATCCCCAGTTTTTGAGCCTGGACCTGCTTGCTCATCATATGAAGTTAAAGATGGAACTTTCCCACAGGACCTTAGAGCAATATTTCTTGCTAAAGATAGCCCCGAATGAAGATCATGTCTCTAAATGTTGAAGGCCTAGGATCTGCCCAAACAAGAAGATTCTTAAAACACTTCATTAAATCTAAAGGACCATCCATCGTTCTGTTGCAAGAAACTATGACATCAAAGGAAAAATCCACTGAGATTTTGTTTAAGATCTATCCATTGTGGAGGGGTTGTGCAACAAACTCTCATGGAAATTCTTGGGGCCTCGCAGTTATATGTGATCCAGCAATATTCCAATTTCAGGCATACTCCTGTTGTGCCGGCATTATTCAGACTCGTCGTTGTAGGGACTACTCCTTCAGATTACGCGTGATGAATATATATGCACCATATGTCAACCGAAGATAATTTTGGGACTTAATTAAATCTGTAGGAATTCTAAACATTCGTCCCCTAATCATTGTTGGGGATATGAACTTCACTATTGCTGCAAACGAAGTTTGGGGTCTCAGGGCCAAATTGGATTCAATGGCTAGATATTTCAAAGAACTAATAGATGACAATTCCCTCAGAGACATGGCTTCGTCTCCCCTGTGCCCAACATGGTGGAATGGTCGTGTTAGATTAGACGGCATTGCTAAAAGAATCGATAGATTCCTGGTTAACTCAATCTTATGCCAGAAACTAAATCAATTACAATCCTGTGTCTTCTTCTCGGACATTTATGATCATGATGTCATCATGTTGGAATGGAATGTTGCGTTGGACTCATCCAAAAGACCCTTTAAATTTAACCCAATATGGCTCGATGATTCGGATTTTCAGGCACTGGTTCTCCAGTCTTGGTCCTCTTCGGCTAATTCTCTCTTTGAATGTCCCATTATGAGGATCAAGGACAAACTTCTACAACTTAAAATGGTGGCTAAAACATGGATTTTCAACAAGAATGATTTGCTCTATTATAAACTGAATTCTATAGACAAGGAAATTGCAAGGCTTTGGGATTAGATCACCCCTGGACTTTTCTCTGTCCAACAACAGCATGCAATCCTGAAATTAGTGATAGAAAAAAGATAAAATCCTTCAAACACAAGAATTTGAATGGAGGCAGAAAAGCTGCCTTGCATGGATCAAGGGAGGAGACCATAACACAAAAAAAATCATCAGACAACCTCCAAAAGGAACCAAATCAACTCTATTTGGGCCATAAAAGATCTTGCAGGGAACATTCATACCACTAATAAGGAGATTAAAAGGGAGGCACACAGATTTTTCAAAGATTTATATAAAGAAAGAGAGGATGACTACTTGCCAGAAAAATTGAGTCTTGCTGAAATGCTTCCCCTCATGGTCAAAGATGAGGACACAATGTTGTTGGACCAGCCAATCTCGCTAGAAGAACTACTCCAAACCATCAAAGAGATGGCCAAGGACAAAAGTCCTGGGCCTGATGGCTGGCCGATCGAACTGTTCCTCTTCTTTTTTGATATGATGGGACCAGAACTAGTGAACATGGTGGAAGTTGTTCGCATCTCTTGGCATATCCCAGGTGCTATCAATTCCACCTTTCTTACTCTTATTCCAAATAAAATAAACTCTCTCTCTTTCTCTGATTTCAGGCCTATTTCATTATGTAATTATGTTTACAAGATGACATCTAAATCCCTTGCTAACATAATTAAAAAGATTTTATCACCTCACATCTCTTTGGAGTAGTTTGGTTTCTTGTCTAACAGGCGGATCCAAGATGCCATTGCAATTGCACAAGAGTGCATTCATTCGATCAAGACGAAGAAACTAAATACATGTCTCATGAAGTTTGACCTCCGAAAGGCTTTTGACTGTGCGGACTGGGAATTCCTCACACGGATTTTTGATAAGATCGACTTCAAGCATAGACATGTTCAATGGATTTTGGCCTGCATATCATCTGCATTTATGGCTGTCCAAATTAATGGCGCTCCTTCCCAATTATTCAAAACTCATCAAGGCCTCAGACAAGGATGTGCACTATCACCTCTTTTGTTTTTTTTTTTAGTAATGGAAGCATTTAGTAGGGGTATCAAGAATAAATTTGACGTAGGGGCCATCATGGGATGCAAACTCCCTAGAGGTTGTAACATAACCCACCTAATGTTTGCAGATGATGTATTGTGTGCTGGAGAAGCCAAACTCTTTGTGTGGGCAGCTTTTCATAAGATTTTTGGAGACTTCAGCAAAGCTTCTGGCCTCATAATTAACCAAGAAAAAACAGAGTTGATTTCTGACTCAGTTGATTCCTCGGTGATGATTGAAGTTGTTGATATGTTTGGAGTCAAAATCATACACATGTCTGGGGGTTTCAAATATCTTGGTTGCAGATTAAAGCCTAACAAGTATTCCATTTCGGATTGGGATTGGCTTATTTCTAAATTCAACAAAAAGTTGTCTAGCTAGGACAAGAGATGGCTCTCCTTGGGTGGAAGAGTGATAATGATTAAGGTTATCCTGATAAGCATTTATGTTTATTGGATGCACCTCTTCCATATTCCTCAAGCTATCATCAACAAAATTGACTCCATCATTGCCAAGTTTCTTTGGTTTGGAGTGGGTGTTGCGCAGAAGTATCATCTAACGGGCCTACAGAATATTGTGAGGTCTATCATGAAAGGTGGATGGGGTATCATTGATTCCTGCAGTTTTAATTTAGCTCTATTGGTGGCAAGCATATGGAGGCTTTTCTTCGTGAAGGGGCCTTGGAAAAGGATCATGTTTGGGAAATATATCAAGCAGGAAAGCTTGAAGGAGTGAATTTCTGCGAGGGTCCCTTTGGCGAGCAACCATTCAAAAATATGGATTCGTCTTTGACTATCCATCCCCTGGATTTGCAGCAATTTGAGTTGGAGGGTGGGTAATGGACTTTGCATAAAAGCGAGACTAGACGCCATCAAAGGCCTCAATGGTTCCACCTTCTCCCTTTCACAATCATCAATGACCTTAACATAAAGGGGCTAGACACTCTTGCTAAAATTTGGGAGTGGTCGTGGCTACATGTGGATGCCCATTCCTGGCCTCATGCCTGGCAGATCAGACTTTCAGAGGAATTGGTGGCTGAATGGGAAAGGTATCGTAGCATGCTCTGCATGGTTGGCATAAACATATCATAGTGGGTTGATGTTCTAGTGTGGGGCGGACACCACGGGAATGAACAGATTTTGTCAAGGAAGCATATGAACATATTACCTCCACTTCCCAAATACTTCCCTTCTCTGACATTACCTCTATGTTCTGGAAGTGGGATGCCCCCTTGAAGATAAAGTGCTTCTCATGGCTTTCCATTCACAACCGCATACTCACTTGGGACAATCTTCTTAGAAGAGGCTTCATTGGTCCTGGATGGTGCTGCATGTGTAGACAATTCTCTGAGGACTGCCACCTATTTATTCGTTGCCCCTTTGTTGTTGAGATTTGGGTTGGGGTTGCCACAATTTTGGGTGTCCCACAGATCAACGATGCACCCTCTATTCTCGAATGTTTTTGATTATGGAACTTCAGAGCAAAATCTCATAGAACTCTTCCCCTCTATGTACTTTGGGGGATCTGGCGCGCTAGGAATGCTCTGATTTTCGAAGGCATTCGGCCAGCGACATTGACCACTGCCATGGACATTGCTGCTCATTTCATGGAAATTGGTCCCTAGACTCCGAAGCACTCTCTACGAACTGTCTCATATGTCGATCTGACTAGCATCTACCCTATCTGCTTCTTTGATGGTGCCTCCTCTAAAGGGACTTATGGATGCAATGTCTCGCTTCATTTAGACCTCGTTGTCTAATATCATTTCTCATGGCACGGTGGTTGGGGGGAAAATTGCAGAGCTGCGTTGATTGCATTGTGGGGGGCTCTCAAGTGCTCTTCATGGCTGGGAATTGACAGTCTTCTTATATCGGAGGACTCCCTAGTCTTAATCAATTGGATTCAGCATCGTTGTTCTCTTGATGTTCCTACTCTTTGCAACTAGATTGAGTCGATTCAAAACATCCTCCCCTCATTCTCTGATGTCTCCTTCCACCATGTTTTTCGGGAGAAAAATAGGGAAGCTAATGCGCTCTCGAAAGTTGGCCTCTACCTCTGTCAGGGCATTCATGTTCTTTGAAAAATCTCAGCTGACCAGGGTTTCAGTCTGGGCTTCTTTGAATTTTAACTTCCATCTCTACTGTGAGTTTTCGGTCACTTTTTTTTGTTGAATCCTGTATGGGTGGGGATCCTTACGACTCCCTTGTATTTATTTTTTATGTTTTCTTGTTCCTCAAATTCGTCTACTCTGTCATGAGTCCAATGTGATTTTTTTTCAGATGATCATGATCTGATATAGACCTGTGATTATGTAACTTTCTCTATTTAATGGAATGAAAGCCTGTTTTTTTTCTGAGTTGCTCCAGGGTTAAGCTAAGCCCTCTTCCTGTCGTCACCATTTCTCCCACACCCATGAGATGTTGTGAAATCAGGCCTTGGTGTGATGGTGAATCCCTTTACTTCCTGTAAGGCAACATTCAAAGGTAAATTTCAGCATATCATCCCACGAAAGAATTCATACCCCGCTTATTTGCGCAGACTTCCCTTTAAGGTAAGAGATTGTTTATATTTGGTAAAATCAGTTGTGGGTGGGATCTATTTGATATTAGAAAAAATGAATAAAGCATTAGAAAGGCGATTGGAGCCTAGATCCATGGAAATGGAGTAGAATATTTGTGGTAGCCACCATAGGCATGACCTACGGGTTTTTCATTGATCGACCCCCCCTATATGCACAAAGATCTGATAGTTTCATTTTTGGATCTAGTTTTACTGCAAGCTGGAAGAATCTCAAGATTGTAGGAGGAGAAAATCCACTCCTCATAGTCACTGAATCAAAAGATTCCCTACTTTGGGAAAAGAAGCTCCATCATAGTTCAGTGGTGATCCAATCTCCATCCTAGACAAAGGAAAATAGGACTTTCCACATATTTATAAAAAATCATTCCAGGAAAATCCATATTGATCTGGGTCAAGGATGAGGACTCAATGGAAAGCCTCAAATACAATATTCAGTAGTGTGAGGGTCTCCCAATAGCAAAGAAAAGATTGATCTCAAAAGGGAAATTGTTACAAGACAAAAGGGCTACTAAATATTATAAGATAAGTAGAGGCTCCTCTCTCTCCTTAATCTCGAGACTATTCAAAGGAACAAGACCAAGCCCATCAGTCTCTTATAAAGAAGCAGTCAGTGGAGGTGTTAGACAAGCTAAGGCTACAACCCCAGCTGAGACTCTACCTGAGCCTCACATTGTGGAAAAAATGGAGAAATACCCACAAATAAAGATCAATAACCCACAGGTAAACAATATGTTTTCATATTTTCATAAATAGGTTGTAATTAGTAGATTTAATGGTTTCTATCCCTAAACCGAAGCTCTTTCCTAGTGGTTCTACACAAATTGGACCATAGAATGTGACATCTACTTATGCTCAAAGGTATTTTTCATAGTATATCCCTACTCAAAATCATATTACCAAAATATCCTGGAGGAAGGACCGTGGTTCTGGGGAAGAGATGGGTTATCACTACCGTGTGGTTTCCAGAATTCGACTCATCCACCATGGAAGTCACAACAAATTTTGTTTAGGTCTGCATGCCAAACCTCCCACTCCCCTTTCGGAACCACCAAGTACTTGAATACATTGGAAATGCATTGGGAGTATTCAACGAAATAGACATTGAGTGAATAACAAAAGGGCTATTCACATTCACCCACATATGCACGGAGATCGACCCAGTTAAGTGTTGAAAAATGCAGCAAGAAATTCTCAATTTGATTTTGCCTTGATTAAATTGAGAAAATTTGAATTTCCACATCATTAGACAAATTTGATGCAAATAACTTGTGTGACATGGCTTGTGTCACCTAGTTTACTTATTAAATTCAAGTTGGAGGAGTTAGAGTTCAGTTAAGCATGTTTGATTGCTAATTTGCAGCAATCAAAATTGGTTATATCAAGTTGTTTTCAATTAAACTAGTTCCAACTATTGGAGGAACTAATGGAAGGTTAGTTGTGCAGTAGTACTTCATTCAAACTCATTGATCATCTAGCTAACTAATCAATCAACCCAAAATAGCTAGTGCATGCAGAGAATTTGAGTTACCTAGTTGAGGTGGAGATTCCAAGGCAGTGTAACATCAATTGTAGACTATTCCAGAGTGTATAGGTGTTGCATGCAACTTGATGATCAACCTGAGGAATTGCGCAATCCATTTTGGAAAAATTCATAAATAATAGGGGCCTAATTTCTCAAGGAATTGCGCAAGGAAATAGGGGCTCAAGCATAGGAAAATATTGACTAAGTCTAGGTCATAACTTCTCAGTGAGCATAGAAATAGGTTATGCACTTGCAGGTTGTGCTTAGTTGAGAAAAACAATTGTAATACATCTCTATTCATTAAATTAATGCAAGAATGCATTGGGTTTTTAGAAAATTTATTTCCCCAAGAAAAATATTGTGTGCATGTGTGTTATTTCTTATTGCATGTCTACAAATTTTGTTCTAGATTGTGAATTACTTTCCACTGAGTAGTTGAGTAGGTTTGTGTCTTGTGATTTGGATTAAAAATTCATGAGCAGCTACAAATATACATAATAATTTCTACATGGTATCAGAGTAGGATTCACATTAGAGCGGGAATTTTGAAGTTGTTTCTTAGGAGGTTCAAATTTGGAGTTCAGTGCAGCAAGATCTCTTCACAGCTGAGAAGATGGCCTTCAATGGACTAAGGCTAGAGTATGCCTTGGAAGGCACCTCTAATTTTTTTTCATGGAAGGATCGCATGGAGGTGGTATTGGATGAAAATGAATTGCTAGAATACAACAAGACAGATGTTGCAAAACCACTGGAATCTAATGCCCAAAACCTTGCTCGGTGGAAGAAATATGTAGCCAAGGCGAGGAGAATGATCTTGGAGGGAGTATGGGATCAGATTATCTTAAATATCCACAAAAAATAAACTTCGTTCGCAATGTGGAAAGCACTGACAAAATTGTTCAAGAATAATAATGATCACAGGAATTTGGCGCTCAAGGATAAACTTTAAAGTATCAAAATGCAAAATAATGACACTATTTAGAGGGAGTCAGACTCCCCCTTTAGGCTCAATGATGTCATGTTCATTATGGGCCAAAAAAATCTCATCTTTGTTGCAGTTTTGGAAGACCGTAGTTATGATGTGATCTTTAGCAAAGCGAAGGAATTCCTGAGACACATAGCCGCGAGACATGTGAAGCAGATCGGGGTTCATGTGAAGAACCTGTATAAGCTAGATGTGTAAGATTGTGTTGCATCAAGCACTAAGGCAGAGAAAGTGTAGAGCCACGATGTTGGTGAACTTTGGCACAGAAGACTTGCTAATTTGCATCATGGTGCCTTGAAGATTATGCAGAAAATAACCAAAGGCATCCCCAAAGAGCACTTGAGTAGTAGGATGTATGCAAAGGATGTACTTTAGGGAATTACACAAAACCCACATTCCATGCCCGGGACAACAAAGCACATATATTCCTATATTGAATCCACTCTGATGTCTATGGACCTTTCTCGATAGCCTCCATTGCCAAACACAAATATTTTGTCATTTTTATTGATGACTTCTCACGGAAGTGTTGGATCTTCTTCATGCGGAAGAAAAATGAGACATTCTCCAAGTTTGTAGAATTTAAGGCACTGGTTGAGAAAGAAACCGGTAAGAAGGTGAAGGCTCTTAGAAGAAATAATGGAGGTGAGTATGTTTCAAATGAATTTAAGAAAAAAATTGCAAAATAAGGCATTCGACAAGAGTTGACATCACCCCACAACCCATAGAAAAATGGGGTGGCTAAGGGAAAGAACTATAGTATTGTGGGAGAAGCGAGGGCGATGTTGCATGACCAAGTCCTACCTCTGCATTTGTGGGTTGAGGCATGCAACACGGCAATATATTTTCAGAACTAGAGTTCTCATCATATTCTTGGCATGATTACACCGGAGGAGTATTTCTCGGGGAGAAAGTCGGATGTCCCACACTTCAGGATTTTTGGAGACTTTGTTTACTACCATGTCTCCAAAGAAGAAAGGAAGAATCTTGAGCTAACTGCTAAATTGGGGGTATTTTTGGGTTACACAGAAACTCCACACAACTACCATGTGTACTTGCTATCCCTTAGAATGATAGTTGTGCAAAGGGATGTAAAATTTGATGAGGAGAAATCGATGTGGTGCTCTCTTGAGAGGGAGCTTTAGATCCCACCAGAAGAGGAGCTTCTAGCTCCAAAGGAGGAACCTTAAGAATTTATGGAGAATCCACAAATTAAGGAGTAGAGAGTGGAGACAGCCACTCAAGAAGAATCATCCAGAGAAGGCAGGAAAAGAACTAGGGAAGTTGGGAGACTTGTGTAGGATGCTCCTTCAAATCATTGCAGGCAAAGAAGGTCACATGAGTGGGACACTGGCTACATGGCTCTAATGACTGACCTTGTAGAGACCGATCCATCCTCTTTCAAGAAAGTAGTAGATCAACCTGTATGCGCTAATGCAATGGTGGAGGAATATGAATCCACTGTAAAGAATAGTGTTTTGGAAGTGGTCCCAAGACCAACAGATAAATCAATTGTGGGTTCAAGATGGATCTTCAAAGTAAAATATGTAGTAGACAAAAGCATAGAGAAGTACAAGGCCAGATTTATGGCCAAGGGGTACTCTAAAGTTAAGGGAATTGACTATGAGGAGACCTTTTCTCCTATAGCAAGGTACTCATCCATTAGATCAATTCTTGCTCTGGTTGCGCAGATGGGGTGGAAGATCCACCAAATGGATGTAATAACAATATTCCTCAATGGAGTTATCAAGGAGGAGGTGTACATTGAGCAAACAGAAGGCTTTGAGACATTTGATTTGGAGTCTCATGTGTGAAAACTCAAGCGAGCATTGTATGATCTCAAACAAGCACCCTGTGCTTGGTGCACCAGGATCGATAGTTATCTCACCAGTTTGGGATTCACCAAAAGTGAAGTGGATGCAAACCTCTATCATATCTTGGTAGAACGTAAATTGATTATTATTGTCTTATATGTTGATGATTTGATTTTAACTAGTGATGAGAATTTGATCAGATCTTGCAAGGAGGACCTTGCAAGGGAATTTGAAATGAAGTACATGGGTCTCATGCACTACTTCCTCGGCTTGAAAGTATGGTAAGGCGATGGGAAATTGTTTGTCTCTCAAGGAAAGTATACAAATGAGATACTACAGAGATTTTGCATGGATAATTGTAAACCTATGGAGACACCTCTAATGACCAATTGGAGGAAGGAGGATGCCACTTTAGGCGAAGAAGTGGATGCTACCATTTATCAACAACTAGTGGATTCACTCATGTATCTTGTAAAAACACGACCAGATATGTGCTATGGTTAGGCCAACCAAATTATTTTGGAAGGTAGCTAAGCATGTTTTACTCTACCTAAGAGGAACTACCCAGTTTGGACTATGGTACAAATGGACAGAGGGAGAAGTTGTGTGGCTTCATAGAAGCAGATTGGGTGAGGATTCCATCAGACCGAAAGAGTACATTAGGGGGAATTTTTAGTGTTGGGTCTGTAGCAGTTTCCTAGTACAACAGGAAGCAAAGATTTTTGGTCCTCGTCTCGTAAAAAGCATACTACAAGGTTGCAAGTCAAGCAGCATGTGAGGCGATCTGGGTGAGAAAGATACTCGTTAGATTGTTTAGTTAGATTATGGATCTAACTGTGATCTATTGTGATAATCAGAGTTTCATCAAGCCCTATGAGAATATTGTATTTCATGATTGATCCAAGCATATAAATATCTTGTACCACCATTTATAGGACTGTGTGCAAATGCGGATAATGTTGCTTCAGTACATTCCGACAGAGGAACAAGATGTTGACATTTTGACGAAGGCCTTGTTACGAGGGAAGTTCGATTTCCATAAGTGCAAGGTAGGGGTGGTTGATAATCCCTTTCTTACTAAGAGGTAGTGTTGAAAAATGTAGCAAGAAATTCTCAATTTGATTTTTCCTTGATTAAATTAAGAAAAATTGAATTCCCACATAAGCAGACAATTTGAATGGATTTAACTTATGTGACATGGCTTGGGTCATATATTTTATTCAATAAATTTGAGTTGGAGGAGTTATATTTTAGTTAAGCATGTTTGATTGCTAATTTGTAGAAATAAAAGTAGGTTATCTCAAGTTGTCTTCAGTTAAACTAGTTCCAATTGTTGGAGGAACTAGTGGAAGGTCATTTGTGTAGTGGGACTTTAGTCAAACTCGGTCATCATCCAATTAACTAATCAATCATCCCAAAATAGCTAGTGCATGCAGAGAATTCAAGTTACCCAGTTGAGGTGGAGATTCCAAGGCAGTGTAACATTAGTTGTATACTATTTCGGAGTGTACAGGTGTAACTTGCAACCTAACAATCAACCTAAGGAATTGCGTAATCCATTTTGGAGAAATTCCTAAATAATAGAGGCCTATTCTCAAGGAATTGCACAAGGAAATAGGGACTCAAGCAGAGGAAAAATTTGACTAAGTCTGGTTTAGAGCTTCTCAGTGAGCAGAGAGATAGGTTATGCACTTGTAGGTTGTACTTAGTTTAACAAATAAATTGTAATACATCTCTATTCATCATATTAATGCAAGAAGGCATTGGGGTTTTTAGCATATAGATTTCCCTAGGAAAAATATTGTGTGCATGTGTGTTATTCCTTACAGCATTTCTAAAATTTATGTTCTATATTTTGAATTACTTTCCGCATAGCAGTAGATTATTTTTGTGTCTTGTGATTTTGATTAACACTGCATGAGCATTTTCAAATATACACAATAATTTCTACAGTAAGGGGTAACCTGAATGCATCCAACTGAAAAATGGACACTTAGAGTGGATGCAGAATCTCGATTATAAAAACATATCCTTTAGTTGTCGTGTATGCAACCAAACAAGACATTTACAAGATAGTTTCCCTTTGGCCAAAAAACCAACAAACAAGAGGAAAGGGACGCAAACTAAAACCAAGGTCTGGTAGCCATATGAGCCCTTTTCAAGATAATGAAAAAGAGGAGGACCAAAAGGATCCCCCCAACATAGAAAATTAGAAAAGGACTGAAAATGTCACTCAAGTTGAACCTCTATCACAAACCACTGATCCAAATCAAAATACAAAGATCACAGACACACCAAATCTTGCAGCCATTGATACAACACAACAAAGAACGAATGAATACCAGGAATTAAAAAACCTCATGAAAAAAAGAGCTATGAATATGGAAAAGAGCTATCCCTTGAAATAAACTTAGAGGATATGACTTTGCCTATTAGCCAACCTACCCCAAGGGTATGGAAGGAAGTAAAAAAGAAGAAAGGGAAGCGAGGAAAAGTGTATGGCTTCTACAACTACATTGGTCGTTAGACACTCCAGCTTGTTTTTTTTTTATTTTTCTTCTTAATTATGAGGGTGTTATTCCATTATTATGACAAATCCATATGATTCTTATCTTTGAATAAATATTCAACATGTATCTACAAAATGTAACTTTATTTCTTTTGATAAAAATAAAAAATAAATAAATAAATAAATCTTTTTCCGAGGAAAAAAGGCATTTGTTTGTATTATTTTGTGTTGAAATATTCAATTCGAAAAACTATGCTCGATATTAAATAGTTTAGATAATATTTCAAAATATTTTATATTTGTGATTGTAAAAAATAAATTCATGTGGAATAAAGTAACCATCAATTGGCATTTATAGAGATTAGTACACTTTACTAATATTTTGAATGTGACAATGTTTTATATGGTTAATAAAATATTCTTATTTTTATATTTAGTTGTGTTTGATAAATTCAACAATATTTTCAATATTTTTCATGGTATTCCCACATTAAAAAATAATAATAATAATAATAATGAAAAAAAAGACTCCAATTATAGAAATTCAATATGTTAAATGTTATGTGTTTGTTAGTTTTTCTTTAATATTCAACTATAGAAATTGTTGGACACCTAATCTGCCAAGGGTTAAGGTGTGGGAGTTGAAAGGTCAATGGGAGTCCAAAAAACCATGGAATATGGAACACAACTGTGACTCCAATGTATTATAAATCTACATCTAAGTTAATAAGAAATGCAATTCACTATTATATCATTTATGATTTGTTCACATTCATGTGTTCATGACATGGTATTAGAGCGGACGAATTCTAGGCCTACTCCAATCAGATCGAATGGTTGTGTAGCCAGCTCTACCGCCAGTCCTGGTTCCCTTGAATGATATAATTCTCGTGAGCCTGCAACCCTTGTAAGTCCCACTATGTTTCTGCTTGTTTTACCACTCTACCCATTTCATTATTACGCTCCTCTTACATAGAAACACTCCTTCCCTCAACGATATCAACGCCATTCTCAGTTGCCACCATCTCGCTTCCATCTACTTCGCCATTCTACTGAATATAGTAAGGCCTCTCATATGTATCGCCAACTCGACTCAATACTCCAATCCTGTGCATTCGTTTTTTATGTAGACCGTCAATTTTTCCTCTAAAAGACGTGGAAACCTATTCTAGGTTGTCAGACTAGTCTGAACACCTCCTCTTGATTGATTGATTTGTGCGTTTATTGAAATCGTGGGAGGTTGAACATCTCTATGCGTTAAATCTTGATGCAGTGGCAATGGAAATTCCCAAGGCTAAGGCGATGCTCAAACCACATTACGGATGCCTTTGTGAACCCTCCATTTCTAATAATTTATGATCGGATTATTCAACATTCTTGATAGCAGTGGGACCAACTCCTTGTGAATCTCCCATCGACCTCACAAGTTCTCTTAACAAATTTCACCTTGCCTTTGCATTAAATCTGGTAAAACTATGGCCGCAGCGTACTCTTCAAATGACCTCTTGTATCTGCGTACCGAGGTAGCAAGAGCGAATGAGAGGACATGTCGTAGATAGTTGTGTAACACTTATTGTACTCGTATGTTATATTATCGAATGAACGCATTTCTCCCTTTCTAACATTCCTCTAATCCTTACGATAAGTTGATAAATCCTAGCCCATTCTACTTCTAGTTCTATCATAATGCCATTGGGCGTAGCCATCTCTGGGTAGTGATTTGTTAGGCTAGAATTTGCAAGAAGGTTGCGCATCCAAAATGCTTGAGTTAAGATAAGTCCTATGTCGATGGTTGATTTGGGGCGAGTATTGTTAGTGTTAGCACAGATGGGGAGCACGATAAGGTGATATGCGTCCATTTCTTGATAGATGATCGTCATCCATAACCATTTGAGGAGGTCATATGCCTTCGCAGTCGAGGGAGGCCCATTCCAGCTCGTATTTGGTTGCCTCCTTATTGCTGCTTACTTGGATATAAAGAAGCTCAGAGACCTGAAGCACCTGAGATAAGATGTACAAGTGAAGAGAAGATAAACATTGTGCTCCTGAGAAAGGATATTTCTGCAAGCCATGAATAATTTGGAAGAAAGCTCGAGTGTGCAGGCAATTGAATTCACAGAGTTGCAATCTGGTGCAATTTACATATGTGTTTAAGTTGGAGATAGGATGAGCGTAATGTGTAGATAAATAAACATGAGTATCATTTGTGGTGTGATACTTACTGTATTTGTAAACAATTAAACTCGATGTCACTATGTCGTTGTAACACTGCTGATTTTTGGAGCCATTCGTTCTCCTGTCAATCTCACGGTT
Source organism: Pinus tabuliformis (assembly GCA_031772625.1). Lineage (NCBI taxonomy): Eukaryota > Viridiplantae > Streptophyta > Pinopsida > Pinales > Pinaceae > Pinus > Pinus tabuliformis. The sequence continues at coordinate 559,745,897 of CM062817.1, forward strand.
AGAATTTTCCAGTGACTAAAGCTATCTGACTTATGTTTGATTCATGTGGAGACTTTGATGAGATGGATTGAGTGATATTTTTCCTTCGTCTCAGTTTCATGTACAGCGCATGATCCTTGCTTGTGTAAGACCAGTGACCCCCATGATCTTTTGCACAGAATTCAGAGTGTCCAAATCCAGTGATGATTGAAGACGAATTTCTGAAAGGTAAGAATTCATTTGTGTGCTTTTCTATACATTGTTTACACTATCTCTATGCGTTGAATTAGTTTACATATGGACGATGCGTTGTTTGCCTGTGATGAATGTTGAATGGAGCATTGAAATCTTTGTTGGATTTTCATCATCTGTGCATACATTAGTCAAAACTCTGGTGCGTTGATAATTAAAGCTTCATGTTGTCAATTAGAATTGTGTGTTGCCTTGAACTGTGGTGTTGCGTTAATTAAACGTTGTATTCCAAATTGCTTATCCATTAAATGCGTATGAGTTAGAATGTCCATATAAGTGTTGCTCAGAGCTGTGGATTGTATATGGTGTGGTCAGAGCCATTGGATTGATGTTATATGCCATAGTTCTTGCTCCTTATATGTATATAACCAATTCATTGTAGAAGTTTTTGTAGCAGCCTTCTAAAAATTGTAAGTTGCTAGCTATATACCTTTACAAGTACATTTGTGGTCATTTGTTGACCTGAGTTGGTTGAATAATGGAGAAAATTCATGGCTTATTAGAGTTACTAAAAACTCTAATCAGATCCACTGCTGACAGCACAGTCAAAATTAGCACAGCCTCTCTTTTGGATATTCAAAACTGTTCGCACAATGCACAAGAAAAGATGGATTTTTTGCAACTAGAATATCAGCTTCAGCAAGAAGAATTAAAACACAAGAGTTTTCATTCTGAATATGTTTATGTTCATAAATTTGAGACAGACTCTCATCAACTGCCAAAAATTAATCATATCAATGAGATTAATATTGATTTAGACACAGTAACCATCTCAAGAGCATAGTTGCATGCAGAAGTAGAAATTCAGCATATGCTTCCCAATCCCATCACCAAACCTTGGAAAGATCTTGTCCATAACAAGAAAAAAATTGGTCTTAGATGTGACAAGGAGGTGTCCTTTCATATTCCAGGCTATTCCAAGCTCATTCAATTTCAAAGTGTTGGATTTCTTCATGGAGGTTCACCTTCCCTTGTTCCAGATTTTGTTCCTCCATATTCGCAGCCAAAAGTTGTTAAATGCCAACACTGTGATCGAGTTGGCCATATGAAAGATCATTTTTTTGATCTTCATCCGTGCAAGCATTGTGGTAAGCGTACTCATTTTTCACACAGATGCTTCAAAAACAAGCCTCCTACAAGAACAAAGATTCATCTCGGATGGATCACTTCTTGGAAATGGGCTTCAACAGCCAAGAAGATATTTCATTCATACAACAAGATTTCTTCTTGAATGTTGAAAAGTCTCGCAATTGAGATATATTCATCTCCTCACCTTGTATCTGAAGGGGGAAGTGATCGTCATATACAAGCTTCAAAGCCACATCGAGCGAGCCTGAGCCATAACCTATACCAGATTCAGAGTTGTAGCCAGAGACAGAGATGCCACTAAGCTTGTCTTTGGTTGGTGGTAAGCCTTAAACCATCTATGCGGGGTTGAGACCTCCCTCTTCAGGTTGAGCTTCTCCCTCTTCAAAGAATTTTGGACACTTCCTCTAGCAGAAGACTTCAACTTCTTGCCAGTTTTGGAAGAATTCCAAGAATTACATTAAGCATTCCAGATTTGGTGGTCATCCTTCAACCACCGCAGGTTGTAGAACTCCCTTTTCCAGATTGAAGGTATCCCTCTCCAAAGAATTAGGGGAACTTCCTCTAGCAGAATATTTCATCTTCTTGCGAGACCTGGAAGAGTTCCGGGAAGTACACTAAGCATTCCATTGTTGGTGGTAATCCTTAAACCACCCCCTTATGCCAACATTTCAGAGAGCTCATTTAGCCTAGTGTTGCCATGCATTTTTGCACATTTTGTATTATAACTCTCTTCTTAGACTCACACATACCCCTTCAAATTAAGGGGGGGGGAAGGTTGGACACCTAATCCACCAAGGGTTAAGGTGTGGGAGTTGAACAGTGAATGGGAGTCCAAGAGACATTGGAATATGGAATCCAACAGTCCCTCCAATGTATTATAAATGTACATCTAAGTTAAGAAGAAATGAAATTCATTGTTAGATCATTTATGAGTGTTCACATTCATGTGTTCATGACAAAAATTGTGCCTGATATTAAATAATTTGGATAAATATTTTGAAATGTTTTATTTAATGGTATTTGTGATTGTAAAAATTGAATTCATGTGGACAACTACGAGGAAAGTAATATATATATATATATATATAGAGAGAGAGAGAGAGAGAGAGATTTATAGTTATGAAGGCTTGATTGATGAGTATTTGTACATGATGTGTAACTCATTTCAAATATTTGAATGATATAAGATTAAATGTGAATGAAAATTAAGTGGAAAGTTAGGTTTCTAGAATGCAAAATCCAATTCTAGATGCATCAGTATAGAATCCCAAAATTTCAAAATTAAATTTGAAAGTTTTGAATATTGAATTTCAGAAATGAAAAATCATATTATAAAAGTGTCAATATCAGCTTTTAAAAGTGCCAATATTAAATTGCAAAAGCACATAATCATATTCCAAAAGTGGAAATATTGAATCCAATTTTGGAATTTTAACATCCAATATTGTGACTTTTGGAAATAGGATTTCAACACTAGAAATCCCAATTTTTGACTTTATAAAGATGATTTTGTCCTATGTTTGAAGGCAAAATTGTAAATCTTGATATACATAAAAGCAAAATTGCGAAAGAAATCATTGCACCACTATATAGTAGATAAAAATACCAAACTCGAAAACCTTTAAAAATAAATAATCCAATGCAAATGACCACCTAAATTGCAACATTTGGTTGTTGTAAATGTATCTTCAAATTTCCAAATGCAACTCCCTACAAGCTAAGTTAAATAACACCATTGCATAATTGTAGATGTTTCATAAATTTATTTACAAGTTTTTACTACCTCTAATGAAATGAGCCTCTCTACCAACTTCTTCTATCACAAGAGGCACTACAATGTCAAAAACATTTCTTGAATAATTTGCATCCTTTGAATCAAAAGCAAAAGAAAAATCCAATGAAATAAGCTCAAAAAATGAAGAAATTCAATAGTCAGTTCTTTCTCTCATTCTTACCTCCCCTTAACCTATACATGAGTGGAAGGATCATTTGTGACTTTTTCTATAAGAGAAAATTCAAATATAGTACACATTGGCCATACATTGAATCTCCCTCTCCTCCACACAAGTGAAAAACTCTATATCATCCCTCAAATCCTCTCTGCCTAAAACTCCCCTTCAATTCTTTTTTATGTTTTTAATTCAAAATTTCAAAGTTCACGTAATTATTAAGACTCTCCTCTCCCACATGATCTTACAATGGATAGAATCTCTTTACAAGCTATTGTACAAACTTCTTGTAGCCTATATTACTAGTAGATTGAAATTTTGGCATTACTAGTGCATCTTTCTCAAGATTCAGATATGGATTTTGATGTTACTATGCATCTTTCTTAGGGTGAAAGAAATTTATTTTACTATAAAAAAGTGAATAGGGTAATACCACCTATCAAATCCTCTCTACATGGAACTCCCTTTCAAATTTTTTGATTCAAAAATTCAAAGTTCACACATGTCTTAAAGCTCTCCTCTCCCACTCAATCATACAATGGATATTCTCTTTACCAACTATTGTACAAATTTCTTGTAACCTCTATTATTCGTATATTTACATTTTGATGTTATTGTTGCATCTTTCTCAACATATAGATATGGATTTTGAGGCCACTGGTGTATCTTTCTTAGGGTGGAAACCATTTTTTTACTATGCTTAGAATAAATTGATTGATAGGCTCATTAATTACACATTATAAGTATAAAACCATAAAAAACAGTTTTTGAAGCATCTATTACTACTAACAGTGTTTTTCAACTCCACCTACGGGGGTTTGCATCTAAAAATTGAAGGTGATTTCGTTATAGCTAGACCTTGCAATCAACATGATTTTTGTAGTGCAAATTTTGTTGAGATTTTTTTTTTTTCTACTATAGAATGGTGCAAATTTTTTCACAATTTTTCTTTTAGTTTAGCAATATTTAAATTTTTGTGAAAAAAGGCAAAATTTTGAATCTTCATATACTGAAAAGAAAAATAGTGAAAATCACATTGCATCACTATCCAGTTGAAAAAAACCCAAACTAAGAAACCTTTAAAAAAATCCAATGCAAATGACCACCTATATTTCAAGACCTAGTTATTGCAAAAGTACCTTCAATTTTCAAAAGCAACTCCCTACAAATTGAGTTAAATAATACACTCTTTGATGAAATAAGCCTCTCAATCAAGTTATTCTCTACCAATAGCCACCACAATATCAAATGAAAGTGAAAAATATAGTGAAATAAGCTAAAATTTTGAAGAAATTCAATAGTCATTTATTTCTTCCATTCTTACTTTCCCTGAAGATCTACATAGTGGAAGGATCATATGTGACTTTTTTCATTAGAGAAAATTCAGATATACTATACATTCGCCATATATCAAACCTCCCTCTCCCCTCACACAAGAAAAAAAACTCCATACCACCTCTCAACCATCTCTGCGTGGAACTCCAATTTAATTGTTTTTAATTTAAAATTACAAAGTTCACACAATTCTTAAGACTCTCCTCCGCCATATGGTCTTACAATTGGTAGACTCTTTATAAGTTATTATATGGATTTCATCTAGCCTCTATTACTAGTAGATTTTGATTTTGACACTTAGGGTATAGATATGGAACTTGAAGTTGTCAATGCATTCTTAGGGTGAATAGCAATTTTTTTAGCTATACACAAGCCAACATCCCTCTACCCCTTCTCAGATCCTCTATACATGGAACTCCCCTTCAATTGGTTTTGATTGAAATTTCAAAATTCACACAATTCTTAAAACTCTTCTCTCCCACATGGTCAAACAGACACACTACCTTTACTAGTTATGTACAAATTTCGTGTAACCTCTATTACTACTATATTTATATTTTGACGCTATTGGTGTATCTTTCTCAATATGTAAATATAGATTTTGAGGTTGCTAATGCATCTTGCTAATGGTGGAAGCCATTGTTTTTTATATGGTTGTAGGCTTTGTTACAACTTGGTGGCTCTTGTCAAAGAAGAAATTCGTTGATTGGATCATTCATTAAAAATTATAAATAGACAAACCTATAAATCAATTTTTGAAGCATCTGCCACTACCTAGTAGTGTTGCTTAACTTTGCTTGGGGGATTTTGCATCTAAATATTTAAGGTAATTTTGCAATAGATAGATATTGCAATCCAGGTGATTATTTGCAATACGAATTTTGTTATTGAGTTTGATTTTTTTTCTTGTATACAATGGTGCAATTCTTTTTTCACAATTTTGTTTTTCAATATATCAAGATTTACGATTTTGTCAAAAAATCAAAATTGTAAATCTCATTATACTAAAAAGAAAACTTGTGAACAAAAAAAAACAATGCACTGCTATATAGTGGACAAAACAAACAAACTCATAAATAAATAAATAAATGTAATTCCAATACAAATGACAACCTAAATCATAAGATCTAGTTGTTACAAAAGTAAGTTCAATCTTTAGATGCAATTCCCTACAAGAAGAGTTAAATAGCACCATTGGACAATTGTATATGCTTTAAAAACCAATTTACAAGTTTTTAATATCACTGCTAAAATAAGCCTATCAATCAACTTCTCTAACAAGAGACACCATAATGTCACAAACCCTACTTGACTAATTTGCATGCTTTGAATGAAGTGGGAGGAGAAAATATGGAGAAATAAGCTCAAAATTTGAAGAAATTCAATGGATAATTCTTTCTCCAATTATTACTTTCCCTTAATCTCTACATAATTTGAAGGATCATCTGTGACTTTTTCCATAAGAGAAAATTCATATATAGTGCAAATTGGCTATGCATTGACCCTTGCTCTCCTCTCACACAAGTGAACAACTCTATAACTCTTCTCAAATCCTCTTTCTGTGGAACTCCCATTCAATTTTTGTTAATTCAAAATTTGAGAGTTCACACAATTCTTAAGACTCTCCTCTCCCACATGGTCATACGATGGGTAGAATCCATTTTCAAGCTATTGTGCATATTTCTTGTAGTCTCTATTACTGGTATATTTAGTTTTCAACGCTATTATTGCATCTTTATTAGGGTGTAGAAATGGATTTCAACACTACTAGGGCATATTTTTCAAGGTGAAGGAAATTTTTTATTTACTAGACACAAGCAGATATCTTTATACCAGTTCTCAAATCCTCCCTACGTGGAATTATCCTATTTTTTAATTCAAAATTTCAAAATTATCATGATTCTTAAAACTCTCCTCTCTCAAGCATTCATACAATGGATACTCTCTTTACCAGTGATTCCACAAATTTATTGTAGCCTCTTATTAAGTAAATTTATATTTTGAGACTATTGGTGCATCTTTCTCAACATGTAGATATGGATTTTGAGATTGCTAGTGCATCTTTCTTAGGGTGGAAGCCATTTTTTTTATGATAGTTGCAAGCTTTGTGACAAATCGGTGGCTTTTTTCAAAGAAGAAATTTATTTGAAAGGGTCATTCATTAGACATTACAAGTAGACAAACCTATAAATCAATTTTTGAAGCATCTATCACAATCCAATAGTGTTATTTAACTTAGGCTAAGGGGGTTTTGCATCTAAATATTGAAGGTGCCTTTGTGAGAGATATACCTTGCAATCCATGTGAAATACAGATTTTGTTGTTGACCTTGATTTTTGGTCTAGCATACAATTCTTAAAACTCTCCTCTCCCACATGGTTAGACAATGGGTAGAATCCATTTTCAAGCTATTGTGCATATTTCTTCTAGGCTCTATTACTAGTATATTTAGTTTTCAGCACTATTATTGCATTTTTATTAGGGTGTAGAAATGGTTCAACACTACTAGGGCATATTTTTCAAGGTGAAGGCAATTTTTTATTTACGATACACAAGCAGATATCTTTATACCAATTCTCAAATCCTCTCTACGTGGAATTCTCCTATTTTTTTAATTCAAAATTTCAAAATTCTTATGATTCTTAAAACTCTCCTCTCTCAAGCATTCATACAATGGATACTCTCTTTACCAGTGATTCCACAAATTTATTGTAGCCTCTTATTAAGTAAATTTATATTTTGAGACTATTGGTGCATCTTTCTCAACATGTAGCTATGGATTTTGAGATTGCTAGTGCATCTTTCTTAGGGTGGAAACCATTTTTTTACTATAGTTACAAGCTTTGTGACAAATCAGTGGCTCTTGTCAAAGAAGAAATTTATTTGAATGGGTCATTCATTAAACATTATAAGTAGACAAACCTATAAATCAATTTTTGAAGCATCTATCACAATCCAATAGTGTTATTTAACTTAGGCTAAGGGGGTTTTGCATCTAAATATTGAAGGTGTCTTTGCGAGAGATATACCTTGCAATCCATGTGAAATACAATTTTTTTTGTTGACATTTATTTTTGGTCTAGCATACAATGGTGCAGTTCTATTTTCACAATTTTGTTTTTCAATATATCAAGATTTACAATTTTGTCAAAAGGGAAAAATTGTAATTCTTGATATACTAAAAAAGAAAATTGTGAAAACGCACACAACAACACTATATAGTAGACAAAAAAACTAAAAAACAACCCAATGCAAATGACCACCTAAATTGCAAGATCTAGTTTTTGCAAAAGTACCTTCAATTTTCAAATACAACTCTCGAGTTAAATAACACCATTAGAAAATTATAGATGCTTCAAAAATCAATTTACAAGTTTTTACTATCTCTAATGAAATGCACCTTTCAGTCAACTTCTCTAACATGGGACACCACAATGTCATAAACCCTTCCCATACTTCGAATCGAATGGCAAGGAAAAATCCAATGAAATAAGCTCAAAATTTGAAGAAATTCAATATCCATTTCTTTCTCTTGTTTTTACTTTCCCTTAAATTCTACATAAGTGGAATGATCATTTGTTCCTTTTGCAATAAGAGAAAATTCAAATATAGCAAAAATTGTGAAGGTTTTAACCCTGTGCAGGTAATAGTTGCAAACTAAATCGTAAAAAAAACATAAAATAAACAATAGCGAGAATAGAAAATATACACAGAGATTTTTCTCCTAGAAATAAAAACCAAGAAAAACATATTGATTTTTCATTATATTCCTTTAATGTTACAATACATTATATACATGTCGAAGCATTCATAAACCCTCAATCCATTAACCCTAGATTAGACATTAATTGCAGTTCCTTTAACTAGATCTATAAAACCATCATGCATAAAATCATGTGCAAAACCATGGGAAATATGTCCAAAAAAAATTCTTCCGAGGCTAACGCCCCCCCTACATACCCCCCAACCAGAGGGGGCTACCAATCCCCCCTTTGAACCCCCCTTTGTTCATGGTGCATATAATTCTTGCAAATAATATAACACACACCCAATATTTTCCCACTTGTTTTCTTTACACATAGGGGGGCATAGGAGTACTCAATAAAAAATTCAGGGAAGCAATGCCCATCGTTTCTCTACACCAAGAGCATTTTTCAATGCTTACATATTTTTTCAATGCACATGTAACATTCTTCAAAGTGTCTACCTTCTCCAGCAACACCTTTTTGTCTTCAATCATATCCCTGACAAATGATATTAAACATATATTTACTTTATCTCTGAATGATAAGCAAGGTTCTTTGCCAAGAAAATTGCACTTTGGTTGTCATAATCTATCCTTATAACTTTTTGTACCAACCTCATACATGAACACGATCTTTATAACCAAAACACTTTCTTGCTTGCATGAGCGGTTGTCATGTATTCAGCTTCTGTAGTTGAAAGTGCCACTATAGATTGTCTCTTGCTCATCCAACTGATTGCTCCTCCAAATAGGTAAAACATATACCCACTTTTAGATATTTTATAATCCAGATCTCCAACCTAGTCTACATCAAGAAAGCCATATATGTCCAACACTCTATCCAATCTTGGTCTTCCTTGGTAGCACAAAATATAATCACTATTGCCATGCAAATACCTGAAAACCTGCTTTATTGTTGTCCAATGCTCCTTCCCTATTTTTGTCATAAGTCTGCTTCATACTCCCACTGCATGTGCAATGTTTGGTCTAGTAAATACCATTGCATACATCAAACTTCCTACTACACTTGCATATGGAATACGGGACATGTCCTCTTCCTCTTCCTATGTCTTATGACATTGTTTTGCAGATAACTTTACACATACAGGAATAAGAACCTTCATCGGTTTACTATCCTACTTATTAAACTTCTGCCATACTATCTCAACATACTTCCTTTGTCTAATCTCTTTTAATTTCCATGCCCAAAATAAAGTTCGCAACACCAAAATGCTTCATGTTGAATTTAGAGGACAATTGGGTCTTGTGACATCTTGGATAATTTCTCTGTCATTTCCAATCAGCAGCATATCATCCACATAAAGACCAAAATACACAAAGTGATCCACTTTTCTCCTTGTGAAGCCAAGTCCCTGTATATATGTATCGAATTTTGGATACCACATCCTTAGTGATTGTTTTAACTCATACAAAGACCTTTTTAACCTACATACCATTTCTTTCTTACCTTTGACTGCAAAGCCTTATGGTTGCTTCATGTAGATCTCTTCTTCCAGACCCCCGTGTAAGAATGTGGTCTTCACATCCATTTGTTTTGCCTCAAAATAAAAAGTAGTAGCAACAAATAAAATTAATCTAAAGAAACTAACTTGGCAAAAGGAGAAAAAATATTTCCAAAATCAATTCCCAACACCCAGGAATAACCTTTCGCTACTAACTAAGCTTTGTATTTTTTGACTTTTCCTTTTGCATTCATATTCTTCTTAAACGCCCATTATTTGTTCATGGGTTTTTTTCTAGCTAGAAACTCCACCGAATCCCAAGCCTCATTCTTTTCCAAGTCTACCATTTCAACCATGGCCTTTTTCAAGAGTTTTCCATCCTCTAAATCTACGGCTTCCCTGAAAATTCTGGGACCATCATTAGTAATAGATAAAGGAAAATTTGAACGAAAATCAGATGGTGTACACCTCTTTGGCTACCTTTTTCCCAAATTGATCTCCTCAAAACCAAAGTGTGTGGTTCTTCTCCTTCTTCTGATGTTTGTTCTTCTATAGAGTCTAATTCTTCATCCTTCAGTCAAACTCTCTCTTCTCTGGTTCATTTTCCTTTGGTAGGACTTCTTTTTTCATGCCATCCTTCACTTCTCTAAATACCACATCCCTAATATACACAACCTTCTTTTTTTTGGGTTCCAAAGGTTGTAACATTTTAAACCACCTTATACCCAATAAAGATGCACCTTTCAAATTTACTATCCAACTTGGTTTTCTTCTTCTTTGAAACATATACATATGTATCGCAACTACATACCCTGAGATGTGAGAGGGAGGATTTCTTACCATTCCATAGGTAAGAAATAGGAAACATAGGTAACATGTTACTAATGAAAGAAGGTGATCTATTAAATAGGTAACATGTACTATCCACTACCTCTGCCCATAATTCCTATCCCAACCCAACACTATTGAGAATGATCCTTGCCTTTTCCATCAGCATCATGTTCATCCTTTCTGCAACTCCATTTTTTTGAGGTGTATGGAGTAGTCTTCTGCCATGCAATATCACACTTCTTATAAAACTCTTTGAATTCATTCTTGCAAAACTCTCCACCATTATCTATCCTCAACACCTTAATTTTCTTCTCTATCTGATTTTCCACAAGAGCCTTAAATTCTTTAAACCTATCAAAGACTTCAGATTTCTTCATGAATAAATATATCCATGTGTTCCTCGATAATTAATCTATAAATAAGATGTAGTACACCAATTTACCTAGTGATGGAACCAACATAGTTCCAAACACGTCACTATGCATAAGCTCTAATATTCCTTCTACGCTCTTAGCACCAGAGGAAAACCTCACTCGGTCTTGCTTTCCATATACACAATGTTCACATAAATAAAATAAAATAAATCCAAAGAGAAATTAAACATACCTTCTACCATACCATTACTAAGTAGTATTTGAAGGCCTTTCTTTCCAATATGCCCCAGTCTTTGATGCCACAACATAGTTTTTTCTTCAGAAACTACAAGATTTTTTGCTCCACATTTATGAACAATAGAATTGTTGCACCTATCAATAACAGTACTTCCCAACAGCTTGCATATAGTTTTGTCCCCTCATCAATACCAATGCTCCTCGAGCCATATTGTAGGTATCTTTATCAAACATTGTTTTTACACTCGCATCATCCATATTTCTTACTGAAATTATATTTTTTGCCAATCTTGGAATGTGGAAAACACTAGGAAGTGTTCTAATCCTTCCGCTTATCAACATCATCTTGAATTTTCCTTGCCCTATGATTATGGTATTGTTGTCGTCACTTAGAAAGACATCACCGCCATCATATTTTTCATACTTTCACAACCACTCCTTATGGGGAGTCATACGAAATGATGCACCTAAGTAAATCAACCATGCTTGATGATCTACATGTGTACTTGAAGAAGCCGATAACACATCCCTGTCTTCATCTAAGGTGGTTTTCACCTCTGCAAAAGGAGCATCATCATATCTCTTTTCCTTCTCGGGAGTTTTAGATATACAATGTTTTTTATAGTGCCCTTCTTTTCCACATTGCTAACATACCTTTATAAATTTTCCTGAAGATTTAGATCTCCCTCTAGATTTAGATCTCCCACTTGAGAACTTATTTCCATTTCTATTATGGGAGCGTATTCTTATAGATAATGCATATATGTTCTAGCACTCCATGTTTTTCTGTCTCATCTCCTCCAACAAACAAGGACGAGACTATTCCATCAAATTTTAAGGTAGTTGCAATACTGCCTATTGCAACAACCAGACTTTCCCACGAGTCAAGTAGAGAACATAACAAACCGGTGCATATATCATCCTATGAAATATAAATATCAACAAATAATAACTGACTTACGAAAGTATTAGATGAGTTAGATACTCTATCACTAAGTCTCCATCCCTCAACCTCAAGTTATACAGCTTCTTCCATAGGAACAATTCATTTACTAGGGATTTTGACTAATACAAAGTCCTTAACTTGTCCCACAAAGCTTTTGTTGTAGCTTATGATGAAACACTGAGTAATACCGAATCTAAGATACCAATCCAATTTAGTCCAGTCTTTTGTTGACATTGTCATTGGTTTAGTACTTGGATCCATAGCGATCTGTTGATCTTTATCCATTAATATATCCTCCATCTTGAGCTTCCACAACTCAAAACTCTTACCATTGAACTTATTGATCTCTATCTTTCCATTGTTCGTCGTTTTCTTTCACCACAAGAATTGATCCTGCAAATCCCCCACTATAACAAGGTCTACCACTGGCTCAAGCAAAACCCCTTAGCCATAAAAGCATCCCCTTGAAGCCAAAACTACTATGATACCACATGAATTTTTTAACCCTATACAGATAATACCTACAAACGAATTCTTCAAAAAACAGAATATATACAATACCAAGAATAGAAAATATACATAAATATTTTTCTCCTAGAGCCCAAAACCAAGAAAACCATATTGATTTTTCATTATATTCCTTTCAATGTTACAATACATTATATATATACAAGAGCATTCGTAAGCCCACAATCCATTAACCCTAGATTAGAACATAGCCATAGTTACAAAATCATGGGGAAAATCATCATGTGTAAAACCATGCGCAAAATTGTATGCAAAACCATGAGAAAAACTGCCCAAAAAAATTCTTTAAGGGCACTGCCCCAAACCCCCCTTTGTTCATGGTGCATATATGTCATGCAAAAAATATAATAGACCCAACAAATTGGACATATATTGAACATCCCTCTCCTCTCACACAAGTGAACAACTCTATACTACCTCTCAAATTCTCTTTGCATGAAACTCCCCTTCAATATTTTTTAATTCAAAATTTCAAAATTCAAACAATTCTTAAGACTCCTCTCTCTCACATGGTCTTACAATGGGTAGACACTCTTTACAAGCTCTTGTACAAAGTTCTTGTAGCCTCTTTTATTATTGAGTTTAGATTTTGATGTTAGTAGTGCATATTTTTCAAGGCATTGATATGGATCCTAACATTGTTGGTGCATCTTTCATAGGGTAAACGCAGGTTTTTTTTCTCTCTTCTACTACACCCAAGTAAACAGTGCTATTCCACCTCTCAAATCCTCTCTACATGGAACTCCCTTTCAATTTTTTTTAATTCAAAATATTTCAAAGTTCACACAATTCTTATTGCTCTCCTCTCCCAGACAATCATACAATGGATACTCTCTTTACCAACCATTGTACAAATTCCTTGTAGCCTCTATTCCTAGTAGATTTATAATGTTATCGGTGCATCTTTCTCAACATGTAGATATGAGTATTAACACTTCTAGTGTATTTTCTTAGGATGGAAGCCATTTTTTTCATTGTGGTTGTAGGCTTTGTCACAACTTCTTGGTTCTTGATAGATAAGAGATTAATGGATAATATCATTCATTGGACATTATAAGTAGACACACTTATAAATCAATTTATCAAACATCTACGACAATCCAATAGTGTTATTTAACTTCGCTTGAGGGGTTTTGCATCTAAAAATTGAAGGTGATTTTGCAACAGATAGACCTTGCAATCCAAGTGCTATTTTTTATACAAATTTGTTATTGAATTTGATTGTTTGTCTAGCATACAATGGTGTAGTTCTTTTTTCATGATTGTGTTTTTCAGTATATCAACACTTACAATTTTGTCAAAAAAAGGAAAAATTGCAAATCTTGATATAGTCAAAAACAAAATTGTAAAAAAAATTATTGCACCACCATATAATATACAACAAAAAACAAACTAAAAAACTTAAGCAACTAATTTATTAAATATAGATTTATTAAAAAAAAAAAAGAACAGTGCAAATGACCATCTATATGGGACAATGTAGTTGTTGCAAAAGTACCTTGAAATCTTGGATGAAACTCCCTACAATCTTAGTTAAATAAAACCTTTGGACAATTATAGATGCTTCAAAAATTGATTTACAATTTTTTACTATATTTTATTAAATAAGCCCTCTCAATAAAAATCTTATCTAACAAGAGACCATAATGTCACAAACTCTGCTTGACTAGTTTGCATGCCTTTAATTAAATGGAAAGAAAAATTCCAATGAAATAAGCTCAAAATTTGAAGAAATTCAATAGGCATTTCTTTCTCCCATTCTTACTTTTCCTTGACCTCTGCATAGGTGGAAGGGTCATCCGTGACTTTTGCCATAAGAGAAAAATGTAGATATGGTACAAATTTTCCATACATTGAACCTACCTCTCCTCTCTCACAAGTGAAAAACTCTATACCACCTCCCAAATTCTCTCTACTTCAAACTCCCCTTCAATTTTTTTTAATTCAAAATTTTAGAGTTCACACAATTCTTAAGACTTTTGTCTTCATGTCGTGTCTTACAATGGGTAGACACTCTTTACAAGCAATTATACAGAGTTCTTATAGCCTCTCATAGATTTAGATTTTGACATTGCCAATGCATCTTTCTTAGGGTGAGCAATTTTTTTTAATATACACAAGAAAACATCTCTACCACCTCTCAAACCTTCTCTACATGAAACTCTCCTTAAAAAAAAACAACTTTTAGAGTACAAAATTCTTAAAACTCTCCTCTCCCACGTAGTCATACAATTAATACTCCCTTTACTGGCTATTGTATGGATTTTTTGTAGCCTTCATCACTACTAAATTTATATTAGATGTTAATGGCGCATTTTTCTCAAAGTGTAGATAGGATTTTGAGGCCACTATTGCATCTTTCTTAGGGTGGAAGTGGAAGCCAATATTTTTTACTATGGTTGTTCACTTTGTGACAACTTGGTGGCTCTTGTAAGAGGAAAAATTTGATTAACAGGTTCATTCATTAGACAATATAAGTAGAAAATAAAAATCAAATTTTAAAGCATCTAGAACTATCCAATAGTGTTATTTAACTCAACTTAGGTAAAGCAAAATGAAGGTGATTTTGCATCTAAAAAATTATGGTGATTTTTCAATAACTAAACCTGCAATCAAAGGGATTATCTTTCATGCAAATTTTGTTGTTGAGTTTGAATTTTCTTTTGTTTCACAATTTTGTGTTTTGGTGTATTAAGATTTAAAATTTTGTTCAAAATGAAAAATTGTGAGAAAAAAAATGCTACACCATTATATAGTAGACAAAAAGAACACAAACATAAAATAAAAATTCCCCCAATGGGGGTGTGTTTTCATGGTAATAGTGGTGTGGGGGATCATGCTCACCCCTTGGTTGAAACGACATGGAGTTATGAAGGGGGTGGCATGGTGACCACCATGCATGCTTAAGCATGCAAATTTTTATTTCCGTCATGGTACTCAGCGTTGGAAGAGGGTAAGAACTATATAGAGCTTGGGAGAGGTGGATCTCTAGTCGAAAACAAATAGACACCCTCAGCATGAAGCCTCTACCTGCTTTGAAGGTTATCCTAGTGCATGACTGCAATCGTTGGTATGCTTTGTGGTGTGATTTAAATTGGTGGCTCAGCGAGGGAGCGGTGGGAGTTCGACTCATCCCTAATCTAAAACAAAATTCAAGGAGGTTTCTCTATAGGTGGCAAGGTTTTCAACATGTGTTCAAAGGTAACAACATTGTTGGCAGGGTCAATTGTCATGGATTCAAAGCCTTTCACGATGTGGGGAGCACACAAATTGTGGTCTCGTTGTTTAGCTGTTAATTTTAGGTATGTTCTATGCTTAGAGAAATTTATTTCGATTTTCACAGTTAGCTCAATATCTTTTCCATATTAGCAATCACATCAGCGTTAAATTAAATTGCAAATAGAACATAAAAATACATCGCAGAAGACAAGCCAAGACAAGAGGACACAAGATGTGGCGCTAGCCAGGGACAAACCCCAATGTGGGGAAACCCTTGATCAATTCTTCTTATATGTTCTTCAATAGTTCAATAGAGAGAGAGAGAGAGATAGTACATATACAACAGAAGTCAACACTTCAACTTATCTAAGTAAGAGCATAGATCATCTCTAAGTACATGATACATGACGTAGTTGAACTCAGTTGAAGACAAGTTGCTTCAACTGATTCTCCTAAGTGACTCCATCACCATGTTGCACCTATCATTGTGTTGCTCCTCATCCTCATGTTGCACCTCACCGTGTTGCACCATGTTGCACTCATCATCACTATGTTAGACCTCATAACCATGTTGCACACATCATATTGTTGCACCTTATGTTGCTACTATTGTCCCATCTGTCATTGTTGCACCATTTTGCCACAGTTATCCCATGTGCCATAGCTGCACCATGCTAGCCACTCTTGTCCCATGTGGCATACTGTTGTCCCATTGTTAGTGACATTGCCATTCCATGTTTGGCATATTGTTGTCCCATTTGGCATGTTGTACATTGTTGTTGTCCTAATGAGTTTGCAACGCTATGCTATTGTTGTTGTCCCATGGTAGCTTTACTGCACCATGTCATTGATTGTTGTTCTATTGCTTTCTCCACCAAGTGAACTTGTCCCATGTATCTAGCTGCCAGCGCACCATACAAATGTTGCTCCAAATATGTTTGTATACTGTTGTTCATGGTTATTCTGGTTAGGGAACTAGGGCAGCCCTAAACTCCTCTAACAATCCACAAACAGCCCTCAAGGACTACGGCACACCTTCATGAGACACCTCCCCTAGCACGTTGCTATTTTGGGCATGTTTGAGCCCTCAACCTCTCCACGTTGTCCCTATTTTGAGGTGGTTAGGACTGTCGCCTACCACAGTGATCTGGATTTATACAAGAACGCAATAAAGTACGGAAATAAGCATAAATACAGATATGCAATGAAAATAATACTTCATTTCATTAATGTAAAATATTGAAATATGCTTACAAACGGAAATGATAATAAACCAGCTAGGGCGATGGTAGTTTATTTCTGAGAAGAGATGTGGCGGCTACATGCCTCTGAACTATCTTACAATGAGGTTCGAAGGCCTATTTATTATTGAGAAACAATAGAAAACCCTAAACATCTAAAAACCTAACCCTAGGAGATGAAACCCCAAACTGTGGGCCCCATTTGGGTAAATTGGTACATCAAATTCCAGGGGTTGTAACTTTGGCATATGATCTTTATTTGACGTGCACAATAGTGTTGGCATTATGATACAGATTTGGCACTATGACACAGGTGTTGTCATTGATGGCAACTCACTCAGATGACAGATCACAATTCAGACTCACAGAATGAAGAAAGAGAGGTATACGCAGGTTCACCATTGACCAAGTCACTTATACACGTGGGTTTGCAGACCAAAAGGCGCGTATAGCATACACACGCACTTTCACAGAAGGAAAGGCGCGTACATGTTGGAAAACTTAGTTTTGATCCATGGTATTTGGTCCATGGTATTGGTCCAAGGTATCTTTTCCAAAGTATTGACCCCAAGTATTTGGTCCAAGGTGTTGATTCTAAGTGGTTTTGGTCCATGGTATTGAATAAGGCCTAAGACTATAAAAGGAGGAAAATATCATTAGGCAAGAACACTCAAGGATTGAATATCTAATGAAGAGAAAGATCTAAAATACATGTTATTGGGTTATGGTGCACAGTTGGATCTGAATCAAGGATAAACCTGAGCGCTTGATGAATGATAAGTTCTAGTGAAGGGTCAAGATCTTAAGGCTTGAAGAGAAGTATCTTTGTGTGGTTTTTGATTTTTTATCTGAATAACTGGCGCATGTTGTAATCTGTAAATATGATGATATGGGTATAATTGATGTCTGGAATTGTCGTAAAGTTTAAATCATCATTTACAGATCTGTACACAGGTTCACCTTAGAAAAGGCACGTATACACGCTAGTTCTTCTTATCAAAACAACGTATACATCTTAAATTTAATTTGCAGATCTGTACGCAGGTTCGCCTTGCGAAAACAGTGTATGTACACAGGTTCGACACAGTGAAGTAGTGTTTACCTCATAAAATATGCTTTAGCTACTTCTGTTTGTTGTTGTAGTGTTCTGGGTTCTAGCTTGGGTTCTAGTTACTGTTATTGTATTCTCGTTACAACATTCTGAAAAGTGATTGATTGATTCAGTTGTGGTTGGTGCAAAGGAGATTGATTAATGTAGATGTATTTGATTTTTGAATGATGTTATTGATGGATCCAGTCTAAAAATTTATGAAATGTGGTCCTTGGAAGAAAAGAGAAGGTTGTAGTCTTTTGTAGGCTGGCACCTACGTACTAGTAAACATATCAGCTAGTACAAGAACTAGGGGTTGTAGCTCCCTTCCAGGAGAAGCTGGAGAATGAGAAAAGGTTGTAGCCTTCTGCAAGTAGAAGCCTGCATACTGGTATAAGACTGCACCAGTACAAAATTTGTAAAAATAAGTTTCTTATTAAAAGAAGATAAAAACGATTGCAGCAGGTGGTTTTCACCCACATTGGGTTTTCACCTTATATCTTGTGTTCATGTGTGTGATTGTCTGTTCTGTTTTTATTGCACCTGGTTACTATTTATATAGTTCTGACCCACAGATTAAAGATCAACATATGATGAATTAACTAAGTTATAAGTTTGGAGGGTATACGCTAGTTGCCTGAAATACAGTTGCGTATACATGAAAGTTTCGCTAACTGAAGTAGCGTATATGAATATGATTATGGAAATGAAATATTATTGACTTGCTAATACTGATTCCCCCCCCCAAGTGTTATTTCCAACAATTGGTATCAAAGCAGGTCCTTCAGAAGAAGCTTAATCGCTTGAAGGAAGATCTATCATCACGAGTAACTATGAAAGAGAGGGATCCATTAGACCACCAATATTTGATGGAAGCAACTTCGTTTATTGGAAGGTAAGAACCACACCCTATCTTCAATATCTTGGAACAGATGTTTGGGAAATCATGGAAGGAGGATACACATTTCCATCAGCAATTCCTACAGATACGGCAGGTAAAAAACAATATGAAACCAATGCCAAGGCTGTCAATACATTATTGGGGAGTCTGTCACAATCAGAATTTGTTAAAGTTATGCAGCTCAAAACCGCCAAAGAAATATGGTACATGATCATTCTAAGCTATGAAGGAGACAATTAGGTAAAACGTGCAAAACTGCAATCTCTCAAAATTCAATATGAAACTCTCAAAATGCACAGTGATGAAAGTATATCTAGTTACTTCTTACGTATAGATGAGAATGTTAATTGCATGAAGAACTTGGATGAAGAGATAAAAGAAGCTACTTTAGTTGAAAAGGTTTTAAGTTCCTTGTCTACTAAGTTTGAATCAAAAGTTTCTGCCATAGAAGAAAAGAAGGATCTTCAGAATATTACTATGACACAGCTGCACGGAATCTTAACTACTTTCAAAATGAAAAAAGGAGGTTCATCAGATATAAGAGAAGCTGCATTCAAAGCTTCAGGAAGAAAAGAACTCAATGAAGCAAGACATATTTCAAAAGGAGAGGAAGAAGCAAACTTTGTCAAAAACCTTCAACGGGGTTCTGGAAGATTGAGAGGTAAACTACCTTTCAAATGTTTTGCTTGTGGAAGAGTCTGTCATTATGCGGCCAAATGTCCCCATAAAGATAAGCTTGATAAAGGTAAAGAATCAGCAAAATGGAATAGAAAGAAAAGTGTAAGTAAGAGGAGTTACTATACACATGAAGATAGTGATGGTTTATCAAATAGTGATGAAGATGAAAATAGTAATGACTATAGATTTCTGATGGCTTTTGAAGATGATTTCTTAGATGCTTTAGATGAAGATGGCCTTTATGAAGAAATGTCTAAACTCAAAATTTGTTTAGAATAAAAGAATATGATTATAGATACTCTAACATTCCAACTTGCTAAAAGAGAAAAACACAATGAAAAACTAGAATGTGAAATTGTGGGTCTAAAAAAGGATATTAAGAAAACAAAAGCTCTCAATATTAGATTTGCTAAAAGATCAAAAACCCTAAATGAAATTATCAAAGTGTAGCATTCTCCTCTGCTAAAGATAGGTCTTGGATATACTAAAGAAGCATCCCAAGCACAAAAGCTGTCAACCTCCACTAAAATCTATTTTGATGCAGCAAAGAGCAATGAACAGTTTGACAATCGACAGCAAAGGCATAAAGCAGATCACCAGGTAAATCGAGCTCAATTTACTTCAAGGATAAACAGAAGCTACAACCAACCTTATGTAAATCATGCTCAATCTATTTCAAGAATGAATAGCAACTACAATCACGAGGTAAGTAGATTGGATAATCGCAGGAACTTCTTCAATGGCCAATGTTTTTCATGTCATAATTTTGGACACAAAGCTGCTCAATGTGTTGCTTACAAGACCATCATGACTAGAGAAGCACGAAATCAAAGGAATGTGACGGGAATCATGAAACGGCCCTACAATAAATTTTCTCTTCTTGAAAATGAAATAGAATGCTCTATCTACAACAACTTTGGTCATGAAGAATCTGAATGCAGGGGTAAATTTCGACAAACATCTCAGAATGAGCAAACTTCATTAAATCCCAAAATATGGAGAAAGAAATAACCGCAAACAGAAATATGTGGTATAGCCTTGTATGGAGAAGGACAAGAAAATCAGTGGTGCATCGATAGTGGATGATCGAAACAAATGACAGGTGATAAATAAAAAAAAAAAGTCAGTCTTATAATGCCTTAGAAAAAGAAAAGAAGGTCTCATTTGGAAATGACACTCCAGTTGTCATAAAAGGTAAAGGATCTGTTCTCTTAAAAAAAAGTTAAAGCTGGAAATGTTATGTATGTTGATGGTCTAAAGCATAACCTGTTGAATGTTAGTCAAATGTGTGATCAAGGAAATGAAGTAGTATTTCGACCAAAAGGATGTGTTGTGTGTGAGCTTGATACAAGAGAAACCGTGATCAAAAGTATAAGAACTCCAAACAACTTATATATAATCAAGGGAGGACAACAACAGTGCTATCTGAGAAAAAATGATGAACACTGGCTATGGCACAAAAAATTGGAGCATCTAAGCTTCTCTCAAATAAGAAAAGCAAGAAAATTCCAAGTTGTTCGTGATCTTCCTGATATCAGCATTCTAGAAAATACAATATGCAAATCATGTCAATTTGGTAAGCAAACCAGGTCGCAATTCCCTGAAAAGGAAGGATCAACTAGTAAACCTCTTGAACTTGTTCATACTTATTTATGTGGTCCATCAAGGAAAAAGTCACCTTGTGGAGAGGAATACTTTATATTGTTCTTTGATTATTTTTCCAAATGTGTTGGATATGGCTTCTTCAAAGCCCTAGTTGAAATGAATCAAATCGAAAAATCAAATGTCTTAGATCTGATCGAGGAGGGGAATTTACCTCGAATGAATTCTTTGACTTTTGTGAAGAACATGGAATAAAAAGGCAATTCTCTACTGCAAGAACTCCTCATCAAAATGGAGTGGTAGAAAGGATGAACAAAACTGTTCAACAAATGGCTCGTGCTATGCTAGATGAGTCTGGAACTCCTGCAACCTTTTGGGGTGACGCTGCATTCGTTGTTGTCACTATTCTCAACAAAGCAAATGTTCGGATAAACAGCACTCAAACTCCACATGAATTTTGGTATGGTAAGACTCCTACCGTAAAATACTTCAAAGTTTTTAGAAGCAAATGTTACATCAAAAGGATTGATGAAAAACTTGGCAAGTTTGAAACCAGAGCAGATGAAAGCATTCTCCTTGATTACTCTTCCCGAAGTAAAGGATATAAGTGTTATAATAAAAGACTTGGGAAAATTATTGAAAGTATTGATGTTGTGGTTGATGAAGCATGCGAAAATCCAAATCAGGTAAAAACTGAAAATTGTGGAGAAGTTGAGGATTATCCTTCCACATCAAATTAGACTAATTCTGAAGAAGAAACCGATGAAGCACCAGAAGAACAGATAACGGCAAAAAAAAATACTCCATCAAGGGATGTTCAAAAAAATCATCCGAGACTTAAATTTTGGGACAGAAAGATGCAAGTGTGCAGACAAGAAGAACCATTACAGAAGCTTCAAGCTATCTAGCATTGCTTTCCTCCATCGAACGTCAAAATGTAAATGAAACATGCAAAGATGAACGTTGGGTCAAGGCCATGAATGAAAAACTTGAGCAAATTGAAAAGAATAATACTTGGGAATTAGTTCCTAGACTTCATGATAAGAATATGTTGGGTCCCTATAATACTAGTGATTACCCCATTACTATTGTAGTTGTATCCCTTATTAATATTGTTGTGCCCCTATTGTCCCCATATTGTTATTACTGTGCCCCATAGAATCTCTCTATTGTTATTTTTGTGGCTTTATATTATTATTGTTAAGTCGGCTAGGTTATATTGTGACTCCTTAAACTCCTATATATAGAAAGGAGGTTTTTTCATTTGAATCATTCAAGAATTGTTCATTTGTGTAATATAAAGGAGGTTTCTCCCTCGAAGAGGCTTATTTCTAAGGGGTTTATCTATCTTTTATATCTTTTTATGAGCTGGTTCCATAACATTTGGTATCAGAGCTTTGGATTCTAGGGTTTCGCTACTCTAAACAGGTCATCGTGGCATTTTTGCTATAATTTTTTTTGTGACATTTCAAAAGGTAAAAAAAAAAACCCATTTTAGAAGAAATCACGCTGAAACTCGGGTCCAAATTTAAGATATTTTTGCACTATATTTGTGGAGATATGATCTGAGGAAGTTGCTCTTTTTGCAGACTCCTGAATTACATTCCAAACAAGTGACCTGGGGAAAATCATCATAACTTTCTCTCTGAGCATCGGATTGAAATTACGTAAGAAGGTACAGAAAGAGAACAAACTGTAGTTTCTCTTATAAGTTTTTCAGAGCCAAAGGTCGAAACAGTGACTCATGGCACGTTGTACAAGTTCGCTCTATTGAACTAGTCTATAATTAGGTCACTGTGGGAGATTTCACATAACTCTTCCTTGGAGAATCCAATTTGGATCACACTAGTGGCATTGGAAAGAGGACACAGATGGCTACTTCAGGTCGCAATTTTAGAACTGTATGATCCGAAAGTACAGAGATACATCATAGACAATATCAAGCTCCTACAAAGTGAAAAAAGGCGTAGATTTTTTTAAAATTTTTGCTTAAGCTTGGTTTGAAAATTTATTTTGAAGTATTCAAAGGGCATAGTAGAGCATTATTATCGGTAACTGATGCCCTGAGGAAAGAAAATGCAAACACCTAGTAAGCAACCTAAAAGCTTTAGCATGACTCATGAAAAAGAGGAAGAAATGCTACATGATATATCAAAATTACAAGACCAAGTGCAACAAATGTCACTCTCACAAAAGCTAATAGAAGCTAAGATAAAGGGCGTGGAAGCTAAGATGGATGATTTGAAGACAGATTTGAAGAGAGACATGGCAGATTTAAAGACAGATTTGACAAATTTTCTACAAGAAATAAATACTAATAGTGAAAAGGTAGTAAGGAAACTCATGATCCGAACAAAAGAAATGTTAATCATGATTTCGTAGACTCTAATGTGGAATCGAAGACCCACCATATTCCAAAAATTGATATGAGGAAGTTTGATGGCAAGGATCCCGCAACATGGATATTACAAATGGAGAAATTTTTCGATCTCAATAATGTGCAAAACACACAAAAGGTACATATTGCAACTTTATATTTGGAACCAAATCAGTTTGTATGGTATCAATGGCTTTGCTCTCGTAAACAAATTATCACTTGGGCAATGTTTACGGAAAAATTGACAGCACATTATGAGGATACAAAAAGCAACACTTTTTTTAGCCAATTGATAAGTCTCAAACAAAATGGTTCAATAATGGAGCACATTGAGGAGTTCCAAAAATTGAACATAAGGGTAAAAAAAATATTCCACAGGAGCATAGGATTGATGTGTTCATAGGGACTTTAAAGAATAATATCCAACATGATGTTCACCTTTGGGAACCTGATTCATTAAAGAAAGCATTCAGGTTAGCAAGAAAAATGGAAAGCAAAATTA
The DNA here is from genome assembly GCA_031772625.1 of Pinus tabuliformis. Classification (NCBI taxonomy): domain Eukaryota; kingdom Viridiplantae; phylum Streptophyta; class Pinopsida; order Pinales; family Pinaceae; genus Pinus; species Pinus tabuliformis. Next base: position 559,770,235 of record CM062817.1, read on the forward strand.
TGGCAACCAGGAAGCATACCACTCACAACTATAAAGATGGAAGTGTTGTTGCCCCTAGTCTTCCACAACCTATAAGGTTGACACCACAACAATTGGAAGAAAAAAGAGCAAAAGGGCTTTGTTACAATTGTGATAGCAAATACACAAGGTCATAAGTGTGCTGAGAAGAAATTATTCTACATAGATTGTGAAGAGGAAGAAGAAAATGAGCAAGAAAAGTCAAAAGAAGAGGATATACTCCAGGAACAAAGCCTAGATAAAGAAGAAATGAATCCGACCATATCTTGTAATGCATTGGCGGGAATTACCATTCCTCAAACCATCAAGATAGAAGGACAAATCAAGAAGAAAAAGGTAATAGTGTTGATTGATTCAGGAAGTACCCACAATTTTATTCATTGTAAGGTAACAAAAGAGTTGAATTACTTCTTATATCCAGCACCAGAGTGTCAAGTGATGGTTGCAAATGGAAGAACAATAAATTGCTCTGGAAAGTGTCATAATATCAAGTTATCCGTGGGAGAATATGTATTGACTAGCCAAATGCTTTCCATTCCAATGGGAGGCGTTGATGTTGTACTAGGAGTCCAATGGCTACAATCCTTGGGTACAATAGATTTTAATTTTAGAACTTTTCATCAAATTTTCTACGGAAGGAAAGGAAGTTGAATTAAGGGGTATTGCAGGGAAACCAGGAAAGATAATCAGCTCTAATGGTATGACAAAGCTTCTAAAATAGGAACAAAGAGGTGTAATTGCACAATTATGTTCGCTAGATGTTTCCACAACGGAATCATCTATTTCTCCAGATCTCCAAAAAGTCCTAGACAATCATTCCAAGGTATTTGAGACTCCCAAAGGTCTCCCACCTATGCGTGATCATGATCATGCTATTCATCTTATTCCAGGAAGTGTTCCTCCAAACATCAGGCCGTATAGATATCCCTATGTCCAAAAGAGTGAAATTGAACGTATGGTTGCAGAAATGCTAGAGGCTGGTATAATTCAACCGAGTCAAAGTTCTTTCTCTGCTCCAGTAGTATTGGTGCACAAGAAGGATGGATCATGGCGCATGTGTCCAGATTATGGGGAGCTCAACAAGCTCACTATTAAAGATAAGTTCCCCATTCCTGTCATTGATGAATTACTGGATGAATTGCATGGATCAATTTACTTCACCAAGTTGGATCTTCATTTAGGATATCATCAAATCAGAATGAAGACTGAAGACATTCTGAAAACAACATTTAGAACTCATGAGGGTCATTATGAATTTTTGTTCATGCCTTTTGGCCTTACCAATGCACCTTCAACATTTCAAGGTTTGATGAATTCAATTTTCAAACCATTCCTTAGAGAATTTGTGTTAGTATTTTTTGATGATATACTAATCTACAGCAAGTCTTGGAAGGATAATGTTGAACATGTTGACAGGGTGCTACAACTATTGGAGGAGAAACAATTATATGCAAAAAGATCCAAATGTTTCTTTGGAGTCCAGGAGGTGGAATATTTGGGTCATATTGTATCTCATGAAGGATTTAAGGTAGACCCTAGCAAAATTAAAGCCATTGAGGAAAGGAAAATCCCCACATCCATAAAGCATCTGCAAGGATTTCTAGGTTTGACAGGGTATTATCACAAGTTAGTTAAGAATTATGGGAGAATAGCAGCACCTCTAACAACATTATTGAAGAAAGATGCATTTTCATGGACTACGGAAGCAACAAAGGCCTTTGAACATCTTAAAGAGGCAATGTGCCAAGTACCGGTCTTAGCTATACCGGACTTCACAAAAACCTTTATTGTGGAATGTGATGCTTTAGGAAATGGAATTGGTGCTATTCTCATGCAAGATGAAAGACCCATTACTTTTGAAAGTCGTCCAATCAAGGGAAAGTTTTTAAGCAAAGTTATTTATGAGAAGGAAATGTTGGCAATACTCCATGCACTTAAGAAATGGCGACCCTACCTAATGGGAAGACACTTCAAGGTAAAAACGGATCATGATAGCCTTAAATACTTTTTAGAACAAAGATTATCCTCTGAAAAGCAACAAAAGTGGGTCACAAAGATGTTGGGTTATGACTTTGAAATCATCTACAAAAAAGGGAAGCAAAATGTGGTGGCAGATGCACTCTCAAGAAAGGAAGAGGATGTGGAAGCATTGTTGTGCGTCATTTCTATTATCCAACCAGATTGGATAAACGAAGCAAGGGAGGAATGGAAGAATGACGAAGAAGTGTGGGCACTTATTCGAAAGTTACAACAAGATTCCAGTACGTCTGATACATTTAGCTAGAAAAATGATTCGTTATGGTACAAAGATCGCTTATACCTCTGTAAGAATTCCCAGCTAAAACAAAAGATTCTTATGGAATTTCACACTTCTCCCTTAGGAGGGCACTCAGGATTTTTAAAAACTTACCACAGGGTTAAGAAGGGATTTTTTTGGGATGGCCTTAAATCAGATATTCAAAAGTTTGTGGCGGAATGTTTGGTTTGCCAACAAAATAAAGTTGAAACAATTAAGACACCGGGTCTATTACAACCTTTATCCATTCCAAGCCAACATTGGGAGGAGGTTTCAATGGATTTTATCACAGGTTTACCCAAGTCTGAGGGAAAGAGTGTCATCATGGTGGTAGTTGACAGACTTACCAAGTATGCACACTTTTGTGCATTATCACATCCATTTAAAGCCAGTACAGTTTCTACTTCTTTTATGGAAACAATTCAAAAGCTACATGGAAACCCAAAGATTATTGTAAGTAACAGAGATCCCATTTTCACTGGAAATTTTTGGACAGAATTATTTTCTTGTCTTGGTACTCAGTTAGCTCATAGTTCATCTTAACATCCTCAATCTAATGGGCAAACTGAGATAGTAAACAAATGTTTGGAAGGATATCTTCGTTGCTTTGTATCTGATAAACGGACACAATGGGTCAAATGGTTGCCTCTGGCTGAATGGTGGTATAACACTTCCTTCCATACAGCAAAAAAAATGACCCCATTTATGGCACTTTATGGGTATCAACCACCATCCATCACATCATATTTAAGAGAAAATTCTAAGGTTCAGGCAATGGAACATGACATCGAACATCAACAACAAGTCCTCCAACTCTTAAAGAATAACGTCGTGTTGGCACAGAATAGAATGAAACAACAGGCAGATCAGCATCACAGTGAAAGAAGTTGTGATGTAGGTGATTGGGTATTCCTACAGCTACAACCATATAAGCAAATGTCCCTCAAGCAAGCTAAGAAGGATAATAAATTATCACCAAAGTATTATGGTCCGTACAAGGTGTTGCAAAAGATTGGTACTATGGCATACAAATTGGAGCTTCCTGCAGCTTCTCGATTGCACCCAGTTTTCCATGTTTCATGTTTAAATAAGGTTATAGGCGACAAGCTCCCAATTCAAACAATATTGCCAGAACTTGACGAGGAAGGAAAAATTATATTGGAACCGGAAGCAGTCACAGAAACAAGAACTCGACAGCTACGAAATCGATCAATTTCAGAGTATCTTATCAAGTGGAAGAATTTATCCGCTGAAGATTCCACATGGGAGGATGAGAATTTTATGCAGAAGTATCCAGAACTACTCAAGCGTTAAGGACAACACTTTTTTGAAGGAGAGGGGCATGTTGGGTCCCTATAATACTAGTGATTACCCCATTACTATTATAGTTATACCCCTTATTAATATTGTTGTGCCCCTATTTCCCCCATATTGTTATCACTGTGCCCCATAGAATCCCTCTTTTATTATTTTTGTGGCTTTATATTATTATTGTTAGGTCGGCTGGATTATATTGTGACTCCTTAGACTCCTATATATAGAAAGGAGGTTTTGTCATTTGAATCATCAAAGAATCGTTCATTTATGTAATGTAAAGGAGGTTGCTCCCTCGAAGAGGCTAAATTCTAAGGCGTTGATCTATCTTTTCCATCTTTTCTTGAGCTGGTTTCATAACACCATCTCTACCAAATTAGAGAGAGCACCCTTCTATCTGATGAAGTGCCTTGAAGCACTACAATCAATACGTCATATTCCCAAAGAGTCTGAAGGAGAGGGCCAATATAAGATAACGCTTCTTTATCTTATTAGAAACAACATTTGATTCTCCATACCTGGGGTTCCTTTCTTTCTTTGAAGAGTCGGTTATTTCCTTGATGAACTGCATTCCTTGTCATTCCTCCAATCATTGAAGATGTCCCTGGAATGATTGTTATCATCATCAAGTGATGTGTCCCTACCTCGGACACTCCTTCGCATAACGGCCGAACTTATTACAAACAAGGCATCTGCCTTTCCTTCCACCCTTAGATCCAGACTTCCCATTGAAATGATCTGTAGGCCATCAGAAACTTCTATTGCACCATTCTGATAATATTCTCTGCTTCGACTTCACCCTTGGTGAATTAGAAGAGGGATGAGGAATACATTGATCCTTTTGTCCTTTCCCAACTGTTTTTGGTGATTTCTCTTTCACTCTTGCTTGGGCTTTGTCTTCACCTCAACTCTAATACCATTTTAATTTTAGGTATGTTCTATCCTTAAATCAATTTATTTCAATTTTCACAGTTAGCTCAATATCTTTTCCAGATTAGCGATCACATTAGCATTAAATTAAATTACATATAGAACATAAACATAGATCGCAAAAGACAAGCCAAGATAAGAGGACACAAAATGTGGCGTTAGCCAGGGACAAACCCCAATGTGGGGAAACCATTGATCAATTTTTCTTACATGTTCTTCAATAATTCAGTGTAGAGAGAGAGAGATAGTACATACAATAGAAGTCAACACTTTGACTTATCTAGGTAAGAGCATAGATAATCTCTAAGTAGATGATACATGAAGTAGTTGAACTCAGTGGAAGACACGCTGCTTCAACTGATTCTCCCAAGGCAGTCCATCACCATGTTGCACCTATCATTGTGTTGATCCTCATCATCACGCTGGATCTCACCATGCTGCACTCATCATCACTATGTTGAACCTCATAACCATGTTGCACACATCATACTATTGCACCTTATGTTGCTACCACTATCCCATGTGTCATTGTTGCACCATGTTGCCATCGTTGCACCATGCTAGCCATTGTTGTCCCATGTGGCATACTGTTGTCCCACTATTAGTGACATTGCCATTCCATGTTTGGCATATTGTTGTCCCATTTGCTATGCTCCAACAAGCACCATTGCCTAGCTGTCCCATTTGGCATGTTGTACCTTGTTGTTGTCCTAATGAGTTTGCAGCACTATGTTATCGTTGATGTCCCATTGTAGCCTTGTTGCACCATGTCATTGATTGTTGTTCTATTGCTTTCTCCACCAAGTGACCTTGTTGTCCCATGTATCTAGCTGCCAGCACACCATACACATGTTGCTCCAAATATGTTTGTATAATTTTGTCCGTGGTTGTTCTGGTTAGGGCACTAGGGCAGCCCTAAACTCCTCTAACAATCCACAAACAGTTCTAAAGGACTGTGGCACAACTTCATGAGACACCTCCCCTAGCACGTTGTTGTTTTGGGCATGTTTGAGCCCTCAACATCTCCACGTTGTCCCTGTTTTGAGGTGGTTATCACTGTGGCCTACCACAGTGCCACACTATCACCTACAACCCACTCAAAATAGGCTTCCCTTACCTTTTCGCTGCCCCAAACAAACCTATGATCACCCTTCTTCAACTCGGCCTCCAAGCTCAGCTCCTCAGCCCTCTAACAGCAGCTCGATTAGCCTTGAACCAGACCTTAACTCCCTCGCTGCCTTGGCCTCTTCTTATAGCATTATAGGCTACCCTTTCTTGCACCCAAGACACCTCAATAGACCTACGTCTAGGGCTTGAACAGACCTGCGGTTAGGGCTGGGCAGACCTGCAGTTAGCGCTGATTTAGGACAGCGTTAGGGCTGCTTTAAGACTGCGGCTAGGGCTTGTTAAGGCCACCTCCATAGTTGTGTTAAACTTCTTCATGAGCTCCTTTAGGTCAACGTAGATCCTTTCCATAGCTTTGTTGGCATGTCTTTTTTTGCTACGGCTAGGGCAGCCTCCTTTCCTCCAACGTCTAGGGCTTCCACTCCTTGATTTCTCTTCCACTAAAACCCAAAGCAGGTGGAGAGGGATCAAAATAGAAGTGTGTGTGAAATGACTCTCAAGTCATCTCTTTTTATACTAAAACGTTGAGCACATGTGGGTGTTGTTTAGTTGTTGGCCAACCTTGACAAATTGTCATATAACACAAATAAATTCATAACTCCATGAATACTTATCGGAATCGGATGATCTTTAGATCAATCCTACACCTCTCAATGAGAGGGATCCAAGAAAAATATCAGCTGCCATAAATAAGATGACCCACATGAAGTTTGGCCCTAGTTGCCAATTTTAACAGCATGTCTGTGATGTGCCCCTATCACTGTAAAGTCTGCAACTATTTGGTAATTCTAAAGGCCTTTCCCTCTTTTCATTTAGATAAGTATGTTGTGTTAGATGCTTTTTTCCAATCTTAAAAGCCCTCGTCAGAGAACGTTTTCATTTATAGGGCTCTTGTCTTGATTGTGTTTTCGTACCATTGAATACACTATGAATTAAGAGGCCATCCTTGGCCCAGGTGTGATGTATGGTGGTCGAGTACTTGTATCAGGTACTGGCAGCCACATACTTGTCTCAAGTACTAGCAATCGCATTGTTGGTTGGATTGTCGATTTCTTTTGTTGAAGTCTAAAGGCCAGTAGCAAGACAAATCCTTGGTATTGTTTTTCCTATGTGGTTTTATTTTGTACCCTCTCACCTGCTTTTTTGGCCCCCCTTGGTTGCTCAACTTTGAGATTAGGAGTTTTGGCATATTCGTTAAGATGCAAGGGCAACACATGAGGAGTAGATGGGGGGGAGGTCAAAGTCCTCCAAGATGCAATGGAGCTCAGTAGCAAGCTAAGGAGGCTACTACAACTTTCCAAATTGTTGCACCCCCTGGCACCCGTGAAGAAATCAACCATATGAAAACTTCGGTTGTAAGAGAGAGGTGGGCCTTCTTTGACTTTGACATTCTTGATGCCCTTGAACAATGGGTCCTTGCCCTAGAAATGTCAGGGGCAGGAGAAACTAATATTTCAATGTCCTCTCCTTATATAAGCAAATGAAAACCTTGTTTTGCAAGGTGTTGACTAAGAAACAAATGGAAAATTACAATATATCAACCAGATTGGAGGAATTTTTAAGGGTATAGTGAAATAAGCAATTTAGTTTGGAACGGGTGAATGCAAGACTACACTGTATTGAGGATCATATACCGCATAACATTGTTGCTACAACCCTTCCAGGATCGAGCGCCAGGGACTTAGCCCCTGTCACCTATTCAAATTCTTAAAGTATGTCATGTTAGATTTCAGGATGAAGTTTCGAGACATATTTGTTGATGGTATTATTTTGCTTCTTTTGCTCAACATGTCTTAATTTTGGAACACTTATTTGATAGGGAAGTGGCCAAAAATGAATCATAAATGCTTTCAAAAAACGATTTACAAGTTTTTACAATCTTTGATGAAATAAGCTTCTCAATCAACTTTTTTAACAATAACCACCACAAGGTCACAACCCTGCTTGACTAATTTGCATTCTTTGAATCAAATGGTACGGAAAATATAGTGAAATAATCTCAAAAGTTGAAGAAATCAAACATGTAGTCCACATTCAATTTTCATATCTATGAAAAGTAGATCTTAAAAATCAAAATTTGAGATGTTAAACTAAAAATTCTAAAAAAGAATGCAAAATATCTACTTCAATTTAATGCCAAAAAAAAAAAACAATACAATGATTTTATCCAAGTAGTTAGCTTTAAGCAACTTGCTTTGACACTGTGAAAAATATGTAAAAACATATAACCAAGATGTATTTTATTTAAACTCCTATGAAAAGCATTAAACTAACAAAGTATATCTAACAATGAATAGAAAGGAGGCAATAAATTTATGTAGAAAAACCCCAAGGTAAAGAAATATCCTTGAAAGAACCTTGAAAGGAAACCTTTTATTCTTCAAAATCTTCCAATCACAATAGCTAAAACGCATTCATGTATGAAGTTCATACGGGATCCATACAATTCTCAAGAATATCACATGCACATCACAATTGAACCTCCACCTCTATCATTGTGTTGAGAGGCACATTCTATAGCCCAATATGAAGGTGATGTGTGATTCCATCTGTGCTCAATATGGAGTTGACACATGTTATTTTTAAAGTAAAAATATATAAACTCTAGATAAAAAAACAATGTAGACTAAAAAGAGAAAGAATAGCTCTAGATCAAGGTGTCCTCTTGAATCTCGATGCCCATCAAGCTTCTCATGACCACGCATTAATGCACAGGGTTGGGTGGCGATCCTCCTCTATCTGCGCCACAAATCGCATTCAATGCAGAGGGGAAGGTGGCAGACAGACAAGGATAGGGCATCCATACCCTGCTCGGGACATGTATTTAGACATTATTCCACATGGGGACATTAATTTATGCATGCAAACTGCTCTGTTGGTGGTTGGCCTCCATTGCATTAGCAGAGCGGTGAAGATTAGGGAGCTTAATGTTGAAGCCAGAGACTTTTCCTACTTGATTTTTATGGTCCACGAACAAGGTCACGTTATGAGAGATGGACAATGAAGAGGTTGTCAGCGTCCCCCCCTAGCATGGACAAGGAGAGGATCAATTTGATCAAGATTTTCCAGTGCATATCAGACGCTTGGTCGCTACTATGGAAATGCAAAAGCTTAGGAACATCGGCAGTGGTCACTGGGTAGTCAAAAACTTGCTTGGTCACCATCTAAGGGATTAGGAAGAGGTCCTACGGGTCATGGAAAGCATAATCGCAGACATAGATGTCCATCTAGGCCAAACTCGATCAGTGCTGAGAGCCCTATAAGGCACTCTAGGAATTTAATTCCCCCCTCCACGCCCTCCTCTGGCTTCCTCCAACTCATCAAACAACTCGAACACTGCAGACTCCGTCCATCAAGGTACCAAGCCTCCCAAACCTAAACATCCAAGGTCTTAGAGAAAGAAGGCAAAGCAACCAAGGAATCCTAGCCCTTCTGTCCATGTGGAAAAGGAACAAACTTTAGCCAACAAGACAACTATTGTAGACAATCTAAAGGGCGAAACCTCGCAACAAGAGGCCAACACCAACACAAGTTTTAATTAAAAGCATTACAAAACATCAATAATTTCACTCTTACTCCACTCGCAAGGTTCATTGTTAATAATACAACTCCATATGAAGGAGATGTGTTAAAAATATTTTACTTTCACTCTCTATGTCATAAATAAAATATTTTAATATCTATTTTAAGTAACATAATTTTATATCACATTAAAACTTTTATATTAGCTTTATAAATATTTCAAATAATTAAATAAACTATTTGAACATCTATATTAACAAATATATTTCGACATGAACTTCATATATAAAGAGAGAAAAGTATATATATGTTTCAATGCCAAAAGAAAAGAAACAATTAAAAATAAAATAACTCATTGATTTTCTAAACAAAGAGAGTGTAGGAATTTACAGGGTAAGTTCCTCAGAAAGAACACCAAAAGGACATCGCTCACAACCAGATCACAGATCAATACACCAGTATTTTTGACGTGGTTAAAACCCTCAAAGAGGGAAACAGTCCACGGCCTGAGCCAACGCGGCCACTTCAGGCAATTTATTAATCAAAGAATGAAAATTCACATAAGCTTCTCTCATGCACGGATTACCCTACAAATGACCCTCCATGCGCTTTAAATAGAATTCATGGACCAATCGGGTGTTAAGCCACGGATCAAGTGTCGGTAATACCGAGGAGAGAATGAACCGTCGGATCACTACATATCGTGACCGTCGGATTGTAAGTTACAAAATGTACAACGGTAAAGAAACACACTTTACCTAACTCTACACTAGACCAAGTTTTACTTAACTATTTCCTATGTGTCGGAATATCCTAACATCCCCCCTTAAGAACAACTTGGGATAGGATTGAAGGATTTACAAATATGACACAATAGGAGAAGGAAGGAGGCACTAGAGCTTATCCCCCCTTAGTGACAACTTCCTGAACTCCAACCATAAATCGAAGTTTAGTGAACTTCGCCTCTGTGAGAGCCTTTGTGAAGATGTCTGCAACTTGATCATCTGTTGAACAATATTGCACTTCAAGAACATGGTCGTGAATGAGCTTTCTGATGAAGTGCATGTGCAGTTCAATGTGTTTGCTGCGCTGATGTTGAACTGGATCTTTGCATAGCTGAATGGCACTTTGATTATCACACCAAAGTGTAGTCGGATGCTGCTGCTGAAAGCCAAATTCTGACAGGATCTGACGAAGCCACAAGGCTTCCTTACTAGCTTCTACGGCACCACGATACTTTGCTTCTGCTGATGAAAGAGAAATGGCACCCTATTTCTTGCAAGCCCATGTAATAGGTCCTGAACCAAGAGTGAAGACATAACCGACAGTAGACTTCCGATCATCAGGGTCACCAGCCCAATCGGAATCAGTGAAACCAACCAATAGAGGAGATGCTTTGGCACTGTAATGAATCCCAAACTGAATTGTACTTCGAGCCATAAGGTTCGTTTTCTTTGCATGTCCGTGTTGGGTTTTGTGTTTTGTGTTTTGTAGGGGAAAAGAGCTTTCTCAAGGCAAGCACGCAACCCAAGCCCCCCCCCCCCTCTCTCTCTCTCTCAAATTTTTTGTATAGATCAATTGGTTCAAAGCTATTTTAAGAGAGTAGAGGTCTTGGGTTCAAGTCTCCATTTTGTGGGGGCGGACTTTTTCATTTCCGCACATTCCCACACTTTGTCGGCAACTTCAACAACTTTTTTTCAAAAAGTCATAACTTCTTCATCCGGAAGCCTTTTTCAGAGCCGTTTTTTTTAACCAGCCTAATTTTTCGAGATCTATCCATTGGAACACTTACTTTCAGCATCTTCAGCTTCAGTTTATGTTGAAATGGAAAGTCAATACCAAGTTACCCTTGACAGCACCAACTACTTCCAATGGTTGTCCTACATGGAGGATTTACTTAGAAGTAAAGGTCTCTACCGAATAGCCACAGGCCAAGAAAAGAAACCGAAAGATGAAGACAAGGCTGCTAAATGGGAAAATAGACAAGATCAAGCACGTGGTTTGATAGGGATGTCTATTTCTCCAGATCTTAGATTCCATATTGCAGAACTTGAAACTCCTCATGAAGCAATGGAACAAATCAATAGTTTTTGGATTAAAAATGAAATTAGAGCCCATCAAATTGAAAATGAGTTGCTTACATTGGACCCTAATAATTTTTCTTGCATTGAAGATTTCTTGTCTAAGTTCAAGACCCTTAGATATCTTTTGGAAGGTGTTAAGGTTAAAAAAGAAGATAGTAACCTTATTTATTCCATCCTTACTAAGTTGGGACCAGCCTACTCTATATTTGTTTCCACCTTCCATTCTACAAGAGAAGCCTTCATTTCTCAAGGAAAAGACTGCAAGCCCCCTTCCTTTGACTCTTTTTGTGATTCTTTAATAAGAGAACAAGAAAAACTCTTACACCTTGGTCTTCTTAATCTTGGAAACTCTTCCAAGAAAGCGTTAGCCACCCAGCAGCAACCAAATTCAAAGAATCCTACGAAGTCATATCCTAAAAAGAATGGTCCTAAACCAAACAAGAGTCCTAAGCAATTTCAGCTCCAAAATGAAAAATCATTTCAGCAAAATGATAAGACCAATAAAAACAAATGGAAGAAGACTGATAGACATTGCAATTTTTGTAATCAAGATAGCCACTTCGAATCAAAATGCTTTAAAAAGATGGAAACCTTGGAAGCAGCAATGAAGAAGCATAACATTCATTTGGGGCAATCTTCAACTTCAACTTCATCTTCAGGAATGGCACTTTCTGCATGTCATTGTCAATCATCTCGGTCTGGTTATGCATTAAATGTATCTTCTTCTTCTCATTCTCATGAGTGGCTCATTGATTCTGGAGCTTCTTATCACATGGCCAAAAACAAAGCCATTTTTTCTTCTTTAAATGATTGTAACACCAAAAATATATATGTTGGTGATGATAGATCTCTTAATGTTGTAGGGACTGGAACTGTTCATCTAGACAATGGTCAGTTTAATGATGTATTATGTGTTCCAACCTTATCCTGCAACCTTCTATCTGTATATCAGATAACTCATTCAGATGAAGGTAAAATCGTTGAATTTTCACCTCATGATGTTGTAATCAAGGACATAAAAGATCCTAAACAGATTTTGGCTACTGGCATTGCTGATGATTCTACAAGGTTGTATAAGTTTCACAACTTTGGGTCATCAAATCTTCCCTCAGTATTTGTTGCTCATAACGATGAAGTGAGCAAACTTTGGCATGAGCGATTTGGTCACTTAAACTATCGCTCCCTTCAGCATCTATGTAAAGAAAATATGGTGACAAGTCTTCCTATGGTATCTTGCAGAGATGGTGTTTGTTCCGGATGTGTACTCGGAAAACATCATCGGGACAGTTTTGAAAAACGTGCCTCTTGGCACGCCTCAGCCCCTTTACAGCTTGTGCATAGTGATTTATGTGGTCCACTTCCTGTTGTTTCATTCTCTGGCTGCAAGTATTTCTTAACTTTCATTGATGATTTCTCCAGACGCACTTGGGTATACTTCTTAAAACTCAAGAGTGAAGTATTTAACACTTTTTTGGCCTTCAAGGCCTTTGTTGAAAAACAATCTGGACATCAAATTCTTAAGTTAAGATCTGATAATGGCGGAGAATATGTTAAAAATACATTCATCAACTATTGCACTGAGAATGGAATTCAAATGCAACATACTGTTCCATATACTCCACAACAAAATGGTGTAGCTGAAAGGAAGAATCGCACCTTAAAGGAAATGGCTAATTGTATGCTACAATCTAAAGGACTTGGTCTTAGTTTTTGGGCAGAAGCAATTAACTGTGCAAATTACATAATAAATCGCACTCCTACTAAGGCTTTAAAGAATATCACTCCAGAAAAAGCATGGAGCTCAATCAAACCAGATGTAAGTCACTTTCGTGTTTTTGGAAGTGAAGCGTGGGCCCATATTCCAGATGAAAAGCATAAAGCTTTAGAACCTAAGAGTGAAAAATGTACTTTTGTTGGATATTCTGAAGATGTCAAATGCTATAGACTTATTCCATTTAAGTCCAAAAATGTTATCATTAGAAGAGATGTAAAATTTGATGAAAATATATCGGACTGCGAGCCTAGTCCGGCGGATGTGCCACCTCTCCCTATCTCTTCTACCTTTGAAAACATATCTTCTTCAGATGATGAAAGTGAGGATGACAATCCTCCCCCACCATCTCAGGATCCTCCTTCAGCTCCTGAGCTTTCAAAATGGGTTCGTGCTACTCGAGATGCAGCAGGTGATCTTGCCGGTGATCCTACAGATCAGCGACGCACACGTTCTCAGTTCGAGAGAGCCTCTTCTTTACTGGCTCAAGCTCCAGTAAACTATGATCCTGACACCTTTGCAGAAGCTTCAGGCCATCTAGATTGGGAAGCAGCTATGAATGAAGAATATCATTCATTATTGGCAAATGATACATGAGATCTTGTTCCTTTACCAAAGGGACGAAAACTTGTTCGATGCAAATGGGTTTACAGAACCAAGTATGGACCAGATGGGAAAGTTGATAAACATAAAGCTCGTCTTGTTGCTAAGGGCTTTTCACAGGTTGAAAGCATTGACTACATTGAAACCTTCTCCCCTGTTGCCAAAATGAACTCTATCCGCCTTGTTCTTTCCCTTGCTGCCTCTTTCAAATGGGAAGTCCATCGGATGGATGTTAAATCTGCCTTCTTACATGGGGACTTGCATGAAGAAATCTATATGGAACAACCCATTGGCTTCATACAAACAGACTCCAGCCTTGTTTGTCGACTTAAGAAATCCCTTTATGGTCTCAAGCAAGTTCCTCGGGCTTGGTATGCAAAAATGGATAGCTTTCTTTTAGAATCTGGCTTTTCTAGGTGTCATTCTGACAATACTGTCTACACCAAGAGAGTGGGCAAGTCTCTTATCATCCTTGTTCTTTATGTTGATGATCTTATCCTCACTGGTAGTGATCCCAACCTTATAAACCATGTGAAGTTCAGCCTTAAAAAGAAATTTGAAATGACAGACTTAGGACACTTACATTATTTTCTCGGTCTTCAAGTCTTGCGATGCAAGGAGGGTATTTCCCTTTCCCAGTCCAAGTATGCTTATGATATTCTTCGTCATTTTCACATGGAAGACTGTAAGCCAGCCCCTTCTCCCTTTCAGTCTGGAGTCAAACTTTCAGTCACTTGTACTTCCCCTGAAGTTGATGCTACCTTATACCGTCAACTTGTAGAAAAACTCTTGTATTTAACCCATACTCGTCCTGACCTTTCCTTTGATGTTGGCCTTGTTGCTCGGTTCATGCAAAACCCCCATGAAAGTCATTGGAAAGCAGCTAAAAGAATACTTCGTTATGTTCGAGGTACAGTTCAGCTTGGGATTCATTACAGTGCCAAAGCATCTCCTCTATTGGTTGGTTTCACTGATTCCGATTGGGCTGGTGACCCTGATGATCAGAAGTCTACTGTCGGTTATGTAATTTATTCAAATATTAATATAAAATCGATATATAACATTTAAAAAACATTATTATTGATAAAAATATTCAATTTGGATCATAAATAAATATTTCACTATACAATATAAAGTACTATTGATATGTATTTGAAAATATATTAATAAATAAATATAACAGTTTGATGTTAATAATATAGTCACAAGTAATATATTTCATATCCAAATAAAGTAAAATATTTCAATGTCAACTATACATATATCTATATATTATATACATAATATATAATATCTATATATTATATAAAGCAATGGTTAAGACATTTTTATACATTTCAAGTAATCTCACTATTTTATGTTTTGGCTATATTTTTCAATTAATTTTGTCTAAAATTTAGCAAATATTTGTTAGAATTTCATTTCTAAGTTGTGTATCTATACATTTCAAGTGTCCAAAGAAACTTTCAAGATACTCTATATATATATATATATATATATAATCGAGGATTTGAGGTGCAGATATTTTTCCAAATTTTGCACTCTAAAAAGGTTCACATATGAAGAGATTTGATTCCTCTTGAGGCACAAAGAAACCAATATACACACCAAAAATCATTTTTCACACTTTATTCATTCACAAATATTATACAAATATATAGTTGGATTGAGATCCAACATAAGCTAAACATGGATAAGGAGGTTGAGATATTCTCTCAACAAAAACTCAAACCAACTCTAAATTTACCATGTAAACATTATCTCCAAATCTCCCCTTTAAATGATTAAATTACATCATTACAAAGATTAATACAAAAATAACAAATTAGAATTTCCATGTCACATATGTCTCACTAGTATTCCTCAGCGCTTACCCCCACTTTGAAGTCTCTAAAACAACACTCTTTTCACCACCACAATCTTCGAGCTTCTCATTCAACTCATTTAAGACATAACCGCCTCTAACAATCTTTGATGAACTGTGTATAATTGACACATCTCGATCTCCCGAAGGACAATCTCAATACTGGATTGTATCTAGCAATCAATTATGCAATTAACCTTTCTACATACAAGAATCTCATAAATTGACCTGTAACTAATGTTCTTGAAGCACGAAGCACAACAATACCCATCAGCGTATAACAGACTCAC